>CM053588.1:126996448-127011550 GCA_028646515.1 Pseudochirops corinnae | reverse complement strand
GGACAATATCAAGGATATTTATGAGTGGATATGAAGGTAGAGAGAGATATAACAGATACCCTAGGCATTGCATCAATATCAGTCTATAGGAAATTTGCTTTGGAATTTTAGTAAGATTGAACCTCCTGAAAACATTTATAGATAAATATGGATGGAGGAAAACAAAGAGATGAGAAATAAAATATTAAAACATATTCTATGGAGAATTTATTGATGGAAATGGCCAAGAACTGTATAAATTAAGAAGGCAAAGATGGTTTGCATTCTGTACTTGTGGAAGAAATATCCACACCAGTGTTATCAT
The DNA here is from genome assembly GCA_028646515.1 of Pseudochirops corinnae. Taxonomy (NCBI): domain Eukaryota; kingdom Metazoa; phylum Chordata; class Mammalia; order Diprotodontia; family Pseudocheiridae; genus Pseudochirops; species Pseudochirops corinnae. The sequence goes on along the minus strand of CM053588.1, from coordinate 127,011,246 downwards.
AGATTCATAAAAATATCAAAGGATCAATTAATAAGAATATAACCAATTGGAGCTTGACCCTGGTATGAGAATCTACCTACCACATATTCTTTCCCTGCCAGATACTTTAATATTTGAAGATGCTTTGGGAAGGGGCAATTGACATTGTGAATAGTTTTTGGGACATCTAGTAGAATGTAAGCTCCATGAGGGCAGGGATTTTGTTACTTTTGTATTAGTTGACTTAGGTGCCAGAGAAGTATCAATCATCCCTCAACTTCCATCCATTCATCCTTCTCAAACTCTGGAAGAGAAAATGAAAACATTTTTCAGAAATATTTATCTGTAAAACCAAAATGTCTTAAATTTTAACTTTCTTAAAATAATAGCTTTTCATTTTACTTCAGGAAGAAAACAGCATTCAACACTAGTCATTTTAAATAAAGGCATAACCATAAGGGGATTTTCATTATTCTTGCTTTATTTCTCTCCTGGTGTCATTTCTCCCTTGACCCCTGGTGTAGAGAACCACTTTATTTAAGTGACCTGTCCCATGATTTAAGGAAAGATGGGTTCTCCTCCCTGTCACAACAGAGTATATGATTTATATGTTATTTTATCCGTAAGGATAGAGCATTAGCTAAGCAGAGTCCTGCATAATCAGACTGATTTGGAGTTCACTAACTGTAGTCGTGTGCTCTATATCTCAATTAATCTAGCAAACTGAGGCTAATCACATCCCCACCAGGCAGGATCACATATCTCACAGAGCTGGGATTATTAAAATCCATATTTCACGTTAACAGCCATGTGTGTGAGATTAGTTCCTAAGTAGTAATGTACCTACCATAAATACCGCATATCTGTTATCTTCTGAAATACTGTTGCTGTCAAAGATGGGAAAAACCACACAGAACAAGTTGATGCTGCTGGGGTTTTTTGGTCAGGTAGTTTATTTTCTCATCTTGGTCACTTAAAACATTTATTTATGTTGTTAGTAGTCTTATTTAGCTTTGAAATATTTTAGGTGTTTTGGGGTCTAAGGGAGAGGTACAGTCAGGGGTAGCTACTTTCTATTTTATTGCTTGTCCTAAACAGAACAAAATTGAAATTGATGGGATATATTTCATATCAGCTGTTCATTTCACTATTTTCAGACTTATATTGGGAAATAGTGTTCTTTTGATTTAAGCTCCTTGAGGTCAGGGGCTTTTTGCCTCTTTTTGTTCCCCCAGGGCTTAGTATAGTTCTTGGCACAAAATAGGCACCTGATGTATTTTGTTTGATTGATTGATTTAAAATTAAAAAGAAGAATCTTTCATAGTACAAATATAATATTATCATACTTGTATTACCAAATCCTTTTTTCTTTAAACTTGGTTCTGCTTCACTATTTATATCATTGCTGTGGGGATTTCTTCAAATGATGCAGATGTCCTCCTATTTATGCCTACATATCCTGGGCTACTTTTGCTCATGCCCTCCAATAAGTTGTCCACAGGTGGTTTACCGATGTAGTAGGTCTATGTTGTCATAGCTTTCTAATGATAGCTTGCAAATGTGTGTACAGTCATTTTATTTTTTCTGTTCTACTGTGTCATGGAAATGCTTGTTTTATTTCTTAAGTTCAGAATAAAATTTAAAAAAAGAAATAATGAAACATCCACTTTTGTATTGAATATACCGTTATTCTGAACATAGAAAAGTGCTGTGATTTAGTAGTTTGGGGGAACTCCCTCCACCAATATCAAAATAATCTACTAGATATTAGATAAGCTCTCAGAAGTCATCTAAGGCATCTAACTTGCTTGGGGTCATATGGATATCAAGTCATTCTCAAAGACCTACTATCTGCAGCACTTGAATCCAATCCTCCCTGACCCCAAACTAAATACTCTCTCCTCTAAGGCCTTCGCAACCTAGTTTCAATCTACTTTTCCTGAGTTATTAACTATTTCTTCTCTTCATACACTCTACAATTCAGCCAAAATGGACTTTCTTACTAGTTCTTCCATATGGTACTTCATCGCCTATCTCATGCCTGCAATACATTCCTTCCTAAGCTATGCCTCTGTGAATGCCAAGTGCCCTTCAAAATTCAAATCAAGTTCTACCTTCTGACTGAAGCCATTCCTTATCCACATAGTTGATATGGTCTTTCCTTCTCCCATAATTTATTTTGTACTTAACTTGTTTTATATTTTGGATATAACTTTATATTTACATACAGTTGTTTACTCTGATGTAGTACAAGTTTCTTGAGAACAAGAACTTAACTTTTGTTTTTTGTATCTCCAGTTCCTAGCAACCTTGTGCCTAGCACATAGAGACACCTAATAAATGCTTACAATTCGGATCATTTATGCTAGTAGGAAGGAACTTGTAGCCTACAGGTCACATGTGGCCTCCCTACCCCTGTGGCAACAGTAAAAGGTTTCTGAATGATCAACAGCCAAAAATTAATTCAAAATCAAACTCTTAATGAATCTAAAGTGTTTCTGGTAACCCTGACCCATATTGCATCATATGACTTCACTGCAGCCTTGGTTCCGAACACAGCGCTGATGATTATAAAATCAAAATATCAATCAACACTGAAAAATGTTGAAGATGCTCTACATTCTGCAGTATCAGATATTCTGCCAAGATTTAATTCTTTATGTAAAAATAAACAAGCATATCCATGTCATTACTATGCAAATTTGCTTCCTCTTTAATAAATGCTAAAATTATATGTATACCAAAGAATTGTTTTAAAATAAATTGTTGGTATGATTTATTATCAGTAAATGTTTGAATTACATACTTGTTTTATTTACCTATATTATACCCAAGGCTACAAAAAAATTTCTGGGGCAAAAAGGGTTCCCAAGTAGAAAAATTTTAAGAAGCCCTGTTCTAGACTCTAAGCTCACTAGACTCATTATCTTATTTAGTTATGCTGCATTTAGGTGCTTTTTGAAAGAAACAAAGCTTTGGAGGTTGGTGACTTTATACTGTAATTGGGACTGTTTTTTCACTTCTTTTTTCCTGCTCGTTTACTGTTATTCAACCAAAACACTGAACAATAGTTTCAGCTTTTTCTACCTTAAGGCTATAGGTTAAAATCTTGGAAGACAGGAAAAGAAAATATCAAACCTGATCTGAGCTAGAATTAATCAATTAATAAGTGTTATAAGTGTCTTCTGTGGGGGCAACTGGGTAGTGCAGTGAATAAAGTGCCAGGCCTGGGGTCAGGAAGACCTGACCCTGGGCCAAGTCACTTAATTTCTATTTGTATCTGTTCCTTCATCTGTAAGTGGGAGATAATAATAGCACCTCCCTCCCAAGGTTATTTAAAAGATCAAATGAGGTCATAATTGTAAAGCACTTAGCATAATCCCTGGTGCATTAAGCACCATAGAAAAGTTCACTGTTATTATTTTTATGATCATTGTTAATATGCGCTATATAATTAAATATAATGCATTTGGGCACTATATTTGGGGCAACTAGGTGGTATAGTGGATAGAGTGCTGGACCTGGAGTCAGGAAGGCTCACCTTTATGAGTTCAAATCCAGACTCAGACACTATCTGCGTGACCCTCGACAAGTCACTTGACTTGTTTGCCTCTTTTGTCATCTGTACAATGAGTTGGAGAAGGAAATGGCAAACCACTTCAGTATCTTTACGAAGAACATCTCAGAGAAGAATGTGGACATGAAGAATTGGAAGCTACTGGAAAATGATTGAATAAGCATTATATTTAATGAATTTATTTTGATCTTCACTAAGAAGTATCAAATATACTTCTCTATAAAAGAACTACTATTCTCTCTGCTTTCTTTGCAATCTTGCCATGGAATAATCTTTATACCTTCATTAAGTTAACATTATTTACTTGAATTTTCATTTTTAGTTTTGTGCTATGATTTCATCAGTGAAGAACACATCTAGTTGTATGGAGTTGCCTGAGAGGCTTGAGAAGAACCAGTGACATGTTTACATTCACACTACTCCTGTGTATCTGAGGAAGGACCTGAACCCGGGATTTCCTGGCTCCTCTGAATTTAAGAGAATTAAATTGGCTCCAGCTGAGGGGCACTTTCTTTACTCTATCTGAGAAATTTCTTGGAACTTGCATAATCTTAAGGATCCAAAGCACTATTAGCACACTAGTCCTAGTTGCCAAATATCCAGGGCTCTCTATTCAAAAAGAATTTCAAGTATATCAGAGCCCTTCTGAATCTAACTACTCAAAGAATAAGTTAATAGGTCAAATGGATCAAAGGCTAAACTAAAGCCTAGGCTGTTATTATTGCTGAATAGCCACAAGGTGATCTGGCCTCAAGTGTTAGCTATGCCCTACTATGTGAAAAGAACAAAAAAATTATTAAAATTGGAAAGAACAAATTTTATTGTGGAACTTAGATAATGTAACTCTTCCTTTATAACCGAATGAATTTTAAGTCTTGAAACTGAATTAATGAATTTTGGATCTGTTCATGTATAAATACGTTTGATAATTGCATTCTAAGAAGGTTTTCTTAGGGCTAATAAATCACATGTTTGACATTTACAAGATGCATGCAAATATACATGCAAAAATATTGAGACATTTCATAGTGAATAGCCAAAATTCAAACGGAGAGATTAATACCCTAAAGAAATGAGAAATGTAACAGTCGACATCTATAGTCACTTCTTTCCTGCACATATTGTTCATATTAAGATGCTTTTAAGCAGGCGAACCAGATATCACAGAAAGCAAATCTCTGATTTACTAGGGATTAAGCCTTGCTAAGCAGTGAATGGAGACTTTAAGGATTACTTCTCCTTTTTAAATTCATCTTTGCATCTTCTTTTTCATAATTTCTGTGAGGTAAAAGCTTCTTATACTTGGGACCAAAGGAAAAATAAGAGATGGATTTTATCTATAGGCAGCTGCACATTTTTCTTTTCTTTTTTCCCTTCAAATTGAACCACAACTTTTAAAGGCTGTCAGAATGGATCTTTAAGGTCACTTTTAGCTCGCCCTTCTGTCCCTTATGTTGTCTGCATCATCGAGTGGATGATTTTGTTGTTGGTCACTCATTCAGTCATGTCTGACTCTTCCTGACCTCATATTGGGGTTTCCATGGCAAAGACACTGGAGAGGTTTTCCGTTTCCTTCTCCAGTAGATTAAGACAAGCAGAGGTTAAGTAACTTGCTTGCCCAGAGTCACACAGCTATTGTGAGGTAGGATTTGAACTTGGATCCTTCTGACTCTCTATCCACTGGGCCACCCAACTGCTGTAAATATATACATGTATATATATATATATATATATATATATATATACACACTACTAATACTTTCAGAGAGGCACTGTAGTACAATTGAAAGGCATTGTCTTCGGAGTCATATCACTTAGGTTCAAATATGAAATCTGCCACTAATACGTGTGTGACCTTCAGCAAGTCATTTTACTTTTGTGGGCCTTAGTTTTCCTAAATTGTAAAATAAGGGCATGAAGGTGAACTACATGAACTCTGAGGTCCCATTCAACACTAAATCTATGCCCCTATGAGGACACTCATGTTCATCCCTTTCTTAGCATTGCCACTCTTGCTAATTCAGGCTTTCACCACCCCAGGCTTAGATTATTACAACAGCCCCCAACCCTAAACACACTTCACTGGCACTTTTACTCTCTTACTCTAAGCTAACTTGTTAAAGCTATTCTATAGCTACCATTCCAACCATCCAGGCTTGCATCTCAAGTTGTCAGTCAGACATCTTGAAATGAAAACCTCTTAAACCCAACATGACCAAAATTGAACTCATTATTCCCCTCTCCCCCCCAATCCTTCCTTTTTCCTCATTTCCTTGTTACTGTCGAGGGGGTACATTCATCCTTCCAGTCACTCAGGCTTGAAACTTCAGTATCAAACTTGACTCTTCACTCTCACCTCCTTGATGTACTCTACTTACCAAGTCCTTTTTCCACATTCATAATATATTTTAGATATGTCTCCTTCTCTGCTAGGTCCTCATTACCTCAGACCCAGACTGTTACAATAGCCTGCTGACTAGTCTGTCCATCACAATCCTTGACTCTCTCCTATCCATCCTCCATTCAGCAAAGTGACATAAATATATTCAAAGATTTGTTGATAGATGCTGTTGCCCATCATACTTACATCAGCAAGAAGAATGCAGTTGAAATTTTACAAAGGGAAAAGAGAAACATAAAGATTTAAAAATCAAAAAGTCAATAGCAGAAGGGGAAGATCTACATCAGGTAAAAATAATAAACTGATTAGCAAACCCCTGAACTAAAAAGCTGCTATCTCAAACTGAAAATCTGCACATAGAACAAGAATTGACCAGGTTTCATGAGGGCTGTCTCCCCTTAATTAAATAGAGGTAATAAAACCGAGCCAGAAATTCTTCTATAACTAACTTGAGCTAAAGTTTGAGGCCTCACCTAAATTCTGCAAGCTCTAGCCTGTAATGTGACCGGCTGTCCTTTCAATATAGTAGCAATACTAAAGTTCTCTTACCACAGATGATCTTCCTAAAACGCAAGTCTGACAATATCACTTCCCTGCCTGTCCTCCCACTCAATAATTTCCACTGGATCCCTAATTATATCCAGGATTAAATTTAAAAATTGTCTATTAAGACTTTCATAACTTGCCCCCTCCCACCGAAATCAAATTTTCTTGTGCGCGCCTGCACGCGCACACACACACACACACGCACACACACACACACACACACACACACTCATACACCCTTTTCTGTAATACAGTAATACTGACTTCCTTGTTATTCCTTGAATAACTTCATCTCCTGACTGTAAGCACTGACTATCCCCCATGCCTAAATTGTTCTCCTTCTTTAGCTCAACCTCCTACCTTTCCTGAATTCCTTCAAGTTCCAGCTACTATCCCACCTTATACAGGAAGCCTTTCCTGATCCTTTTGGATTCTAGTGATTTCCTTCTGTTGTTTATCCCCAATTTGTCCTGTATTTTTCCTATTTATGTAATTGTTTGCAGGTGGCCTCCCCCAATCAACCAAGAATTCCTTAATGAAGGCAGAGACTCTCATTTTCCTTTCATTGTATACCAAGAGCTTAACAAGGTGCCCAGAAGGAAGGGCTTAATGATTATTGACTGACTGAAAATCACATTTGATGAAAACCCAGTTTCCCCATGGTCAACAGTCTTCTTTAAAGTGGTCTCCTTCTGAAAGTATCCTTCCCCAATCCTTCTTAGTGATAATGCCTTCATTGAGAGACTACCCCCAATTTATTCTGAGTGTATATATACACATAGTGATTTGTGTTTTGTCTCCCTCACTAGACCGTGCATTCCCTAAAAGAAAGGATTACGTTTTTGTCTTATTTTGTTTTGCCTTTGTATCTCCAGCACTTAACACAATGTGTGGTGCACAGTAGGCTGTGGGCTGACTGTGTGAGTCTATTCTGTATATTGCTTCCAGCCTTATCTTTTATTCTTATTTGCCTCTGCTTACAAATCTATAATAGCTTCCCCCCCCCCCCCTCCACAAGCTTTTCTACCTAACTTCAAAGGTTCTCTATAGTTTGGTCCCAGGTTCTATTCTCAAATTTATTTTCCCTCTTGCTCCCTTGATGATATGATGAAGCTAGCTTTCACTTATATACATTTATATAGCACTTTCAGGTTTGCAAAGTAATCTATTTGTTTTATTTCATTTAATTCCCACTATACCCTTTCAGGTAATTGCATTATTATTTCCACTTTATAGCTGAGGAAACTGAGGTATAGCGAAACTAAGTGACTTTTTTGGGGATCACATACCTAGTAAATATTTGAGGCAGAGTTTGAACCCAAATTTTGTGTGTATCCTCTGCTAAAGTCAGGACAAAGTTTTATTTGCACTTCTCTATTTAGTGTTAGGGCAGCTAGATGGCAGAGTGGATAGAGCATTAGAGTTGGAATCAGAAAAAACTCATCCCCTAAGTTCAAATCTAGTCTCAGACACTTACTAGCTATGTGACCTTGGACAAGTCACCTAATCCTGTTTGCCTTGATTCTTCATTTGTGAAATGATCTGGAGAAGGAAATGCAAACCACTTTAGTATCTTTGCTGAGAAAACCCCAACCGGTGTCACAAAGAGTCAGACAAGACTGAAAAACAATTGAACTGAAACTGAATTGAATTAGTGTAACTGTTGCAGTTTGGGGGTGCTGGGAACCCCAAAACAGAGTGAGTCTGCCTAGAAAGAATTTGAGCACTCAAGTCTTCTTTCAGTCAAGGTAGTGAGTTTTATTATGATTTCAGTAGAGCAGTCAAGGTTCCTAGTAAATCTGCTATTGTAACACCAATAGGAGCGCGCAGAGATTCCTAGGGAGTTTGCAATTTATTGGGGGTGATATTAGTACTTATACACACACGCGCGCACACACACACACACACACACACACACATACCAGTGAGAAGATCTGGATGAGATTAAAGAGTGATAAAAAGTCTGGGGTGGGCCAGATATAAACAATGAAAGGAGTTATGTGGTCCCAGAGCCACAGTGAAATGGCTATTAAAAGGACTATGGAGTATCTAGGTGGTTTGGGCTGGGCCAGATGCCTCCAGGGAACCACCAGGGACTAAGTTGTGGGGAAAAAATTCGGGACCTGGTCTAGTCCGATCATTACCTCTGAACTTTGTTCATTTAGTTGTGGCTTAGAATTCTAGTCTCTCCACTTATCAGAACCCTACTTATCCTATGGTTGACTATAGGCTCAAGTACCACCTTCTCATTGAAACCTTCAGGAAGAAATACTATTGTGTGCCCTAAGGTATCCTTATTTCTCATTCTCAAAGCAGAAACTACTTTTTTTCTCCAAAAAAATTTTAAAATTACAGTCAGTTTTCATACATCTTAGTGCTATCCTATAATAGTCTATATTACATTTATTAGGTATAATCTATGGTTTCCCCAACGCTGTTAGTAAGAATTCAAGGTTATTAACCCAGACTTGTGACTTCTAACATCCTGTGGCACATACCATTTTTCAATAAATATTTAGTAATTCATTGATTTATTTGAAGCAATTTGAAAGATTCTCTCTATATAAATATCTACAGCATAGTCCTGCCACAGATTCTGAAATCCCCACATCACTCACTCCTTTGAGGTAAGGTATTAAAAGAATCTTATTAAAATGCAAATGTTAGCTGGGAGGAGTAACACCCTAAGCTATTACCAGGCATTAACATTTTAGCCTCACAAAGAGGTTTTTGTTTTGTTTTACTTTGTTTAAAATCTTTATACCTTTTCAGCTCTTGCTAGAGATCTGGGAAGAGTTGGTGAGATTTAGAGATTCTAGGGACCTGGTAGCTCATTTACTTCAAGACCCTCATTTGTTAGATGTGGAAATTAAGACCTTGAAAAGGAAAGTGGATTTTCCAATGTCACCTAGGGAGCAAATAGCAGATTGTTGCTGTTTAGCTGTGTCCAAGTCTTTGTGAGCCCATTTGCAATTTTCTCGGCAAAGAGACTGGAATGGTTTACCATTTTCTGCAGCCCATCTTAGAGATGAGGAAACTGAGGCAAGCAGGGTTAGGTGGAGGGGGGGGGTGAAAAACCCCATTCAAAATTTAATCAAGGACACAGAGGTTTCTCAGGATAAAAACAGGAAATTTTTATTCTTCTACCCTGTGGGATGAGGGTGGTCCTTTCCATGACAGATCAGGAAGAGGAGGCATGTTACAGAAGACTGAACAAGAATTTGTACCCTAACACAGTCAAGTCCCCTCCCACTGCTGTCCCTTCTCCCATTGGCTGGGAGGCGGGCTTACAATCTGAGCGCCAAATCTCCTCCAAAGATAAGGAACAAAGAAGCCCACCACTATCCCCTATTGACTGGGAGGCGGGCAGGGAACCATGACATTGTTAGTGTCCTTATTTGGCAAATGCTGATGCAAGGGAGGGGAAAAAGGTCACAAGCAAGGGTGGAGGTCAAAAACCCCTGAAGGGGCCTAATGCTGATGTGGCAGTAGTAAAGAAGGGGGAAAGAATGGGGAAGGGGGAAGATGAAACTCTGGCTTGCTCCCACAAGAAAACTTATGGGCTGAGAAATTTTCACCTTTCCCATTCAGGTGACTTGCCCAGGATCACCCAGCTAGTAAGTGCCTGAGGCCAGATTCCAGCTCATGAAGACCAGTCTTCCTGACTCCAAACCCAGTGCTCTATCCAGTATGACAACAGAAAAGAGGCTTAAAATCTAGGCATCTGGATTCCATATCCAAAGGACCTTTTCACTATAGCTTGCTGGTGGGCCTTGCATTTTAACTCATGACCATTAGGTGGTGTGCAGCATAAAGCACTAGACCTGAAGTTAGGGAGACCGGAGTTGAAATGTGACCTCAGACTTGTATGAGCTTTCTGACCCTGGATGACTCACTTTGCTTTTGTCTGCCTTGGTTTCCTCAAATGCAAAATGTGGACAGTAATAACACCTAGCTCCAAGGGTTGTTGTGAGGCTCAAATGGGATAGTATTTGTAATGCACTTAGTACAATGCCTGGCACAATAACAAAGGCATAATAAATGCCCATTCCCTTCTTTCCTTCCTTCCTTCCTCCGTTCCTTTGTACCTTCCCTCCTTCCTTCCTTCCTTCCTTTCACGGCTTTGTATAAATTACTTTAGATCATTCTCATCCACCTCTTCCTTTTTTTTCTACCTCTATCTTTTGCTATCTCTTTTTACTCATTTTCTTTTCTTCCCAATCTTCCTAATAACCCCAAAAACCATAACAGAGAGCATGAAAGGTTCATAGACTCATAGATCTAGAGCAGAAGAAAACTCAAAAACCATTCAACCCAATTCACCTATTTTATTTTTAAGAAAAAAGGAAGATGTTATCCAAGTGCTTTAGGATAACAAACCACAATGATGTGGGACAACTTCAAAAATATTGGATGGATTTAAATCAATGGAATGTTAAAATATAGCATAATCCATGTATTATTTGGCCCTGGTCTGTGATAGGTCTACTTAGGTACAATTTGGAATCTCAAAAAATCTCCCTGACTTGTGGCCTGAGAGGAATCTTGGGAATATCAGTACCAGGCTCATTTTGCTCTCCCCAAAGATCACCTCAGTGCAGATTTGAGAACTGAAGTTTAGAAAGCATCAAATATAGGACATATTTTATTGAACACAACAGTCCTTTTCTGTGTTTTCCAAACTAAGGCCCATGGAGATTAAGTGACTTGACTAAAACCACATAGGTAGCAAGTATCAGAAGAGATATTTGCACCCAAATCTTTTCTTCCAAAGCTGGTGCTTTTTCCTCTGTACCAGGCTGATGGTGTAGGGCCTGGGAATTCTTTATATCCCATTGTCTCCCACCCTCAAAGACTGATTACAATATATAGAAAAGACAAATGTTGGAAGTAGAATTGGGTCACAGAGGTAAGGCAGAGGGGGGAAGTTAGTGACATTGAATTTGGAAAGCTGGGAGAATTATGTAAGAAAAAGTTTAAATGTTTATACTGTCAGAGATGTTACTGCATAAACAGAGAGTGATAAGTAAGGTGGAAGGTTGACTGGGGACGTTGAGAAGGTTGGAGCAGGGATGTATTTTTCAGTCATATTAGCAGTGGAATATTGGAAATGTTGGGAAAGAATCCTGAAGACAGACATGCCGGTCCAGATCGACGTGTTTATATTCTAAACTGAGCCTCATTTGCTACTGGAGCTCAATCAGGATTCTATATGACAAAAATGAATTACAATATGCAAAAACATCCTCTAAAATGCTATGGAGATTTAATGATTGTGACTGCGAGAAACCTACAGGGCCCAATTTATAATATTTCACCTAGAACCAAGCCTACAGGCACTTTCTAACAGCACAATTATTTTTCTTGTCCACTTGACCTATGGGCTTGCATTGTTTGCTTGAGGGTACCTTATTGCTCTTGTGGAAAAGAATATAGGTTTAAGAATAAGCTTTAATTGAAGTATATATTGCTTATTAACAGAACTATGGAATATTCTTAGTTTCTATAGACTGTCTTTTCGGCCAATAGCAGTTTGACCCAGTTTATGATCAAGGGGAAATCATAAGATTTGGAAAGGTTTAAAAAAAAAGGATAACAAGAGGGTTTTTTTGTTTGGTTGGTTTTTGACGCCGTAATAATTGGGGAATTGCAATGGTAAATACCAAAGCTAGTTTCGTGCTAGGTAGGTACATTGGATAAAAAACAGTGAAGCTTAAGATTTAAATAGAAAGAATTTCCAACTTTGTCATTTTTCTCAATAACTAGATCAAACCAGGTTTTGTTGTTGCTGTTGTCATTGTCGCTATTGTAACTTGCATATTATGTGAGACCCAACCTCTGACAATGTGGACCAGGTTCATATTTGGAAATTTTTCTTAAGGCAAGTCAAGTAAAGAAGCATTTTTGAATCACTTTCTCCATATCAGACATTGTGTTAAATGCTGGTCAAACAAAGATAGGCCCTTGACTTGAAGAAGCTCACATTCTAATGGAAGCCATTCCTCAAAAATTTAAAAAAAAAAACAAAATACTTTTCTCCCCATTTCTGAGGTACAGTAGGCAGAACATAGCATCTGGACCCTGGAAGACCTGAATTCAAGTTTGGCCTCAGAGACATCCTAGCTGAGTGACTATGGACAAATCATTTAACCATTGCCTCAGTTTCTTCATCTGTAAAATGGACATAATAATAACACCTACCTCACATGGTTGTTGTGAGGATAAAAACATGATTTAATATTTCTAAAGCACTTTGGAAACCCTAACACATTATAAAAAATGCTACTGATTACTGTTGTTATACAGCTCTACTTTATGGTGGATCTCACCTTACTTCTGGACTGCATAAGTCAAGCCTACCAGCCAAAGAATACATCTTGATTTGCTTTTATGTGCCCATGACACTCTTTTGTACTAATTCATCTTCCTCTCTGGGGTTACAGAGTTTCAGAGTTTGTGTAGCCTGAAGGCTGATCATTACTACAGGAAAGACTGGATACCTCCATCTTGTATCCCACATTCTCTTGTTTTAGTTCCAAGCCTTTTTCCTTTGTCTTTCCCAGGGCTCCCCATCTTCTGCCACAATTCCATATCCTTAGATGCATGGCTGTTTTTGTAGAGATCACGTGGATATTTAGGTCCCTTTCCAGATTCACGTGAGGCCTTTTGTCTTTTTAAGACCACCACCTTTGTCATTTCATCTAGCACATTACTATTCCATCACATTCATATGCTACAATCTAGCCTTTACTCAATTGATGGACACCTTTTACTTTACAGTTTTTTGCCACCACAAAATGAGCAATTATAAATATGTCTTAGAACACGAAGGACCTTTTGCCTCTTTATTTCTGGAGTTTGGAATTGCTAAGGAAAGTTGGCTATTATACAAGTTCGTAGGATGAAAGGAGGAAGAAATAAAGAGGAATGTGTATATTTGCCTCATTTTCACCTTAGATACTATCATTCTCAAGTTCCTGCTTTCTTCCAGCAACGTCTGTCTCACATTCTATCGTTGTTACAGTACCAGTATTTATTAGAAGCAGCCAGGTAACGGACAGATAGGGTGCGGAACTTGGAGTAAGGAAGAGGTGAGTTCAAATGCTGCCTAAGGCACTTACTAGCTATATGCCCCTGGGAAAGTCACTTATCCTATATGCTTCAGTCTCCTCAACTGTAAAATTAGGATTATAATACCATTTACCTCACAGGTTTGTTGTGAAGATCAAATCTCAAATGAGATAATTTATGTAAAAACATTTAGCACAGTTTCTGTCATACAATAATGGAGTGAAGCAAGGCTGTATGCTTGCTCCTGTGCTTTTTAGCATGTTTTCAGCCATGTTGTCAAATGCTCTTAATGAGGATGAATATAGCATCAAGGTCAGCTACTGAACTGATGGTAAATTCTTCAACTTGAAAAGGTTAAAAGCCAAGACCAAAGTGGAGGGAGTGTTGGTGCATGATTTTCTGTTTGCAGATGATTCTACACTCAATGCAGGCTCTGAAGCTGAGATGCAACAAAGTATGGATCAAATCTCTGCTATTTGTGCCAATTTTGGCCCAACAATTAACACCAAGAAAACACAGGTGCTCCATAAGCCACCACCACACCATTCATATGTGTAACCATCAGTTACAGCAAATGGAGAAGTTTTGAATACTGTAGATAAGTTCACTTACCTTGGCAGTGTACTTTCCAGGGATGTACACATGGATAATGAGATTGACATATGCATTGCCAGAACTAGCTCAGTGTTTGGTAGGTTCCGCAGAAAAATATTGGAAAGAAGTATTAAAGTGACTACCAAACTAAAGGTCTACAGAGCCATTGTACTGTCCTCATTGTTGTATGCCTGTGAAACCTGGACAGTATAACAGCACCTGTAACAGCAAGCACCCTAGCATACCTAGGGCAGCTACTAGCACAGGTTCTTAGACCTGCTTTTCTAAAGGAAAGCAGCTCAAAATGAGTTAACGGTTTCACTTTAATCAAACATATATCATTTACCTAGTTCAGGGGGAAAAGTCAGCACCCTGAACTTCAGAGAATACAAACAGAAGTTACAAACAAACAGAAGATACAATACAATACAATACAATACAATACAATACAATACAATACAATACAATACAATACAAACGGCTTCCAGCGTCTGACCATTACATCAGTTACCTAGTCAGTTACCAGAGAGGGAAGCACCGACATCTGGGTTTTTCACAGCCGGGGGGCTCAACGGCTGCCCAGAGTCTCTTCTGGCCAAATCACACCACTCTTCTCAAAGTGAGCCCCAA
>CM053588.1:126967895-126995948 GCA_028646515.1 Pseudochirops corinnae | reverse complement strand
ACCAAACTTTTATGAAGAAAATTAGTTGAAAACTTATAACATGATAGCTGTTTTTTACCTAAAAACAAAAAACAAACTTTTAAAATTACAATTCACTAAAACTAAGTTGATGTAAAAATGTCCTTAAGTAGTTTGTAATAATTTCTGTACATATTCTAATTCTTGATGAAAAATAATATTGGATTTCCCATAAAGCTAACACTGGTTCATTGTTTAGGAACTACATAACTAAAACAAATTCCTTTCCCAGGCTGCATGACCTTGCCTATAGAGATAGTTTTCCAAGGGCTTGGGAGTTTTACAAAATAAGAATAACTGAGATGGATTTTAGGGAGGGGCTGGTGGCAATGTCCCTGCTTTGCCAATTCTCACACATGGAGGAAGAATTTGCTGAATGGGCAGAATTAATCCAAAGAAAGTTTTTCAATCAGTCTCCTCCTTTCCACTTATAGTAATCAATTAACAATTTTAAGTTTTAGCTTTAAAGCAGTAAAGTAACTTAGGTAATAATTTCCATAAGTGATAGCCAAATTGTTTTAGCTGTAATCTCCTTTTTAACGGCAGAAGAAGGTGTAAATACCTGATTTTCTATAGATATAAATATCATAAGACATAAGTGACATGACATAACTGTTTTTATATAAACTTTTCCTCTATCTTTTAATAAGTGATATAAACTGTTTTTACATAAACTTTTCCTTTATATTTTGATTTTCATCAATTTAATTTAATTTAATTTGCTTATCTAACACTATTTCTGGCTTAGAATGATCCCTCAATAATAGATTTTTTACTGTAGTTTAGGAAGACCATAATAACACAATGACATTATGACATTAATTTAATTTCCAAATTATCTTTGACACTCTTCTTTTTAGTCTGATCTGAAATGAAAGGCTTTAATAAATATTTGTAAAATGTTTTCAGCACTGAAGTAGACTTCATTGCTATGTTTATTCCTTAAAAATTTCTTTGAAAGTGAGAGCTTTCAACTCCCCCAAATTTCCAAATTTTACTGTCAAAACCTCTATTCACACTGTTCCTGCAAATAGTTTATACCTTTCTAAAACTTCCTACCCATGCTCCTCTCTTTGCTACATGCTTAAACTTTCTTGCTTTTCCTGCTGTCTACTTATCCTTCTGTTGGACTTTGACTAATGCCTCTTTAAAACCACAGATCCCTTATTTCTTTCCAATTCTGACCTGACACATCTACATTCTTTGACTTGAGTTTACCCTCATATAATAAAATACTTTTTTCCCTTTTACCTCCCTCCCTTCCTGCTCATAGTTTGTCTTCTGGAGGGCAAGAAGGGAGGAGGAAGTCAAAGACATAACATTCCAAGAAAAGTCCAGCCATCCAGCTGCATTTTAAACCTTATAGGGTATCAGATTACTCACTCACACTCATTCACACAGAGACACATAAACAAAACAGACAGAAAATGACAGAAATAATTCACTCAGAAATTGTTAGAGATTGTTTGCAGAAATCATACATTATATTGGTCAGAGGTAAAACTTACTCGATCATTTTCTTTTTATCTGTTTCCAACAAAGACAGCTGTATCACAGTGAATGGTTTGAGCCACCCCTGGCACTTTCATTTCTGATGTTAAACATATCATTAATATATTCCATAGAAAAAGGACAAAATGGGGAAATGCTGGAGTCCCTCCTCCACAAGCCTCTTACTCCTCTGTCTCGCTGCTATTTCCCCTATTACCAAATCTACTGTCCCCTTGTGCTCTACACATTCCAAGAATTTTTGTAGCTGACTATTGGTGATAAGTAATCTTCCTTCTGTTACTATTCTTTTTAAAAGTCTTAGATAAGATTCTCGGTCTCTACTTTCACTTTGTACCTGTCCCATTTTCTCCTGAAAATTTTTTCCCTAGACTGGGCTCATCTTTGCTTATTTGTATTTTCTACTAATCCCTATCGCATTCTTGCCCTAGCCTGGTGAGTTACCCTCTGTAAGTTTTTAACTTTAGACAAAATCTAACTTTTACCTCCTACCTTTAGTTATGTTCTCTGGAGTTTCAGGAGGCTACTCTTCTACTGGGTACTTTTCTTAAGTCCCTGATCATGATTCCATTGATGCCCTCATCAAAATGGGCACAGGCCAAACCAAAGAGTGTGGAATAATTGGACACGAGCCAGGCAGATTCTGTCATAGCAGTTCCCATTTATTGATCAGAGGGCAGGGTTTATATAATGAATGCAAAGCAATTATCTCTTAGCTTCCCATGAGAGAATGTTTAATGTCCTTGTTCATTTACGTGCATCTGTATGTTTTAATGTCCTTGTTCCTTTGCATGCATCTGTGTCTGAGTCACTGCTTGGTTATCACATCCTAAATTCCTGCAAGTCAGGAAGAGATGGTGAGCCAATCTTAAGTCATAATATAGCCTTCATGGGGAGCTGGGTTGGGAGAAATCCTGGACCAGACTCTTCCCATTTATGGACCATCAACATGTGGGTGTGGTAATAGTTTTATTTTTGTAATCACCTCTAGCCTTGGGGTATGGTAGATGGTGCTTCTTGCCCCAGATCTTCAGGTCTCCCCTCTAGCCTGGAACCAAAGCCAAACCTTCAACCTCCTGTAAGTGCCCACAACTAGGGGCTTTCTGCCCCACTCCTGTACTCACTGGCATCTGCTCTTTCCTTCTCACCCCTGCTACTCTTTTCAGTACAGTTGGGTCTAGCTTTCCTTGTCAGCAGAGGTTCCCTCAATCTTCCTGACTCAAATGCCCAACTCTCCTTACTGTCCCCAGGATAAAAGTTCCTGTGGCTGGGGCAGATGCAGCTCTCAAACCAACTAACCCTAGGGCTGTTGTAGTGTTGTTTAAGCAGAACCTAACCTGAAGGTTTTTACTCTTCACCAGGACCAAACCTATTCCTGGTATTTTTCTTCTTATCTTCTCAAATTGTCCCAGAAAGGCCAGGGTTGTGCTCCTATTCTTATTTCTTTTTACTACACTTTGTTTGTCCTAAGGTGCTATCGTAACTCTTTTATGGGGGAAAGTCTTGAGAGCTTGGAATTTTCTGACCTATTCTGCCATCTTCCCAGGATCTTCTGCCTCTATATTCTACCTTCTGCAAGAGGCCTTTCCTGCCCCCTCTCTCTTCTTCTCCCACCTTCACTGGTATCTTTCTTCTGAGACTATGTCCCATTTATACTACATATATTTTATATGTACACAGTAATTTATATATTGTGAGTCCTTTGAGAGTAGGGACAGGATTTTTACTTTTCTTTGCATCCCTGGAGCTCAGTACAGTGTCTGGAAAATAGTAAGTGCTTGTTAAATATTGGTTGGTTAATCAGTTAATTGATTTTAAAGTTTATGCAGAACTTTACTTGCAATAACTTTGTAAGATAGGTTATATAAGGGTCATTTCCCCATTTTATAGATGAGGAAACAGCCTCTGAGAGGTTATGTGACTTGCCTAGGGTTGTGTAACTATAAAGCATCGGGGGCAGGATTTGAACTGAGATTTCCTGACATAAAATCCAAGGGTCTTTCACCTGTGCCATGATGCCTTGCATGGTGTGGATAGCATGTGATGGTGGTAGGTCTGATATTACCAAGCATCACTCTGTGTATACAGGCAACTGTATGTATTGTATGGTAGCATTCAGTATTTGCAAGACACCTCAATGAAGTAACTGAAGTTGCTTCTAAGCTACTCTGTAAATAGGTGGAATGAAAATTGTTCCATGTATCATAACTGCTCTAAACCCAGCAGGATACAATTCATCATAGTGGTAACTATTAAGATCTGTTCTCTCTTGTCCAAGGGCATAAAGAACACATTTCCAGTCCTAGGAAAACAATTCCATTATTTATGCCATGAGTTTGAATGCAGCCAAACCTAGGGCATTTTATTTTAGAAAATAAACAATCTATTTTCTGCCACCATTTACAGAATGTGTTAGTGAAGGAATGATTCTTGTTACATGTATATATTGTGAAAGGACAAAAGCTGCAACTTCCAGAGAATTGAATTATCTGCACGGCCAAGCAAAAAATAGCTTTTTTGTGTTTGACACGAATCAAAGATTTTTTAAATAGAATAACTTATCATTTGTGAACAGATTTATGATCATGCATGGCTATGGAATTTCTCCTAAATGTAGAATTATTTGTCTTGTGTTTGACCCATGACTTGGTTAGGCAGGTTTCTTTCTTTTTTTTTTTTCCCCTTAGAGTAAAATAGTCAGGCATTAAGTTAGCTCTCTCTATATATTTGAAAGAGGATAAAAAAAAAGAATCTGCATTTCAGCATTTCAAATGAATATTTGTGCTAGAATATTAGTCCGAAAGTTAACTAGTTAAGCTGCAACACAGACACAGAAATGAGGTAGCTAGACTTTTGCATTTGGCACAAGTACAATGAACTGTGTGTACCAGGCAAGCAGCACAGCCCGACTTCAGTTGAGAGTGACACTAGACAACGACCTGGCAGGAGGCTACCACTGGGAAGGCCACAGTGCAGCAAGGGAGCAGGGCAAGGAAAATGAAGAACTTGAAACATGCATGCCATCTGTTAACCATTTACCTAATTACTCTTGTTATCTAAGTGATAATCTCTGTATTTTCTATGTTGCTGGACTGCTAATGCTATAAGGGCCCCCTAAATTCTGTGCCCTCAAAATTTGGCTCTCCACCCTAGATACATCTCTGTAAAAATTCTATGAATTTTAATTAAACACCCAAACTGATCACAGCATTTTGGTATTCACTCTCCAAACAGTGTCTCACACAAATGCTAAATAAGAACTTCATTGCTTTGATCAACCACTCATAAATCTGCTGCAATACTGACCAAAATTGCTCTACAAATTACTCATAATCATATAATACCCCACCCCCCACTCCCACCTCCATGGGGAAAAAGAAGAAAAGGAGAGAGGGAGAGTATGTCAAACAGTCTAGCATGGTCTGAGCCTTCACTTGACACACAATATCACTACATAAAAGCTTGTAACATGTCCAGAAGCTAGGTGCTTGAGGAATGCAGTTTTCATCTCCCCACCTATAAAATGTGAAAGTAGTTTGCCTTGCTTTTTATTCAATAGAAATGTGTAATCAGAGGTTTCTATCATGTCAATTGGAAAACCAGTGGATAAGGGTGAGATGCGTGTTAACTATTAATAAAATGTGTGTTTATGCATATGTGGGACTCCTATGTTATTATGACATTCAAAGAGGCAACTAGATGGTTCAGTGGATAGAGCCCTGGACTTAGAGTCAATGAGACCTGACTTCAAATCCAGGCTCAGACGCTTACTAGCTTCACTTAACTTCTGTTTGCTTTAATCAACTGCAAAAGGAAAAGGGCAAACCACTCCAGTATATTTGCCAAGAAAATCCCATGAACAGCATTGGTGTACTATGGTCCACAGGGCAATAAAGAAGTGTTCACAAATGAACAATGACATTGAAATGTTTTGTTTAATGAATCTTTAAACACACAAACTCCACTTACTGTTAACCATACCCTACTTCATCATTTATCTATATGATGTAATAGACAAATATAGCATACATCAATGCTTGTTAAATATGACATATTTATGTATGCAAAATACATGCATATGTATTTTCATGTATATTTGTCACATGTTGTTATATGTAAAATATCAGTTATTCCACAGTTTCAAAATAAAGCTTCTTATATTAAGAACTCTTATTGGAACCAGTTTACATGCTGATTTTTAAAAATTTATGGACTAACAACTCTGAGATTTCACCTCATACTCAGAAAACTAGCAAAGATAAAACAAGCTGGGAATAATTAATTTTGGAGGGGAACATTAATATGGTGTTGGTGGAACTGTGAATGGTTACGCCCATTTTGAACATCAATCTAGAATTATGCTAAGAAAGTGTCTAATGGCCCAGAGATTCTACTGTTAGTCATATTTGTAAAGGAGATAAAAAAAATGGGGGACATAAAGTCTCATATATACCAAAATATAATTAGAACCACCTTTATAGTAGCAGAGAATTGTAAACAAAGTAGGTACTTATTAAATGGGGAATGACTAAATACATTGTATATGGAGGCAATAGGGTATTATTGCATTCTAAGAAACAATGAAAGTGAAAATTTTGTAACAGAAAAGTGTGCGAATTAATGCAAAATGAAGTAAAAAGAATCAGTCTAGTTCTCCTGACTCTTAGTCCACAATTCTTTCTAATACAGCAAGTAAATCATGGCTTGCGTCCCCATCTAGTGCAATGCCATTTATTATCAGACCACACATCACTCACCAATTTAATAGCAAAAGTATTTAAAGCATTTTTAACAGAGGTAAGTAGTAGAGGAAGCAATCAAGTGGAAGCATTCTCTGTCACTACATGCCAATGGGAACCTCCTGAGAGAAAATTATGGGGGAGTGGGGAAATCGTACTGTAGAGAATGGAAGGAAGACTAAGGAAACTGTCAGTCATTCCCATCTCTTACCCAAATGCTCTCAATGGTTAGCATGGGCATCTGCTAACCTCTCAGGCAAGGATGGAATCTGTTTTGGCTTGACTTTAAGATACCAGGATTCTACCAGAATTCCTGGATTTGGGGGACACTGTGGTGGTACTATTCTATGTTATCCTTCTTCTTTTAGCCTGCTCTGACTTCATCCTATAGCTTGAATGTCTATCTCTGCTCACTCCCCTGGCCCTGGAAGCCATATGGTTTTTATTTTGTCATTTCTCCATGCAGGTCTCTGCTCACAGCTGTTGAAGAACAGCACATTATTCCCCATTTATTTGTAGCCCTCTGGTTCTCCCCCTACTCTTTATTTTTTTTTTCCAGGTTTGTGCCAGACAGTTCAATCCTTGTGTTCTACGCTAGTCCACTGCGAACAGTGATGGCCTAAAACTTTCTTCTTGTCTTATCACTGTAGTCACCTTAAGCTAAGTTGGAGAGCCCCTAGTAAAGGCAGCCTACCCTTAGATCTTTATATACATATATTGCTTTTATTGTATGATCATTGATCTTTGTTGTGTTAGGCTCATTACTCCCAACTAGAATTTAAATTTCTTTAAATAATTTATATGCCTTCTGTATGCTTTACAATGTATAGAACTCTTGGGTATATTATAACTGCACAATGGCCGTGATAGATTGGCATGGTGAAATTTTATATTAATAAAATGTTGATAATATTGGATAGAAAACAACAACTTTGTTTTTATGACTGTCTGAATTAATATCAACACTGAAGGTCAATTGATATTTTAATAGAGTAGAAAAATCTAAAAAAAAAGCTTTCAATCATTAAATAAACAAATGCTTTTTAAATGCGTACTACATACCAACCAGTTTGCTTGGTGCTGAGTTATGAAGATTAAAAAAAAAATTAGTTCCTGTCAACATGGAACAATCATGTATGAATAAAACATAAATACCAAATAAATCCAAAATAGATACGTAGTGGAGAAGGCATCAGCACCTAGAGGAATAGAGATAGGGCACAGGGAAAAGCTAAAGTTTAAGCTAAGTTTTAAAGGATGATGGAGATTCTTAAAAGACGAGCTGACAAGAAAAGTCCTGTCTAGGAATAGGGAGCAAACTATGAACAGCAAAAAAGTGGAACAAGGAGTGGCAAACAGAATGTTTTGTCTGGAGCATGGAAAGTATGAACAGGAGTAGTGTAGAATACTTCTAGAAAAGTAGACTGAAGCAGGAATGGGGAAGGCTTTAAAAAACAGAGGAGTCAGCTTCTTTTCCTCTTGGTACCAGGGAGCCGCTGGAGCAACTTTTTAAACTAGGAGAGAAGCATGGCCTTGTAAGGCCACTTTGACAACTATGTGGAGTACCAACCAACAGGGAAAAGACTTGAAACAAAGCATTGTAGACGAATAGGGATGAGGACCTGAACCAGTGCTGTGGCTATGTGAGTGAAAGTAGAAACATAACAGATTGGTTCCTGACTATGGAAAGTGGGAATGCAGTGAGGAAAGGAATGTTTTTTTCTTGGCAAGGCAATTGGCATAAAGTTACTTGGGCAGGGTCACACAAGTAGTAAGTATCAACTGTCTGAGGCTGGATTTGAACTCAGTTCCTCATGACTTCAGGACAAGGGTTCTATCCACTGTGTCACCTAGCTATCCCTGAAAGGAATTAAAATATATACATATACATACATATATATATGTGTGTGTGTGTGTGTGTGTGTGTGTGCATGTATGTGTGTGTACATATATATATATGTGAGTGTGTGTGTATGTATGTATGTGTGTATATGTGTGTGTACATATATACATGTGAGTGTGTGTGTATGTATGTATGTGTATATATGTGTGTGTACATATATATATGTGAGTGTGTGTGTATGTATGTATGTGTGTATATGTGTGTACATATATATATGTGAGTGTGTGTGTATGTATGTATGTGTGTATATGTGTGTGCGCATATATATATGTGAGTGTGTGTGTATGTATGTGTGTATATATGGATATGTATATATATGTATATACATATTAGGAGCTATGGAAGACACAAAGAAGAGATGGATATATATCTTATCCTCAAGGTGCTTTTACCCTATCTGCATAATAGAGAGTTCATTTGTGGTTAATAGTCATCAATATTTCTATTTTTTTTTCTCCAATTTCTCTGTTGTTATTCTATTTATTTTCTTTGCCTACTACCTTGGGGCACTTTCTGCCAGTGAAATAAGAAGAAAGGTCACAAACTATTCAGCTGGGGGTTTAGTTTTCTTTATATGTTCTTCTAAATATTCTCTTGTCCTTTGTCTATAAAAACCGAATAAATCCAAATAAGCAAATCAGCCCCCTTTAGTTCTTAGTCCATCTGTTGCTGTTATGATGACGATCCTCTCCTTTCCGTAGCATCAGTACAGTCAAACGAATTTTGTCACATAAAGAATACAGAGGATTAAGTCAATGTTGGGTATACAGTTTTAACAGCTAAATACATGGGCTATTTGTTTCTTGTCATTTAATATGTCACGTTTAATTTGCAAAAAGACCACACTTGATTTAACGGAAACTGCTGACAAGTTGCAGTGAGAAGTGATGGTTATATAGTACTAATACAAGTGTAAGTTTTCTTTGTATACTTTATGATGGTATCAAAGATTGAAACAATGACCAGAACGAGAGAAGGGTGGTAATATATTGTTTTTCCTTTGAGTCTCTTGGATAAAAAAAAAACCAAAACACATTTCCTAAAATAATAGACAACCTAAATTAAACTTCCTTGGCCATAATTTGGGGTTCATGTAACAATGATCCAATTAAATACAAATAAATTGGAAGTAACATATAGATTCAGTCTCAATCTGGTTCTAGTAATGGATGATAGTAGGATAAAAAACCTAGTACTGTGTCCTGATGTTCTTAGGATATATTTACAGAAATGATATGTCCAAAATTATACGGGCATGAGTGTTCAGATATTATTCTCATCAGGTTGCATCTGTAATTTACATTCAGATAGATCCTGAAATTTGCTCACCTCATTACCATGCAATTGCCCAAAGAGTTCCACTTGGAGAAAGTTCTTAGAAGAGTTACAAAAATAATTTGAAGAATTAAGTGATCTGGGTTCTGAGGAGATTAAAAAGATTCATCTAATTTGAGTTTACAATCGGCAAACAAGGACATTCTAGTAACATCCCTTACATTTGTTGCCTATTAAGAAGCGATCATTAGGGGATAATTAGGTCTAATAGGATGAAATTAAGAAAGAATTTACGTTAACTATCAGAAGGAAGACATGTATCTGCCTCAGGGAAACGTGGAACTGTGGAATAGTCTACCAAGACAGGTAGTAGAGCCTAACACATTGGGTGATCTCAAAGACACTGTACAGGAAAACAAGCCAGTAGATTTTTATTTATTTGAAATCTCAAGTGTAAATTTATATATTCTTTGTCTAATTCCCTTGCTTCCACCCTTTGCACTGATGTCAGTTCACTAGAAGTTGTCCATATTTCTTGCATTATCAGCCATAGTTAGAAGTACCGAAGTCATGAGGTGCTTTTTTTTACTTGGGAAAAGATGAAAATAAATAGCAAAAAGTGAGGTGAAAGCAAAGCAATATGAACAATTATTGTATCATAGATTTATGGCAAGAAAGAACCTTAGTGCTACTTTGTATTATTAGCAGTTTTTTTGTTTATGGTTAGATTCCCAAACTAGACTCTATGTTCCTTGGGCATAGGCTTCTTTAAACTTCTGTTTTACAAATATGACAACCACAATAGCTGCTATGAATGTGCAGGCACATTCCCAGGTTTAAATCACAAGATGTAATAGCCTCTGTTCCTTGAAGAGGAAACCAAGACATTTATTCATTCACCAGTAAGCCAAATCCATCATAATAACAACAAAGTCTATGAACATTGCCAATGAAGGGAGCACCAACACCCCAAGTGTTCTTTTTAAGACAAAATCCATACACATCATCAACAGAGGGAACACAAACATTCCAAGCCTTCCCTCCATTAGGCCTCCTCACAAAACAAGTTCTGCCAGGCAAAAATCCTCCCCCTCTCACTCAGGCTAGCTGCTCTGCCTGCTTTGTCTCTCTCTCTCAGCTCTATCCCACTCTTGCTTCCTGCTCCCCCGTTTGTGCTTTCTGCTCATGCTCTATTGGTTAGACTGCTCCCACACTGAGCTCCATGTGATTCATAGGCCTATTAAGGAGCAGGACAGATCTTCAAATTCCCTTAACAATACAACTTCTTGGTATGTCTAGTAGCTATGCCAATCAATCTGTATATCTTATGTGCCAGTTAAATGTCAGGCACAGTTCAGTAATAAATAGTAAGGTTAGGATTAGTTGGTTATCAATTGTTGAGTAAGAGGAAGAAGAAGATTTTATGCACATAAAATCAGTAGAGTGTGATATTAAGTTAACAGCTCCTCTAATTTGAGCAGGGGTTGAACAAATGTTTCTGTAGGTCACTGGCAGGTATATGAAATAAAATGAAAGAAAAGAGGAAAAGAAGAAAAGAAAGGATAAAAAAAGGAAAGGAAGAGTAAAAGTGGCTTATATATAAGGTGAGCTTGATGATTCACTTTAACAACTTTCTTTACTCATAACGCCCTTGTTTTATAGATTAAAAAATAGAAGCTTGTATAGCAAAGTAACTTTTTTAAGGTTGTACAGCTAGCAACTGGTGGAGCAAAAAGTTGAAGGTCTTATAACTCTATCCAAAGCCAGCACTCTTTTATCTACACCATGCTTTCTCTAGAACCAAAGTTTTAATGAGTCATAAAGTAATCAGATTCTGGACTTTTAAAAACACTTTTATTGATAAGATTTATTTTTATATCATCTGTACTTCCAAATACATCCTTTCTTCTCATGCCAGAGAATCATACCTCAGTAATGAAGATTTTTTGGAGAAAGAAAAGAAAGGAGAAAGAAAAAAGCCATTTATCAAAATGAATCAACATAACCAAGTCTGACAGTAAATCAGTGTTTCATATGCATTGACCGCCACCTCTTCTATGGAGAGGAGATACATTTTCTCCTCTCTTTTGGGTTAAGCTTTACAGCATAAAGTTTTGTTTTGTTATTATTATTGTTCTTTCATTACAGCATTGCTATAGTCATTGTGTATATTGCTTTCTTGATTTTGCTTTGCAATGGTTTATATAAGTTCCAATGCTTCTCTAGATCTTCATGCTCATCACTTCTTTTTTTTTTTAATTTTGTTTTGCTTTTTTTTTGGAGGAGGGAAGATAGGACAATGGAGGTTAAGTGACTTGCCCAAGGTCCCATGGCTAGTTTTTTTGTATTAAGTGTCTGAGACTGGATTTGAACTCAGTTCCTCCTGATTCCAGGGCCAGTGCTGTATTCACTGCGCCACCTAGTTGCCCCCTCATCACTTCTTAGAGAAATGTAAAATGCTATTATATTCATGTACCATAATTTGTTTAGCCATGCCTCAAACTATGGCCATCAACTTCATTTCTATTCCTTTATTACTACAAAAAGTACTACCATAATATTTTTATATCTATAATGCTCTGGTATAAATCAGTGACTTTCTTGGTCTACACATCTACCAATGGGATCATTGACTCAAAGGGTATAAACATTTTAATCACTTTCATAGCAGAACTAATATCAGTCATATTGCACAAACATTATTCATGTTTTCTTAAATTTTTCATATGGAAAATGCTATTTCAGCATAACACCATTTGTTTTTAATAGCATCATTATTATACAGAGAAGATGATGTGTGATCATTCTATAATACTAAAATTTAAATGTTTGCTTATCCCTGTTTGTCTCTTTTATTAGTCATATTCTTTTCTTCCTGCCTACTTCTTTGTTACAGTGGAATGCAATACTCAACTTTTTCTATTTCTCCCCTCTCTCAATCTCTCCTATCTTCTTATTCCCTGCTCTTTAGGTTTTCACTATTCAGAAGTTTTGGTCATTCAAATTTTTCCTTAGCTCTTCCTTCATTTCCTCTATGTTTATCCAAATTAGACTATTAGCATTTTTTCTGCTCTTGTCTTGCCTCTTCTACTAAGAATCTAAAGTATTTATATTCAGATTTTATGAAGTTATATTCTTCTTTCTTGGAAATGAGATTAAGAATTTCCATTGGGTTAAGGAATGTAAAAAAAAAAAGTTCTTTAAGAGTTAATTTCAGTAGCATTTGGTGAGCTATATAATTGAAAGTGTCATGCATCTTATATTATTGAAAATGGGAATAGTCCTCTATTGTATTTGTTCCTTCAGATGTAGTTATGGACTTTGCTATCAATAGCCCCTAGGAGACTGGAGAAATAGTTCTTTCATGGAAGTAAGTGATCAAAAAATGTATGTGGTTGGTGAGGATGGGTCCGAGTATCTAGTGACACAAGATTTTTTTTTTCTTCCTTCACAAAAACATGAAGCTGAATTTAATTTCTCTATTCATGGAATTCCATTGGATTCTAATAATGTAATAATGATAATAACATTATTAATAAACCAGAGCAAGTCAATGTTCAGAAAAAAAAGCACTAAGCCTCTATCATTCATCAGTTAAAATACAAGGTTGCCAATTAGACTGATGATTCAACGTTTAATTTCTGTCTTCTACACCTATTTAAAAAAAACACAAAGTAAAATTCTAGTCAGGAGACAGTAAGACATCATTTCTAATATATGAAGGGATGATTAGCTAAATTCCTTCCCTGATCTGATGATTATTCATTTTTCAGGTTATTTAAGCTTATTCTTTTTAGCAAAAAAAATATTTACTATCTTGGATGGAATTTATCTTAACATTTCAATTTGCTGCCGCATGGCATGGTGACTAGAGAACCGGATTTGGAATTATGGTTACTTAAATTTAGGTCTAACTTTGTGACACTGGGGAAGTCACTTGAACTTACTGAGATCCAGTTTCAACACATGTAAAATAGGAAAAAGAATAGCTTCACAATTTTGCTGTGTAAATGTAACGACATGCTTGTACATAAGCGTTTATCAAACCAAGAAGTCTTCAATGCATGTGAACAATTCTATTATCATCTAGGGAACACCAGACTCAACAATACCATCCTTGCTATTTTGATCATTGTTGAAATAACTAGATTATTGGCCCCTCCTATGAGTCTTTAGCCTCTGTTGTGATTCTTTTTATCTCATATGCTTTCTACCATTCCTTGAATTCTTAAACAGATAACACTGGACATAATCTGTTCATCTCTTTATGATTTAGTTTTATGTTATATACATCGATTATTGTACTATACTGGAAGTATAGTTAAAGCTTCAGGACCTGTTAGGGTGGGAAGGTTTACTTGACCCTACTCTAAATTAACCCAGATTACTGTGTTTTTTGCAGTTTTGATTACTTTCTATTATTTTTTCTGTCTGCTTTTATTTCTCACAGTTGTCATTTTACCTGCCTGCTCCTACTAGCCCTCCCCTCATTGCTAGTAAATTAAATTCATTAAGTGTTTACTAAACTTTTAGTATGTGCAAAGTATTTTTCTGGTGCCATTGTACAAAATTATAAAATGTTGCAATATGTGCTTTCAAAGAGTTTACAATCTAATGTGGATATCAATCATTTTAAGGATGTTAAGAATGAGATGAATATTCAGGGAAAACTAAATATTCAACACGAGAGATTCAGTACAGTTGTAGATAGAAAGAAAAGGTTGTGTGATTTGTCCTTTGTTCTTGAAGAAAACCATGACATCAGGAAGATGACCACATACCTAGGAACTGACTTTGATTTGAGTGAGGGAGGGCTGTGCAAAGTCACCAACCTCACTTTCTCCTCCAGAGCCATCTGGGTCCAGTGGGCAGACATCGATCAGAATGACTGGAGATGGCCCAGGATGCAGTGGGAGATCTTGGCCCTTTTAGGGCAAGTTTCATGGAAGAGTCAACCTTGGACCCTAAATGAAGAGAGGGATTTCAAAAAGAAGACATGTAGAATGAGTCAGTTTCAGGCATGAAGAATAGGTGTTAGTAGATTCTTAGTAGAAGTGGCAAAACAAGAGCAGAAAAGAAATGTTAGTAGTCTAATTTGGCTAGAACATAGAGGAAATGAACATAATGAAAAGTAAGATATGAGTACCTTGAATTCAAGCATAAACTTTTATTTTATCCTTACCCTGTTTCATTTTATACCATCCTTGGCAGTCACAAAAGGTTTCTTGAAAGAAAAGTGCCAGGATCAAACAACTGGATTAGGGAGATTAGAATGACAATGTGTGGAAAATGTATTGGAGAAGGAAAGCAGTTGAGAGGCTATTTCGATAGCTTTGGTGATGGGTAATGAGTGCCTGAAGTAGGGTAATAGTGGCAAGGTGATAGAGGAGGGCATAGACATGAGAGATTGGGATAGTAGAATTGACACAACTTGGCCCTTTATTAAATGAAGGAAGTGAGGGATGGGGAAAAGTCAAAGATGAGCATGAGATTTCAAGACTGAGTACTGGAGAAAATGATAATGCCAATAAGAGAAATAGAAAGAGTTAAGTAGAACAGATTTAAAGAAGAAAGTAATAATTTTGGTTTTGGCTATGTTTGAATTTGAAGGGTCCTCAAAATACCAGGTGGAGATATCCCAATAGAGAGTTAGAAATCAGAAGATAAGATTCAAGAGATCTATAAGACTAGTGGAATAAATATGGAAGTCTTTTGCATAGGGGTAAATGACAGTCATGAGAATTGATATAATTATCATGGGAGACAGAAGGAGAAAGGCCCTAGGAGAGAAACCCATGGGAATGACTGTAATTCAGTACTGGAATGAGGAAGATGAACCAGCTTAGAATTAAAAGGAATAGTAACAAATAAAAAGGGAAAGTCAAAATGAAAGCCTAAAAGGAAAAAAAGGATTAATAAAGAAATGGTTGACAGCATGAGCTATTTCTAAAACATTAGGAAAGATGAAGACAGAGTTCTCTGCCCATTGAATTTGGCAGTGAAGAGGTTGTTGGTGATCTTGAAGATAGCAGTTTCATCAAAGTGCAACAAGTAGAAGCTAAATAGCAAGAAACTGCAAGAGAGGAAGTAGTAAATTGAAGACAGTGAATATCGATTATTCTTTCTAGACTTGAAGTATAGGGAAAGAAAGAGACAATTATAGTTTGAAGAAATAGTGGAGTCTAGCTATGGATTTTTGTTTTGTTTTGTGTTTTTCTTTTAAGAATACAGGAGAATGGAGAGTATAAGCAAAAGTGAAAGAACTGTGAAGCAGAGTCTGAAGATGAAAGAGAGTGGGGTAATCAAAGACTCAAGGACAGAACAAAAGAGAGAAGATGGAATAAAAATAAGAGAGATGTCAGGGTTAGCTCTCGCCATGTAAAAGGCTGCTTCACTCTTTGATACTAGAGGAAAAGAGTGAAAATTGGGTGAAGATTAGTAAACCGAAAGTTTTAGAAGTATGGAGGAGGGGAGATGATAGTGTCTGCTTCATAAAATGTCAACCATAACAACAGAAGGGAAAGTAAGAAAACTTGAACAAAAGAAAAATTGGGGTATGAAAGATGTCTTTCAAACTTCTAGGATCAGTTTGGGATTGAAGGTGAGGGTCTGAACTTAGGTTTACAAGATGTTACTGTAGTTAAATCTTATTCCTTTTGAGTTCTGTCCAGTCTTCTTTTCAAATAAAGGCAGTTGAATGTCAAAGTTGAGTGTTGGTTTTAGAGTAGTTTCTACAGTCCCAGACTTTGATAATATTGAAGGCCTGCTCTTTCATTGCTTGCTACTGATCACACAGTAACCATTGCTAGCCTCCCAAACCTCTACCAAAGATATTTAATCATCTAGTGTCATAAAGGACAATATCACTGATAGAGATGGGAACTATTATAAGAGAATGAGCAGTGAAGGAAGAGAGGATATCCTGTGCAGTTTCCAAATTGAAATGTAGCCCGATCACCTCTGCCTCTATCAACATCATCTTGTCAAGGTTTATATATTGGCAAGCTAAGTCTATTCTCCATATATTCCTCTTCTACATGTCACAGTCTCCATTTTTATCTACTTGTTTTTCTCAGGCAGATCGTGAAGACAGTCTCATCCCCAGTGAGGAGACTGCCAAGAAAAGCCTCACTCAGTCTCTGCTTCAATTGTACCCTCTTAAATCATACTCCTTAGACGTCAAAGGACTATATGTTGACCTTGCTCTAGGATAAAGGTTAGGGTACTTGGTGTCCTGAGTCTAGTGATAGGCTGGAAGCTGGACTCTAAATGAAATAACAAGGAACAATAACTTTTATTACTCTCTATGTCCTCCTAGGGCAGAGGTTCTCAACCTGTGGGTTGCGACCCCTTTAGGGGTCAAATGACCCTTTCACAGGGGTCACCTAAGACCATGGGAAAACACATACTTCCAATGGTCTTAGGAACCAAGATATCATTCCTCTATCCCGTTTCCAGGTGGGTCCGCCCATATGCAGATACACCCACATAGGAGTATTAAAGGGTCTTGGCATTAGGAAGGTTGAGAACCACTGCCTTAGGGTATATTGGTTCCATACTGTGTTGTTCTAATGTTATAATATAAATAAAACAATTATGAATCATAATAACTCTTAAAACCTTTTCCAGCTTCTGATGTGACAAGACTAAAACAGAACAAATATCTAATCCTGTTATTTACAATCAATAATAGGTAGTTTCATCTCTGAAACTATTTTCAAAGCTACATGCATTTAATGTTAAAGGAAAACAAATTTCTACATCCATTTGGGGTTTTAAATATCACTACCTCCAAATGAGAGGAATTGTTTAAGCATGTCTTTTTGGAATCACCCTTTATTTAGTAGGCTTTTGAGGAACAGTGTCACCATAAAGTTTATGTATACCTTATTCATAGTAGGTACTTAACAGATGCTTGTTGAATGAGTTTCCATGTAAATGACAATCCTGGAAGCTAAAATAGCCTTACTGTTGTTGTTGTTTTTTTAATAAAGCTCTATTAGGCCCTGAATGACATAGATACTAACATGAAATACAATTAAGCTATTTCTTTTCAGAATTAGATCATATTTGACAATTTGAGCATTGTCTTTCTTAAATAGCACAGTCAATTGACTCAGCCATGTTTCATTCTGAATTAGTCATGACAACAGTAGGAGACATATAATCAATTGCTTTTGAGCTAATGTTTTTGGGTTTTTTTTAGTCATAGAGATAATTCTACTTCACAAAATCATAGAATCATGACATCCCAGATATTAGCAGGATGTTCAGGGGCTCACAGCTCTCACCTCTTAGGTGTAGAACTAGAAGCAGCATGAAAGGTCTATCTAGTCCCATCTGTACCTGATGAGATACCTTAACAATCCCAAACAAGTGCTTGACTATTCCAACTTCCACCATGTTTAAAAAATAAGAAAAAATGTTTTTGGATAAGAATGAACTGTCATAGACTATCATAGATTCAGATTTCTAAATTAAGAATGAAAGTCAAATTATTAGACCACAGAATGTATGCATTTTTTATATGAAAGACACTTGATTGGCTGCCCATTGGCTACAGCAGTCAGGTTGCCAGTTCACTTCTCACCTTTAACAACACATTTACTCAAGCTAAATCATGCAATGCATTTTAAATATTGGCTTGATCAGATTTTTCATCAAATACCATATTTCACTGCATTTTAATAATTGCACCCTGTTTTTTTTTCAGTCCAAAATTGGTTTATGGTATAATTCTCTCTGCCAAGCTGCCTGAAAGGTAAACAGAGCAGCAATGTATGGCATTGGCATATGGATACACATTTATCTCACATGTATTGCATTGTGAGCCCCAGAGCCTAGAATTCTCAGTGCATGCACATTATCAATATTCAATTTTAATGTATAATCACAAGTATTCCATGCAATCTAATGTTGCACTGAAGACAGTTTAGCAATAAATGATTTTTAAGTAACATCAGCAGTTTTTTAAAAGTTTCACATAATGGACACAGCCCTTTTTTGCAAAAAAAAAAATTGGCATAAAATCTGCAACAATTATGCAGTAAATTATGGTAATTGGAGTGGCTGCTCTATATGAAGCACTAGGCAAAGCACCATGAAATTTAGGATAGCACCTATTCCTTATCCTTAAGAAGTTTAACAATCTACTTGGGAAATAAAAACTTACATTTCTGAAAAGATACATAATAATTCATAAGCATCTAGGAACTATGTATTCTAGCTATATAGATGTGTGTCTTATCCCCTTATTTAGCTATAAATTATTCATCACTGGAGGTCTCACCTGATCACCACTTGCTGAGTATGTAAGTTAGAGTGGGAATTCCTTTGGGATATGGGCTGGAGAAGAAGGCCACTGAGGTCCCTTCCTTCACTAAATAAAATTCTATGAGTTTGTGATTCAATGAGGACAGGAATTATTTCTTATCTAAACTTTTGTTCAGAATTTAATAGCAGATGACGTTTTCTAAATG
The DNA here is from genome assembly GCA_028646515.1 of Pseudochirops corinnae. Classification (NCBI taxonomy): domain Eukaryota; kingdom Metazoa; phylum Chordata; class Mammalia; order Diprotodontia; family Pseudocheiridae; genus Pseudochirops; species Pseudochirops corinnae. The sequence continues at coordinate 126,977,025 of CM053588.1, read as the reverse complement.
AACAAAAGAATGAATAGCTAAATAACACAAAACACAATTAAAAAAAAAAAGAATTACCTGATTTAACCATGAATGAAAAGAAGAGTTAATTGCTTAACTTTATACAGACCAAGGGCTTTGAATCTAATTCTTTAGATAATAGCTATAGAAGGTTTGGAAGTAAAAGAGGGGAAAAATTAAAAGTGTTTTAGGAAGATTGATCTGACTGTGATATACAGGACGAATGAGAGAATGGAAAATTTATGTATTTACAGAGCCTAATTGATATGGTATTACAGTGACCACATCGTGAGGACTTGATGTAAGGTACCTTTCAGTAATCACTACTTGTCAGGGAATAGAGATTAAATGGTTTTTCTTTTTTTCATGGGCATGTTTATTTTTAGGGAGACAGGGATAATTAAGAAAAAATATATTAAAGAAATTTAATCACAGAATCATGACTCTTAGTATGGGAAAGGACTTTAGAAATAATCTAGTCCAACTGCCTCATTTTACTAATTAAGAAACTTATAGAAGAGGTTAAGTGTTTTTACCAAAGATCAAGCAGTCAGTGGCAGAATTAAGACTAGACACTTAAGTCCTCTGATTTCTAGTCTAGTGCTCATTCTACTCTACTATGTTCACTTTGCTTTAAATACAAATAACCCTCCTTCATGTTATGATAACGTTTGTGTGGTCTTGGGTAAATCATTTATACTTTCTGGGTCTCAGTTTCTTTTTCCACAAAATGAAGGGGTTGAAATAGATAACCTCAAAAATTCTTTGCAAATCTGAATTTATTATCCTATGAACCTCATTCTATGACATCTATAATCCATATAAACAATTTCCATAAGCATAATTTCGTTCTTAATGACTTATCAAATAAAGGTGAATGATGAAAGCATGACAATTATCTAATAAATTAAATGATAAAATAAATTATGCTAATAAATGGAATTATATAAAAGTCCTATGAAATAGGTGTATTAGGATATGGATTATTGAATTATTAAATGAGCAATTTAAAATTTAAAAAGCATACTACTTAGGAGCCTCTAGCATAGACAACCACTCATATTAAAGAACTTACCATTCCCCCAAGTCTCCAAAGGGGATAAAAAAGGTGTTTTCAACATTGCTTGCCTCCAATCCAATGAATGTTACCAAGTAAAACTGTCTGGTGAGGTCATCCTGCTTAAAAATATTTTGAGAAGGTCGCAGTGGCACAGATGATACAGATATAGAATTGATATTTATCCTATTGGTGAATTTCAGCTCACTCTTAAAAAATTGCAATAAATTATTCTGCAGTTGTCTCTCATGTTTTGAAAAACAGTATTTAAGCTAATACATTCTCAATTAGATGCTTATCGCTGCTATAAAATCTCTCTAATCTTCCCAAAAAAAACATAAGTGCCCATGTGATTGAGAGACTCTTTAGGAAGCAGTATGCTGCCACACGCAAACTATTAGAATTGCAAAAGAAATAAAAAATCTTCCAAGGGATCCTCAAGCTCAGTCTAGAAATGTCACTATCTAATAAGATAACTATAAAGGATTATGTTATTGTATTTATTTATAATAATGCATAGATATGGAAGAAACTCTTTGGGGTACGTGGAAGTAGAAAACTCAACAGCATTGGTTTATTTGGTGTCCTGGTCTTCAATTCTGTCTTCAGTTTTTAATTCAGCTTCTACAATTCTCCTAGCTTGCCAAGTGTGTGTATTCTTGACTTTTTTTTTTCCTTCCATGCTCTTCTCATTGGGCTCTACCTATTCACCTCCTACCAATCATTCAATAAGAACTGATTAAGTGTTGATTAAGCATTGCCTAAGTTCCAGGCAATGTCCCAAGCTCTGGGGATACAAATAAAAGTAAAAATAGTCCCTGCCTTCAATCACCTTATAGTCTAATGAGGTAGTATGTGAGGTGAAAAATCCCTTTCAAAATTTAATCAAGGACACAGAGGTTTCTCAGGATAAAAGGAAATTTTTATTCTCCTCCCCCACAGGAAGAGGATGGTCCTCTCCATGACAGATCAGAGAGAGGAGGTGTGTTACAGAAGACTAAAACAAGAAGATTAAACAAGAATTTGTACCCTAACACGGTCAAGCCACCTCCCACTGCTGTCCTTTCTCCCATTGGCTGGGAGGCGGGCTTACAATCTGAGTGCCAAATCTCCTCCAATGATAAGGAACAAAGTAGCCCACCCCATCCCCTGTTGGCAGGGAGGCGGGCAGGGAACCAGGGCATTGTTCATGTCCTTATTTGGCAAAGGAGGGGGAAAAGGTCACAAGCAAAGGTGGAGGTCAAAACCCCTGCAGGGGCCTAATGTTGATGTGGCAGTAGTAAAAAAGGGAGAAAGAATGAGGAAGGGTGAAGCTAAAACTCTGGCTTGCTCCCACAAGAAAACTTTTGGGCTGAGAAGTTTTTACCCTTCCCATTCAGTCTCTCCTCTTATTTTCCACCCACTGAAAACTTCTCACACCACTGCTGATAAATTCCTTCTACAATCTTATCTTCCCAAGGCAGTTTCTCCAGGGAGGAAGCAGTTCTAGTATAAGCTTGGTCCCTACTCTTGCGAAAGCTGTCTGCATCTGATGTCGTCTTTTTCAGATCCCTTGGCTCAGATGTCCACTCAGGAGGGTGGGTAATCTTCAGATGCCTAGCGTTCATATACACAAGCTGGCACAGCCAGACAGACCTGACAGGGGCTCCCAGAAACATAATTTGACACCAAAGATGCATAGAAAGGTTCAGTTTCCCAGCCATGCAAGGCTAGGTTCAAACTGTAACAAATAGTTCAGCTTTCTTACCCACACAGGGCTAGGCTTAAACAATACAATAAAGTCTTCTCACAGTTTTACAAAATTGTATAATTTTTCTGGCTCACTATATACTAGTTTTGAGAAAGGAGATTACATGTCACCAAGATAACCAAGAAAACTTAGAAACCATACAAATTAACAGAATCACTATTGCCAATGTTAATTAACATCAAATTCCTGGTATCCCTGTGACCTATTCCCAATATTCATTTAAATAACACTTTTTTTGAATCCCAGATGCTTCATGTAATTATACAATTCAAAAAGGGAGTTCTACTTCTCTGCTTCAGATCTAGAGCTTACCAGATAATTCTGACTTAATATAAAATAGTACATTCACTTAAAATTGGTTCCACATTTTGAAACTTCAGAGAATTTTCAGTTTATTTATTCTTTGTTATTTCCACCTTTACCTAAACCCTGTTCCTGGTATAGGAATATTTTAACATGTGAAGTTCTATCAAAAAAAAAAAATGAGTTCATCTGCCTTTTTAAATTATCAGACAGATGCTTTAATAAAGAAATACCAATTTTACTCTTACCACTATCTTATACATGTAAAATGAAGGGGTAAGATTGTATATCCTACAAGGATTTTCTGAATTCTAAATCCTATAATCCCTTATAGCTGACTTCTTACCATTTACTTACAAATATGAGACAGTGACTGTTTACTATGTTTATTTACAGTTGCATGCTATCCAGGTTCAATATATATTCACTGAAAGAATGATTTTGTCTCATTAATTTAAAGTGCTGCTAAAAATGATGAGCCGGGTTCTCCTAAAGTGAAACAAGGAGAGTATTCTCAGAGGACGGAGGTTGGTCTGTGGCCTTTTAATAACCTTTCATATACAAACCAGACAATGGATAAGACATTTCTTAGTTTTATTGCTGCTAGGCAATCCTGTTCTGTATAACCTTACCCCATGGGTCTCCTTTTCCAGCTTCCTGATAGCTTGAGGTTACTTTCCTGAGTTCCTGGTTGGAATTTTTCTGAGAATACAAAAATAATAAAGTCGATCAAACATTTACCTTTTTTTAGTTTAATCAAATGGTACATAATTTTCCTTAGATTAAAATCACTTTCAGAAGTTTACCCAAGCTCCACATAATATTCCTTAAGTAATGTAGCTTCATTGAAGTATCATCCTAATCAGTGGCATCAAACTAAAACAGAAATGGGGGTGGGGCAGGCGTAGCTTACATAAGCATCCTTGCAGGTAGTGAATTGACTTAGAAAAACCACATATTCACGTTAGCCAGGCTATCTTGTATTTGTATTTATTTTGTTAATATTTCCCAATTATACTTTGCTGTGGTTCAACAGCACTAGCGAGTGGTGTTGGCTGTATGCTGACCGTGGGCCCCATAGCACCTCCGGTCCTAATTACTTTAAAAACATTTTTCACTGATTTTCAGTTGCTCACAAATACATACATACATAAACAATATGAGTGTGTCTGTGCATGCGCACACGCAAACGCGCATATACACATATATTTTAACAAATCTCTGTGCTTCCAATTATAAAAGACAGATTAATATTATGGATAGAAACTTTGAAATCAGGATGTTCTAGGACTAAGAATTAATAACAAGATTTGTACTGTAAGACTTGAACTATGCCAAAAGGCCATACTCAAGGACCTAGAAGGCCACATGTGTCCTTGAGGCCACGGGTTCCCCACTCCTGGTCTAAGTCATGTCACTTGGCCATATGGCCACAGGAACAGAGGCAAAGCACTTAATCTCTCAGTTTACCAGGTGACTTTTTACTTATGTAAGGTAGCAATGGGTTATTAATGTGCACCAATGGCAGGAGCTTCCATACTATGAATTCTACATACAGATCAAGTCACTATTCTATGACAACAAAAAACACAACAATGTATTTCAAACACACAAATGGCACATACATAGAGAAATTCTGTCACAATAATAAAATTCAATTTATCAGTGCCAGACAAAAGTTGTGTGTGTCTGTGTGTCTCTGTGTGTGTATGTGTGTGGAGAGGAGATATTTTAAATTCAAAACAAATTGTTTCCTTGTATAGCTTTACATTAAAAAGAAAGATTTATACATTCTCAAAGAAAGATGCTGAGATAGATACTGTCATAAATGTCAAAGCATTTATTCCAATTTGCTTGTCATTCAAACAAATAAAAACACTATTTTTGATAAAATTTTGGGTTTCTTTTATGTTTGGACATGTATAAACAAGAACAGACCCATGGAATAACAGATGCATAGAATCTCAGAGGTGGGCCTCAGAAGCCATTTACTTTAAGAGTGACCATTTATTTCCTTCTCCTCAAGGCTCCCTGGTAGAAGGGAACACACTATTTCCCAAAATAGCCCACTCCTCTTTTGTGTAACACTCATTTTCAAAGAGATTTTTTTTCTTCTCAGAGCAAGCAGAAACATGCCTCTCTACAACTTTTACCCATTGTGCCTAGCTCTACTGTCTGAACTTCTTTGTCATTCATTGTGTTGGCCCTAGAGATACAAAGACAAAAATAAAGCAACATTAGTAAGTCCCTCACGATCAACAAGCATTTAAGTGCCTACCACACACTAGAAACTGTTTTCAAGGAGTTTATTAACAAAAGTCCCTTGCATATAACTGTAACACAATATATACCTACTGATTAATTTTTGGCCATTATGAGTCATTGAACAAGGTAAAGGGTTATCCAAAGACTTTTGAATACAAGAAGGAAGGCATGCCGGCTCACACAATCCTATTTCAAAGAGAGATATTTTCTTTAAATTATTTCTTTGTTTATTCAAATGCCAAGCATTCAGCCCATTGAGACAAGTGATACAGTTTCCAAAATAGCTAATGGTACTCATCAATTTAATTTTTAAATAACTGTTAAGCATTTTTTTTAAAGGAGCCTAGGAACAGTCAGGAAGCTCAAAGGTATCTTAAGTGGCTCTTCACTCCCTTCTCCTTCTGAGAGGGATTTCATCTTGGTATCCAAAAGTTAGAGGGGAATTCAGTGGCTGTATTGGCATTCTGACCAATACTTGAACAGGAATCCCCACTGCCATATTGCCAATCATTTTAATCATTTTTTTCAATTAGCATGCATTATTTGATCTCCCTCCTCTTCCCTTCCCCACAATAAAAGAAGAAAGATAAAAAGAAAAATAAAACCTTTGTAATAAATCTACATAGTCAACAAAATAAATTTCCACACTATCCCAAAATACACACCAGTTCTGCAGCCTGCTATCTCTCTGGTAGGTGCCAGGCACTGTGCTAAGAGTTTTATCAATATTCTCACAAGAACCCTGGGAAGTAGGTGTTGTTATTATTCCCATTTTACAGTTGAAGACACTGAGACAGACAGAGAGGTTAAATAACTTACCCAGGGTCACACAGCCAATAAGTATCTGATGCTAGATTTAAACTCAAGTTTTTCTGACTAGTTCTAGAGCTCTATCCTCTGTGCCACTTAGCATCCCCCAAACTGAGGTTGAAAGATAAACTCTCCTATGCGTGATTTTGCAGCTTGTATGCAAGCTAAGAATTGAGTGACTCTAGTTTTCTTGACTCAGTCAATAAAGTACAATAGAAAGATTACTGAATTTATGGTCAAAAGCCCTGAGTTTTCTCACTTACTACCTATATGACTTTGGACAAGTCACTCGACCTTCTGGGAATCAGTGTTCTCAACTGTAAAATGAGGGAGTTAGATCGTCCCTGGAAATAATACAAACCTCTTAAGAGAGGCTATCTTTGATATAACAGAATTCACTTTACATATTACACTTTACAAAAAAAAAATAATAAGACCTCAGTTGTTTTATAACTGAGCAAGTCTCTGCCTTGTTGACATGACTATCCAAATATCCATACTTTTTGATTGGATGTGTGAGCAAGTTCTTACCTCTCTCATTGAACTTGGATACCAAGAGACCAGTTTGTCCTGAAAGCTCACCCTCCAGGAGGCTCCATTGCTTCTTAGTAATACACAATTTAAAAATCATCCCTTCAGAAGCTTTATACTTCTTGTCCTATTCAATTTGAGAGGTTTCATTAAATGAGGGTCCCAAGAGCTTTATCTACCTCAAAGCAGGTTAAGGAGTTTCTTTCTATTTAATACATATATAAGTGTGCTACAATTATTTGACTGTCTGGCATTAAAAACCTTTACATATGTATGTGTGTATGTGTGTATGTTTCCTGGAATAAATGTTTACAAAAATATGCCCAGTAAAACTGAGTTATTGCATGCATTTATGAATACCCATAGGCCATTCCAACTAGTTGGATTTCAGTATGCACAACTAAAGGGATGGAAAATACAAAACACTAGAATTTAGATATAAGGAATTAGAACACTGTCTTTCAAAAGAAAACAAATTTAAGTACTAAGTGAATTGGGAAACAAATATTAAATATATCTCTTTTGAAATAAATTGCTATCACAGAAATTAAACAAATATTTTAACTTCCCTATAATTAATAATATATATTATTAATGATAATTCACATTTAAATGACACTTTATGGTTTAAAGTTTTTTTTTTCCCTTGAAACAACCCTTTAAGTAAGTCAATATAGATATAATTGTTCCCATTTTTATAAATGTGGGAACTGAGGTGCTTGTAAGTGGAAAAATTTGCCCAAAGTCACACAGCCAGAAAATGTCAAAGGCAAATCAATTACAATAGCCTTACTTCCAAGTCCAGGCTTAGATAGAGATTTTCTATATATTTATATATGCACATGTATCTTTAAATACATTTATTAATACTTAAATACATTTGTTAGATATATTGGTTATTAAATATATTTAATTGATAAATACATTTTCTACATGTAATAGGTGTGTTATATATGAGTATACATACATGTGTGTATATACTTACATATGTATGTAAGATTTAGGAAGATCTTACATTGTTTTACTTTAATTTCTTAAATAGCTTTATTTTTCAATATAGTATGATATCAAGAGAAGACAACTGGTCTGGGAACAAAGACACGGGTTCTACTTTTGGCTCTGCCATTCCCGAGCTGTGGGATTTTAGACAGTTATTTTAACTGTCTGGGCCTCATTTTCCTTAACTAACAAAGGAAAGGATCTGACTAGGTGATCTCGAATATTTCTATTTCAGCTAAAAAAATAATATGATTTTATCACCTACACCTTCTTTTATCAATCCAGAATTTTTAAACTTTCATCTGAATGACAGTCTCCTTCCTTCCTCCCTCCTTTCTTATTTAAATTCTAGCAATCCTTCAAGGCATAGCTTGAATGTCATCCCTTCCCAAACTTCCCTAATTACCCCATCCCATAGTTATTTAGGACTTACTTTGTTCATGACCCATTTTGTCCTTATTGTCCACTGGCATGTAATCATTTGTTTCTCCTCTAGCCCTAACCTTCCTCCTGACCTCCAAACTCATACCTCCAATGACATATTGGGCATTTTGAACTGACTGGCTCACAGATATCCTGAATTCAACATGTCCAAAATTCGTTTTCTTTCCTCCCAAACCCTCCCCTCTTTTTAACTTCTCTACTATTGTTCAGGGAACCACTGTCCTCCCAGTAATCCAGACTTACAACCTAAGTGTTGTCCTTTACTCATCACTTTCTCTTACCATCACCCCCATTTTCAGTCTGTTGCCAAGTCCTGTCTATTTTATTTTCAAAACATTTCTTACATAAATAAACTTGCTTCACTTTTCCAATACCACCACAACCCTGGTGCAAGTCCTCATCTCCTCATGTCTAGACTATTATAATAGCCTGCTGGTTGGTCTTCTTGCCTCACTTTCTCCCCACTCCAGTCCATCTTTCACTCAGGTGTCAAAGTGATCTTCCTAAAGAGCAAGTTTGACCAATCACCCCTTCCCATTTAATTAATTTCAGTGATTCCCTCTTGCCTCTAGGATGAAATATAAAGCACTCTGGTATTCAGAGCCTGTCAAAATCTAGTCTCTTTCTAGCTTTCCTATCATCTAACTCCTTACACCACCCACCTACTCCCTTTCCCAATGACACTGGACTCTGCAATTCTGACACTACATCGCCAAACTCCGGTCATTTTCACTTGCTCTTCCTCACGCGGAGAACATAATCTCTCCTAATTTTTTCTTCATAGTTTATTTGACTTCCTTCAAGCCCCAACTAAATTCCTACCCACTCCAAAGTCTCTTCTTATTCCAGTCACTGACTCTGCCCCACTCCCACTCCTTAGATATAGATGAACAGTTTGGTGCCTCAACACAGTAGGGATAGGACTTTGGGTTAATAAAAACTACTAGAATATGCATGTAAAGAAATAGTTC
>CM053588.1:126949314-126967395 GCA_028646515.1 Pseudochirops corinnae | reverse complement strand
ACCTATATCCAAAACCTCAAAGGGGAACATAAATTAGTCTCAAGTCCAAAAAGCCTTCTTGGAAGAGCACAAAATTGGGGAAAGAAATGGGAGGTATGCAAAAGAGAGTCAACAACATGGAGAAGGAAGAACAAACATTGACTCAAGAAAACAATTCATTAAAAAGTAGAATTGGTCAGATGGAAAAGGAGGTACAAAAAGCTAACTGGAGAAAATAATTTCTTAAGAAAGAAATATACAGAAGTAAAAGCCATTCTCTAATAGATAAATGGTCAAAGAATATGAACAAATAGTTCTCAACAGAATCAAAATTATTAACATACCTATAAATGAGTGCTCCAAATCACTAACAATAATAGTAGAAATGCAAATTAAAACAACCACAATCACATAAATATGCAAAGATGACAAAAGATGAGAATAGTCAATGCTAAAAGGGTTGTGTCAAAAAAAGGACATAGTATATTACTGGTGGAGTTATGAACAATATTATCATTTTGAAAGACACTTTGGAGTTATACAAATAAAGTGATTAAAATGTCTGCATTCTTTGACCAAAAGATTCCACCATTAGGCCTATATACCTCAAGGAGATCATTAATAAGAAGAAAGTTCTCATATCCACCAAAATATTTATAGAAATATTTTCTGTGATAGTGAAGAATTTCAAACAAAGTAAATGCCCTTTGATCAGTGAATGTAATGTAATGTTACTGTGCTATAAGAAATAATAAATATTATGGATACAGAGAATCATGGCAAAATATACATAAAGTGATGCAGGGTAAAGTAAGTAGATCCAAGAATATATGCACAATTACTATAACAGTGTAAATAAAAAGGAACAAAAATTAAAAAAAAAATCAATGTTGCAAAATTACAAAGAGCAAGCTTGTCCCCGTCCCACAAATAAGAGATATGAGAAGACATTTCCCCCGCACTCTTTCACAGACTGAGAGATCTAGAGGTGTAGAACATTTCCTATAATAACATATTTTTTTAATGGATTGATTGGTTTTGATGAATTTTTTACTCTTCTTTCTCATTTTTTTTTCTTTTTTAGTTCTTTATTATGAGAGATGTTTCTCTGGGATGGAAGAAGGAGAATAGTACAGAGGAAAATCTAGACAATGTAAGAGAAAGAGATAAGTAAATTCCCTTTTTAAAAAGAGGACCACTGAACAACGTTTTATCTATTATGTATCATAAGGAATCTTCTATTGTTCTAACATATGTGTGTGACACAGCTCAAAGTATGTCCTTTAAGATGCCATCTTTGCTCTATTGAATAAATTACTTATTTAGAAAAATTAACAAAAACACCACACAGTAATATCTTATAATCTCTACACGTTAGTTAGCCAATTATATAATTACAAAGACATTATCTGTTTTGGTGCACTATTTGCCAAAGTCTGCCTGATCTTTTTCCATATGTTTAACAGGGGAACTCTGAGGATTCACACACACACACACACACACACACACACACACATGTATGCATATGTATATACACATCATTTTCATATAGGTTTTATAAAGTCACATGGGTCAGTAATTGCTGATATTTCTTAATTGGTTTCCTTTCCTTTATGATTTTCTCCCCATATACATAGCACTTTGGGGACTCAAAGGTCAGAGTACCAATATGGTAATTCTTTTTTTCAGATACAGTGAAAAACTTGTTATAGAAACGCTGAACATGAAAACAAAGATCAGGAGTAGAGTATGTTTGGGAAAGTGTATGTCTGTAAATGTATGTTTTTGTGTATGTATATATCTATATTTATAGAGAAACATATCTAAACTTTATTCTAGCCTTCAGGTGGGAGGAGGGGGAAGGAAAAAAAAAGTTAAAGAAGTACACAGCAGAGAGCAAAAAAAAAACACACAAGAAAGCAAAGAAAAATTTGACAATTCTCAACACAACTTGTATTATTTATCATACAGGCTTTCTTGAAATAAAAATTTATTTTTACATATTTTGAATCCTCTTTTATGTTCTGCTATGCATATTACATGTTTTCTTTATATTTAAGTTTCAATATTTAAGTTTATTATATGTTTTTGTTTCTTTACTCTTTTCTGTATTTATGTTCTGGCACTTGAGTCTAAAATAAAATTTTTAAAAAGGAAAAAAAAAAGAAATGCTAACAAATTTGCTTAATTTTTAATGTTTTTGTTGTCCTTCCACTAGTTTTATCTTTAAATATTCTTGAAATCATACGGTTCAATTCTTCCTGCAAACTCATTTCCCCCTTATTAACTCTGGCTAGTGGGAGTGGGGAGGAATCATGGTCTAGAATTGTGATTTCACTGATTTAAAGAACTTCCAGTGTGGAAATTCCCATCCTTGATGAAAATGAACACATTTTCTGTAACTCATACTCTGAAAGAGTTGCCTCAGACTCTAACACATTACTGATCTGCTGACAGTCACACATCTAACCTGCATGAGAAACAGGATTCCCTATAATTCTTCTGGAGGTCAGCTGCCTCAATTTACTGGGTCATGCTTTTCCTTAAGCTAACAATTAATAAGTCTTCCATCATTTCCTGCCATAAAGTTTTCAACTGAGTTTGAATTTTAAACTGCTGACGTCTTTGGTTGTGTATTTCCCCACGTAGAAAGCAGATGAAGTGGTTTCTAGAGGTCTGAATTGGTTTCTAGGCTGATTCTGCCTTATTTCTTGTGGAGATTACATGACTATAAGAAAAGATAATAGTCCATCTTGTTGTTTTCTTCCTTTATCCATTTCTCTTATTTCAATATCAGTAATTTATTTGAATAGTCCAGTTTGGAGCTGCTATCATTACATGCCACACCTTGTTCTACTTCCTCTTTCTTCTCTCTCAGTATTTATTTTCATCTTTGCTCCCCCGAATTGCACTGATGCACAGATGGATAACTTAAAAGTCATTCCCACATTAATAAGCAGACACATCCATTAATGATGGGTTTCCAGCAAGGTCTTGTGCCAGGCCCTCTTCTCATTTCCCTCTATACTCTTTTATTTGGTGATCTTAACAGCTTAATGGATTCAATTTTCATCTCTTTGCTGATGATTCTTTTTCAAATCTCTTTGTCCAGCCCTGACCTCTCCCCTTACCTTTGTTTCTCATTTCCAATCACATACTGGATATCTTGAATTGAATATTCCGTAGACTTCTTAAACTCAACATGTCAAAACCTGAACTTATTATATTGTCCCCTAAACCAGTGGTTCTCAACCTTCCTAATGCTGTGACTCTTTAATACTCGTATGTGGGTGTATCTGCATGTGGATGGACCTGCCTGGAGACGGATAGAGGAGCAGTGTCTTGGTTCCTAAGATCATTGGAAATATGTGTTTTCCGATGGTCTTAGGTGACCCCTGTGACCCCTGTGAAAGGGTCATTCAACCCCCAAAGGGGTCACAATCCACAGGTTGAGAACCGCTGCCCTAAACACTCTCCTCTTTAGAACTTCCCTATTACTCTTGAAGATATTACTATCCTTCTAGTTACTTAGGATCTAGGTATCTATCTCCTGGACTTTTCCTTCTCTTTCACCCCCTTTGTTTAGTAATTTTTTTACCATTAGAACCCTCTTTAATAAAACTTATAAAGTCATGGATGACAGGAAACAAAAAAGAAAGGCACTGAAATATTACTATTTTGGGACAGCTCTATTCACATGGTGAATAGAGAGTACCAGCCTTGGAATCAGGAGGATCTGAGTTCAAATCAGACACTTAACACTTACCAGCTGTGTGACCTTGGACAAGTCACTTAACCCCAATTGTCCTGCCTTCCCCCCTCCAAAAAAAAAAGAGGAAAAAAAAGAAATATTATTATTTACAATCACCCTCCCCCCCCCCCCCATCTCAGTCCATGTATAGTGCCTGTTAACAGGGGGACAGAAAAGAGGCAGTGAGACTAGTCCCCATACTGGTAGGGGTGGGTAGGCAGAGCAGGGCCAAGGGTGATGTCTCCCCTATTTGTAAAGGATGTCATAGTATCCAGGTCTGTACAGTAGATAGACTTTGGGCTCAAAAACCTTTGGGAAGATGTGATGGTTAGCAGTACCACCGTCAACCCAGTCAGTGAGGTGGGCCAGTAAAATGACATGGATGTGGTCATTACCCTAGTTTCTACTTCCATAACATTTCTCATATATACTTTCTTCATTTTTAGGTCTGTCTCCTTCCCTGCAACTATTATTTTATTCATAACTTAGTGTTTGACTACTATACTGTATTTTTTGAAGACAGTACTTCAGTATTCCTAAAACAATTTTCCTGTCCTTTCTGCTTTCATACTTACATGGACCAGATATATCAGCTGAACATCCTTATTTTCACTTATCCACTGTATATGTTAAATCAATTAAAATCAACAAGAATTTATTAAAATTCCATTGTGTATGAGGCAACATGTAAGCATTGAGGATAAAATGATGCAAACTATCAGGTCCTTGCCCTTAAGGAACTATTTATTTTACTTAGTGGATACATACTACAGATAAGTCAATACAAGATAATTGAGGAAGTGGAGAGTATTTGTAATTGGGTAGGAGGAGAAAGTTTTTCTTTTTTAAAAAAATTTATTTTAGATTCAAACTCCTCTTAATTCTCCCTCTGTATGCCCCTACCGTTTTATTTCTTCTGAACTTAGAAAACTTTTATACTCTTCTAAACAAATATGTATTGTTTCTTCTTGAACCCATTCCTAATGAAAGTAGGCTAGGTGGCACAGTGAATAGAGCACCTGCCTTGGACCTGAGTTCAAATCCAGCCTCAGATACTTAAGACAAAAACTAGCCATGTGACCTTGGGCAAGTCACTTACCCATAATTGCCCTACCTTCCCCCCTCCAAAAAGCAAAAAAGAAAGAAAGAAAGAAAGTTACCAGAACTACCAGCCCTCCTCCCTTATCTAATTCCTCCATATGGATTCTTCCTCTTGAACCTAATTTGTATAAAATAATTAGTCTTTTTAGCTGTCCCTAATGGTTTTACTTTGTAGGTTCATATCATACTCAGATTTACTTCAAAGTTTCTTATGAGTTACCCAATTGTTTTATTTTTTTAGATAGCATTTTTTATTTAATAAGAATCCTATGGAATGTAGATGGAGTGGAAGCAGTGGTCCTGGAGGAGAGTGGTATTTCAGGAGGGATTCAGCATGGTGCTTGGATATCAAGTAGAGAAGGTTCTGGCCATGGAAAGATAAAAGATTGTAGTTAGCCTCTGGCACTGGGAAAGAGGCTGAGGAGCTGGCTTATGGCTCAGCATTGTGTTTTATCAGATATCTACTAAAGGCAATCTACGTGTCAAACTCGTTACTGAAGATGGCATTCTCCTACTGCCCTTTGAAGAGCTGTGCCCACACTTCATTGTGCTCCTGAAGCTCCAACATCAGACTCTAGCTCTGCATGATGCTTCAGTTGCTCACCTTGGCATACAGTATCACTATTCAGCATCATTCTTCATGATATGGAGATAAGTCTCCCTCCAAGAGTACACATTGGGGCTGAAGAAGTAGATGCCTGGCACATAGAAGTAGAATTTACCTGTGAACATGCTGAAGTAATTGTAGAGGTTGACAAATTCCATGTCACAAATCCAAATCTGGTAGTGATCATTGCTGTACAAGAGTTTCTTCTGTCCCACTTGAAAAGGCATCATAGTGGTTCTTACATTGATCCCCAGGAACCTCCATTGTGCCCTTCTGTCCCTTTAGTCCAACACGGTCCCTGGCACCTATTGATCCCATTTTTCCAAATTCCCTTTGGAGGTCTTACTCTTCTGTCACCCTTTTCACACTTTAAGATAGTGATATTGATCCGAGGCACTGACATTGGCTGGTACATGGGGTTGCCAGAATCAGAACAGCAGAAACATTTAGAGTCAGCGGACTGCTCTTCCAACTTGAGGTCATTCTTTTCATGGTGATCTTCAACCTTTTCAGTGTGATCTGGCAATGGTGGTGGTAGGTCCTCCACCTTGACCTCTTCCTGAGTCTCCTCCTGGTCCTTCTGAGGTTGCTGCTTTTATGATGCCCTGCCCACTGCAGTGTCACACCAGATAAGAGTCAGAAGCAGGCAGGATCCAAAAATGAATCCCAATTTGCAGGAGCCAATTATTTTTCCTTGCTTTTTATTGAGGTCTAGGGATTCTGGGACCCCAAAATTCAAGGGCAAAGGACACAGGTCGTGCCTCAAATGAATTTGACCCAAGTCTTGTTTCATCCTTATTAGAATACTGGTTGGGGTGGGCTAGAGTTTAAGAATTTGCCATATTTGTGACACTTGTATTGACAAGCAGGCCAGATTGAATTTGAGCAATGGTTAGATTCTTAAAGAATCTGAGCCAGATTACCCAATTATTAACAAGAATCTTAGATATGCATTTTGCATTTTATATATTTTAAAAAGTAAATGGTCTGTCATTACTGAATCCCTCATAATCAACCTTTGGTATGTATCTTATATTTCTCTTGGCTCCTGTACGTCAAATTTCTATTAAGTTCAGGGTTTGTTTGTTTTTTTAATTGAAGTCTTGAAAGTCTGACAGTTCATCAAATATTCATTTTTTTTTCATTCAGGATTATGCTTAACTTTGCTGGGCATGATATTTTTGGCCAGAGATGCAGTTCTTTTGCCATTTGATACGTTGCTTAGTGTTCTAAGACCCGTGGTCCTTTAATGTCTCTATTGCTAGGTCCTAGGTAATTCTAATTGTGGCACCATCATATTTAAATTGTTTTATTCTTGTTGCTTTTAATATTTTATCTTTGAACTTAGAACTATAATATTATAGTTAAGACCATAGACTATAGACTATAGACTTAGACTATAATATTCCTATGAGTTTTAAAAAGGTGGTCAATGGATTTTTTTCAATTTCTACTTTCTTCCCTTGATCTAATGCTTCTGAACACATTTCTTTATTTCTTATATTATTGTATCAAGATTCTTTTTTATCATAGCTTTCAGTTAGTCCAATTATTTTTATGTTTTTTCTTCTTGATCTATTATCCATATCTGTTGTTTTTCTTACGAGATGTTTCACTTTCTCTTCTATTTTTTCATTATTTATATTTTGTTTAATTATTTCTTAATCTCTTATAATTTGACTGGCTTCACTTTGCCTGATTCTGACTTTCAAGGAGTAATTTTTTCCCTTAAGATTCTGGATCTCCTTTTCTAATTGGTTGGCTTTCCTTTCATAATCTTCTTGTTTTTCTTAGATTATTTTTATTTTCTTTTTAGTTTTTCCTCCATCTATTGTCACTTGATTTTTAAAGTCTTTTTAAAGTTCTTCTGTAAATTCTTTTTGGGCAGGTGACCATTTGACATTACTCTTTAGATATAAGGGAGTTTCTTTACTGGAATATCCTCCTTTGAAGATGATCCCTGGTCTTCTTTATTCCCATAATAACTTTCTATGGTTGAATTTTTTCTCCTTTGCCTGCACATTTTTTTGTGGGAATAACTTAATTTTTGTAATCACCACTAGCCCTGGGGTTTGGGGGAAAGTGCCTCTTGTCCCAGATCCTCAGTTCTCCCCTCTAGCCTGGAACCAAAGCCAAACCTTCAACCTCCTGTAAGTTGCCCATAGTCAGGGGCTTTCTGCCCCACTGCTTCTGCACTCACTAGCATGTGCTCTTTCCCTCGTCCCCCAGTCATTCTTCACAGCACAGCTAGGTCTGGTGCTCCTTGTCAACACAGATTCCTTCAATCTTCCCCAACTCAAACACCCAACTCCCCTCGCTTTCCTGTGCATGAAAGTTCCTGTGACTGAGGTTGAGGCAACTTCTCAAACCAACTAACCTCAGGGCTTGCTGCTTGTTATTAAAGCAGACCCTAGTTCAGAGGTCTTTACTTTTATAGATTGACCAAATGTGCTCCTGGGATTTTTATTCTGACCTTTTCAAATTGTCCCAGGAAGATCCCTGTTGTGCCCCTATTCTTATATATATATATATAAAATACCCACAATTTGTTTGCCCTAGGGTATTATTTTATCTCTCTTGTAAGGGAAATCTTGAGAGCTTGGAATTTCCTGACCTACTCCACCATTTTTCCAGAATCCTCTACTCAAGAAGGTTTCTCAAAGGAGAAGACACCTTAATCGAGCCTTGAAGGAAACAAAGGATTCTAAGAGGCAGAAGTACAAAAGGGGTAGTTAAAGCATGGAAATAGCCTATGCAAAGGATAAGAGACATAAAACTTAATGCTGAATATAAAGGACAACCAGTTGGTCTGCTGACTTGAATATAAAGTATGTTCTCAAATGGATTTGTGATATTTGGAACTATGTCCCAAAGGGCTATAAAACTGGGCATTACCCTTTGATCCAGCAATACCACTAATAGGTCTCTAACCCAGAAAGATAAAATAAAAGGGGAAATGACTTATTTGGGCAAAAATATTTATAATGGCTCTTTTTGTGGTGGCAAAGCATTGGAAGTGGAGGGAATGCCCATTTACTGGGGATGACTGAACAAGTCGTGGTGTATGAATGTAATGGAATACTACTGTGCAACAAGAAATGACAAGGCATTGCAAAAACTTCCATTTTAAAAACGACTTACACATATTGATACAAAGTGAGGTGAGCAGAACCAGGAGAACATTGTGTAGTAACAGTTATTTTGTACGATAATCAACTGTGAATGAATTAGCTATTCTCTGCAATACAATGATCCAAGACAATTTCAAAGAACTCATGAAGAAAAATGCTATCTGCTTCCAGAGAAAGATATGATGGAGGCTGAATGCAGACCAAAGCACACTATTTTTCACTTCATTTTTTTTTATTAATATGTGTCTTCTTTCATAACATGACTAATATGGAAATGTGTTTTATATGATTGCACATATATAACCTATACCAAATTGCTTAGTGCCTCAGAGAAGGGGGAAGAGAAGTAAGAGGGCAAAGAATTTGGAGTTCAAAATTTGTAAAAAATAATTAATGTTAAAATTATCTTTACATGTAGTTGGGAAAAATGGATCTGTAATCTCATAAACATAGAAATTTCTTCCAACCACACAGATTGCAGTCCATCCATGTCTTTCCATCTTGCATTACTGGTGTCTACTTCCACCCATTAGCTCCCCAAATCATGTCCACTTAATACATTAGAAGCCTTCACTTTCTCCTAATAGTATGAGGATCCCAGTAGAGCACACAGGTTGTCTACTAGTCATATCTTTTTCGCGCCTAATTCCAGACCATCTTCTTTTTTTTTCATCATATATTTCTTTGATGCTATCATTTACTAGTTCGTTCTAGTTCTTGTTATGAAGCTGAGTCTACCACAGTCTCTACTGTTCTCTGAGTGAAATTCATGTTTAATTTCAGACAGAATAGTATATACCATATGCAGCCATATAACAATACCGGTAGAATGCTTATCTTTAAAAGACGGGCCTTTGCTTCTCCAATAAGTTTCTGATAATCAAAGGAACCTTGCAAATTCCTGGAGACAATCTAGCTCCCTCCACTTTTTAATCCTGGGTCTAATAATACATTTGTTATTTTTATCCTACAACTGCTTTATCCATTTTGTTATTTTGGGTACTATTTCTGCTTCCTCAATAAGCACATTAATATCATGACATTAGATTCCAAGTTGATGACTTGACTGTCCTTAACAGTGAAAAGAATGTGCAATATAAAAAAAAAAATTGTGGATCTTTTCCATTTTACTTACATTTTACTGAGCTTCCTTTACAATAGTTTTATCCTCCACTATTTCTCTCTTTTCTGTGAAGCAATATTACTTAGAACCTCCTGCGTGAAATACTTTTTAAAATGGGTTTATATTTGAAATAGGTATTGCCTTTTGCTGCTTTCTTTTATACCTTGGTGAATAAGTCAAGTGTTTCTGGACCAAACTGCTTTTTAGACTCTTATTGTCTCCTAATGGCAATTGATTTACGTAATTTAAACTTCTATGTAAAACTATTATGACCTATTCCATAAGTCATTTTTTAAATCCATTTCCCATTTCTCATAATTTGCTTAAATATGTCAGGCTAGAGCTGGGTTAATTGCACATATCCATTTTTCACAGGCTTATCCTTTCTTTTAAGTATGTACTAATTTTATCGAGATCTAATTGTATACCAGCTGATTTAGGAATGATTTCTACTTTGGAAACAAGTTATTTCCAGACTGTTTAAATATAATCATTTTCATTTTTGATGATATTATTCAGTGTTAGCCATATCTATTTTAAAATAAAGTATTCTAAGTATATACTTATAAGACCTGTAAAAATTCCAGATCTTTGGCTTCTTTCATTCCTTATTACTGATTCATATTTTCCAACATATTCTCACCACCCTCACCTACTCATACCTTGGCATTGAAGTAATTGAGTATCAGTCATCAGACATGTGTTAAGTACTTAATATATGCCAAATACTATTTTAAGCAGTAGGAATACAAATGAAAGCAGAAAGTCAGACAATTTCTACCCTTGAGGAGCTTACATTCCAATGAGAAAAGACAATACATAAAAGGAAACTGAAAGAGGAGAGGGAGAGAAAAGGGAACAACCAAAGATCAGGATGGTAATGAAAGGCTATATAGTCAGAAGTGTCCCCTGGAGAAGAGCATTCTATTTATTTTTAAAAATTAATTTATTTTTAGTTTTCACTTAACATTTACTTCCACAAGATTTTGAATTCCAAATTTTCTCCCCATCTCTCCCCTCCCCCATCCCAAGAGAGCAAGCATTCTGATTATTCCTTCCCCCAATCTGCCCTCCCTTCTATCACATCCCTTCTCTTATCCCCTTCCTTTCTATTTTCCTGTAGGGTAAGATAGATTTTAATACCCCATTACCTGTATGTCTTATTTCCCACTCGCATGTAAAAACAATTTTTAATATTTATTTTTAAAACTTTGAGTTCTCCATTCTCTCCCTTCCTCCCTCCCCACCCACGCTCATTGAGAAGGCAAGTAATTTGATGTAGGTTATACATGGGTAGTCATGTAAAACACTTCCATAATAGTCATGTTGTGAAAGACTAACTATATTTCCCTTCATCCTATCCTGCTCCCCATTTATTCTATTCTCTCCTTTGACCCTATCCCATCTCAAAAATGTCTGAGAAGTATTCTGTTTATAATGGAAGTTCTTAGAAGAACCACCAATCAGAGAAAAAGGCCAGAGGATTGGAAAGTATTTCCAGTTAGAGAAGTACAGAGGTGAAATGAACTTCAAGGATGAAGAGGTTTCTGTGGCATCCATAGTAGAGAAAGTCTGGAGAGTCAGGGGTGGAACCTGGAGAGGAATGAAGTCATGGTTGGCCCAGGCCTTCTCCTTAAAATCAAAGCTCTGGGAAAAACCAACCAGTGAAGCTGATTGACTTAAAGTAGATGGTGTTATGGAATTCTACGTAGAATTTCTCTACTTCTGATAAATCTAATAATCTTATGCCTCTTTAAAATATTTTGGCAATAAGCTTCAGTTACTTCCATAGTAGTTCCCTCCTCCTCCAATACTTATCACGAACTTTGTAATGTGAGCTAATCAACATGCAATAATTTTATTGGTACTCCTCAAAATGTGAGAAAACTGACTCTTTCAACTCCTTCACTTTCTCTCCATAGAGAATCTGCTTCCATTTGAATAAAATATCCTTTCTTTGGGTTTCATTTATAGCAATATGGGGAGGAGAAAAAGGGGATTCCAGAATAATGCCAAGATTATCAACCTGGTGGCTTTGACAGAAACAGGGATGTTCTGAAGAAGAGAATGCTTAAGGGCAAAGAAAATAAACTAAGTTTTAGATATGGTGAATTTAAGCTACCTCTAGGATATACGTAATGATGTCTAATAGTCCAGGAATCACCTGCATAGAGATAATAATTTCAATGATTAGATTACCAAGAGAGCAGAGAGGAAGAGAAAAAGGCATAGGACAGAACTTTGGGCACACATAAAGCTAGGTGCTGTGACACAGATTATGAGCTAGAATGAGAGATTAAGGAGTGGTCAAAATAAGTGAACTAAAAGAGGAATGTTAGGATAACTCAGAGAGGAGAGATTGTGCATAAGGAGACAGTGGTATGCATAGGTCAAGAGGGATTAGGCATGGAGTTGTGCTTGTAAATGTTTAACAACAAGATCTCTCAGAAATGTGTATACTTTTAAGTTTAATTTGTAATTGTATATACCTTTATAATTAATCTCATTTTGGTCTAATTTAAACCTAAATTTAGATTTAGTTTGTTAACATTTTCTCCATTACTTTAAGTTGTAATGCCATACACAAGCAGCTTTCCAGAAGAATGCTACTGCAAACAGCTTTTAAGATTCTGATTACATACTATAGTGAACACTCTATTCCATAACAAATCAAAGCAAAACATTCACAGAATATCAAAGTATGGCATTCACAACATTACTACTTATCACAGAAAATCACAATATAGTATTCACAACAGCTTATCATGAAAATGGCCACATAGTTTCCACCATAGTGGCTACAAATTTTGAACAAAGAACAATCATCTGGTATCCCTAAGGAGGTTTGCCTCCTTATTTAGTCATTCGGTCATCTCAAAGTATAATAGTCAAAGTCTTCCACTTATGGGGCAACTAAGTTAACTCAATCAGTCACTTATTCAGCAATCAGTTACCAAGTATCATTAAGCAGTAAGTAGAATCATTAGAAAATCCACAGACCCTCCACCCCTAGGTCACTAGTAAATTTACAATTCCTCAGTTAGTATATGTTATCCAAATAAAGTCTCCTTTCAGCAGGACTTGAGGTGGTCTCTCAGATCCCCTGGATCCCCTTCCATGGTCCTAGCTCCTACCTGAATCCACCAGTCACCTAGATTCAGAGGCAGACAGCTCCCAGGTCCTCGTCCAGTCCTCCAGGCAGTTCCTGTTCCACACTGAAGTTCACAGGGTCCAGTCTATCTCAAATCCTTCACAATTTCTGTTCCTGGGAATTCAAGGCTCAACCAAGCCATAGACAAAGTCTTAAGCATCCGGTCATGCTTCTTCAGTCTTCTACAGCTTGTTAAAAAAATCAGAATCACCTTGTCCTGCCTGGGGGGCAGGGGGGAGGGGAAGGTTCTTAGGCTCCTAGGCTCCTGGACTCCTGGGCTCCTGGACTCCTGGGCTCCTGGACTCCTAGGCTCCTGGGCTTGTTCCAAGATCTGACTCAGTTCTCAACTCTCATTTCTCTTCTGTAGCTTCTGCCACCAGATTCTTGCCTGAGGAAATTCTGACCATGCCTCTCTGGGGCTTTTCTTATATACATACAGCGTTAGCTTCCTGTTTTAGCTAATCCCTTCCTGTTATGTCAGCAAGAGGAGACAGGAGTTCATACATTCTGTTTCTTTCACAGAGGTTTGATCAATTACTAAGTGCTAAGTACCTGCTACCTTTGCTTAACTTGAAACAAGGTGCTAAGTACCAGCTTACTTGCCAATACAAAAAGGGATCTTCAAATTCAAATTTGTTACCATCACATAAGTTTAGATAATTAAAAAAAACAATAATAGCTCAAGTGCTGATTTGTAGTATTTTCTGATTTCCTAAATGTAAACGCTCATAAATGAAAGAAGGAAGGAAAGAAAATGAAAAATCAAATGAGGAAAAGAAGAAAGGAAGGAAGAAAAGAAGCAAGAAAAAAGAAATATAAACAGAAACAAGGAAAAAAGAAAGTGAAAAAGAAAGAAAGAAAGAATATTTATTAAGCACTTCTTTTATGGAAAGCACTGTGCTAATCACTGGAAATAGAAAGAAGTAGAGACAGTCTCTGCTGGCAAGGAGGTCACATTTTAAAAGAGGAGCCCACATATAAAACCTTTCAGCAGCAAGTCAGATGAAAAAGCAACAAAGTCCTTAGGGTACAATGGCAAAGCAGATAGGAAAGCAACTTTAGTATCATTTTCACTGAAAATCGTGTAAATTTTTGATGAACCATATGATAGTTCCTAGGTCTTTGGGGGTAAGAACTTTCTTTTCTGAATTTCCAGTAGTGGTTGTTTCTGAGGAGATAAGAGATATACTATCAGAAGCAGTTTCCAGGCTTTTTATTTCCAGGGGTTGCTTTATGAAATAATGATGTCAGAGGCTTGGCTGAAAGCAAGACTTGTTTCTAGTCTGCAGGGGTAAACTGGGGGAATGAGCTGGGTTCCCTTGGCTTACCAACTTCCTTCTGATTAGTGTTGGTGGCATTGAGAAAAGTGGGGTCCTTTTTCACTGAGGTTGTTCTCTGCTCTGATGACTGCAGAGCCCTGGCTGAAAGCTGAACTGGACATCTGTGAGGCATCACTTTTCTCAAGGCTCTTGAGAGGAGGATGTTGGGTTTTCTTCATGATGGTCAAGGTGATGGTAATGGTTTGCTTCACCTCATCAAGCTGCCTTCTATTTCTCATTCTGGGTGACTCACTTCAGCTGATTCAATGATACTTCTAAATTAAGACTAATCCCTTAAAATCGCTTAGCACTGACAGCACATGCACACCAAAGTGACATTCTTAGTAACTAGTAATATCTAGGCCTCTGGTTCTCTTTTATGAATGTAACTAGACAGAAATTAACTCAAATGAAAGCTGAAGTGTGACAAGAATGGTATTCAGCATCTCTTAAATATGGTTTTGCTGCTGAAAAACCTGTATACCCTTCAGCATAATTCTGAATAAGACTATCCTTCCCACAAATCACAATAATGATCTCAAATCCAATGCTAGCAGCTTATGAATTCTTATGTTGGGGTTTTGTGATTTAGCTTACACCCAACAGTTACCATTAGGAAACTTCCTATTTCATTTTCTTCTTAAAAAAAAATAAAAATGACTTTGTAATCTCTAGGTGCTACCTGTGGAGACCATTTTTCATCATGACTTAAGACCCTTTTGACTTAATGAATGTGATTGGAATGAGAATGATGAAGCTGTCATTCACAAGTATGCGTTCCAATGAATTAAAACAACAACAACAACAAGAGCAACAAAATAATGATATAGACTCAAAGGGATCTTACCAAGGAAGCCATGCGAAAAAACATGCATAAATAGCAAACAGCACATCTATAAATCATGACTTAAGTATCGAAACACCTTCCCTATTCTGGCTGTAATTTAAAAACAGTCAAAGCAGAAACTGCTGTTTTTACAATCGTTATAATTCAAATGTTGAAACAAGTAAGCTGCTTATATCATACGGCTCTTTTTCATAATATCTATGCACAGTCAATCTACTATATGTCTTCTTCTGGCAACCTTTTTTGCCAGACAGTCTTGAAAACAAAAAGAAATATATTCATGGTCTGCACCATTCCCTAAAACATCTAAAATGTGCATAGTCCTGTAATTAATACATCTGAATTTCAGACATATCACAGAGCTCTACTAAATAATTACTTCAAATTGTAATTAAAACAAGCTTGCTAGTTCCTAAAGCCAATTAATATCTTCTTAGTTGGTATTAGTTTCCAATGAATAGCTCCTAATGAAGCATGCCAATTTGTGTAGGTGTACTTATTCACTTCTACCTTAGAGACTCATCTCCATTTTCACACGTCTCTCTCCCCTGTTCCTCCCCACAATCTGAAAATATTACCCAAGTTTCTCAGAAGAAACTGTTTCTTGTACTTTTTTTTTTCTCTTTGGGATCCAAATCTGTAATTTCACTGGTGTAGAGAACTCCCAAAGTGGAGTCTCCCTCTTCTAGTTTTGAACCTGTGGAGTTCAGTGACTCCTCTGTAACTTACAGTTTGGCAGTAGAACACTGTGAGGATACATAAGTCCAGAAGCATTTATTAAGCACCTACCATGTATAAGGTCCTTTGCTGAGAACTAGGAATACAAAGAAAGGGCAAAAAAAACCCAGTCCATGCTTTCTGGGAGCTCACAATCCAATGAGGGAATTAAAATACAAAGAACTATGTTCAAACAAGATACATACAGGATAAATTGGGTATTATCTTAGAGGAAAGAAATTAACACTAAGGAAGATTGGGAAATACTTCTTGCAGAAGGCAGAATTTTAGTTGAAATTTGGAGAAAACCAGGGAAGCCAGGAAGAGGGGAGAGGAGAAAGAGAGTTCTAGGTATGGGAGATAGATAAAAAGCCCAGAGTCAGGAATGGCTTACCCAAATTCATAGAGTATGGTTTAAAAGTAGAATTTAATCCTGATCTTCTAAACTACATGGCCATAACTCTACCCACTTCACCACACCACCTTCAATGACATGATCACCATCATAAAGACAAATATCATATAATATGTATCATCAAACCATTATAAAGATACATATATGAAAAATGTAACTATATAAACAATTATCACAACAATAGTGATTATTGTTGTGGTAGAATTATTGTAGGTTCAAAGCACTTTGCATATATTATCTCATTTGGTCCCTCTAACACTATGAGGTAGGTTTGATTATTATCCCTATCTTGCAGTAAAAGAAACGGAGACTGAGAAGTTAGATGACTTGTCTAAGGTCTTGTAGTTAGTGTCTGAGGCAGTAGTTGAACTCAAGTCTTCCTGACTCTAACACTGGGGTTTGGTACAAAACAATTATTGGTCATACATAAATTAACATCCAAGATTTCTTACCTTAAAAAATTTTAAGTTCTATTTTATCCCAAGGTAAATAAAATCTATTACTTAAAACCACAGTTAGTGGCAAAGACAGGGATTCTTAGCTCACTGAAACTTAATTGTGTGCACAGGAATAGTGCAAAGCACTCAAAAAGATCAAAGACAGCTAATATTATTTGCAGGGCATTGGCTTTGGATCTCATCATTATTAAATTAAAATGTCTTATTTTGTAAGTAAGAATAAGCAATTGAAATCTAACTCATCAGAAGTGCTTCTGTCACCCTGGCATGATAACCAAAGTCTCTACATGCTCTAAGATACTAAATGGTAGCAACAAGGATTCTTTTTTTCCCTCTAAGTGGTTCTCTGTCTCCTTATTTTAATGACAAATGTCTATAACACAGTATACCTTTCCTTTTAAGCCATTCTATATCTCAAACTCCTTTCATCAAAGAGTCCATAGAATTCTAAAAAACTGAATATTTCTGTGAGAGCCTCTGGCTTTGTTAGAATGACCATAGTTCTAACAGAATGGCTTCTAGCAAACTTGCCCTGTAAAAAGGAGAAAGTGGGGAACACATCCTTCTTAGAGCATGCTCCACACCATAAACCCTAGACCATTTTATTTCTCAATACTTGCCCAGACCATTACCTGGTTCTTATCTACTGTTCTTACTTCCCTTTCCTCTCTTGCCTATCTTAACACTATACTTAGTTTACTCTTATACGATATTCCTCAGATTCCCTATCCACTTGTCTTATTGCCTTTAAAGTCTTTCCAAATGTCAACTCAAGATTCTTCCCCTCATCCCCTCTGCTTCTACTTATATGCTACTGAAGGTGCTGGAGGAAGTCAAATAATTGGGCTATGTCTCCACTACATATTTAACTTATCTTATCTCAGTTTGACTCTTATCATAGGAAAGCAATCCTTGAACTCACAATTATTGTTCCAAGATTTTCTTCTCTTCTCAAGCCTCCCACACAATCCTTTCCCACATTTGTAGCACAGCTATTCACCTTATGTGTTACTGAAAAAAACTTTGGCCATTTGTTATGAGCTCTCTCTTCTCCCTACTCTACATCTAAAAATCTCTTAATATCACCCCCACTCCACTCTCTCCTCCTTTAATTTCTCCACATCAAGTTCAACATGTCTATATGGAACTTTGAATGTACCCCCTTCTTTATCCTCCACTAGAATGCCTACTCCTCCCACCCCGTTATCATATCATTTTCCATTTCCTCTTCTCATTTTCAATCATCCCTTCTCTACTAGTTTCTTTGCCTAATGCCTTGTCAATCTCTCTATCTTGACTCTTGATTCTGGCCTAGCTTATAGGACTCATAGAAGGATATGTTCTGCACTATTTCCTACTATGACAAAGAAAATCAGAAAATGGGGCGGTGTAACAGCAAGCACCCTATCATACCTAGGGCGGCTACTAGCACAGGTTCTTAGATATGCTTTTCTAAAGGAAAGCAACTCAAAATGGGTTAAC
>CM053588.1:126919651-126948814 GCA_028646515.1 Pseudochirops corinnae | reverse complement strand
GTGGGTTGCTAGCCCCCGGAAAAACCGCCGACCCTGCTACACGCCCTGCGCTCCCCTCTATCCAGTTCCGTCGATTCTCACCTGGGTAGTGAGAGGGCTACAGAGGCCTCCAGCTGGGTGAATCTGCTGGGTGGGGCCTCCCAGACTGCCGCGCTCTGTCCGCTCCCAGGTCCGCACTGGCGCCACTCCCGCGCGCTCTGCTCTCCCTGCCCCGACCCAACTAGGCACCTCTCTGGGCTGGGAATCTGTCACTCTCCGTCTCACAATGGGCTCCGTCACTCTTAGATCCGCTCAAATTGACTTTTTAGTTCCCAAGGACGAAATTCTTTGGGAGCTTGTTCAGGTTACTGCTTACTCTCCTCTACTTATACTTTTAATGAGCAGAGATAAGAACCAGGACCTCTGAGACTTTCAAGTCCTCTTCTGTAATTCTATTATTTTATTTGTACTTTCAGGGAAAATTGATAAGAACGTGGAGGAATGATTATTTCAGCCATTAGATTTCAGCCTCATCCCCTACAAAATGTTTTAGTTGAGCTGCTAAAAGGGAATGAAGCAACTGGTTTGACCTTTATCTCTATTCATTGGACATTAGCCATCACTTGGTACATGCCTTCCGTACTCTCTGTAAGTGGCTTGATGGTACTAAAAAGTAGAAGGTGAGAGGAAAAAGAACCAAACAGAAAGGCATGAATAACTATGTGCATGATGGCTAATTGCTGAGGAGCCAGGACTTCATTGAACCCTAGGTATTGTGAGCCTTGAAAAAAAAATGGTAATCCACTGATCACAAGCTACTGGATCAAAGTGTACTGCTGACATTTATGCTAAGCAATTTTTAAACTATGACAATATTATAACCACTCACTGAAATCTTCCCCAATGTCATAAGGGGTGAAGCTACAGGACCACTTTCCTTGTATCTATTCATTTGTAGCCCTATACTACTATGCCAACAAGCCAACAAGAAGCATTTTTTAAATGACTACTGTGTTTCAGGCATTGTGCTAAGTGCAGGGGATAGAAAGGAAAACAGACAGAAAAAAAGATAGTCCCTTGTCTCATGGAGCTCATAATATAAAAGGGGGATATAACATACAAACAACTATACACAAAGAAAGCCTCACACATAGCGACCAAGCAATAAATTAGCCAGCATTTCTCGAAGAGTATAACGGATTAACAGCTAACTTGAGGGTGATTGAGGTCACATATTAAGTTGCACCAAGGAAATCTTACATAGAGCTCTTAATCTTCATTGACATAGCCAATTTGTGAACTGTCACTGAATTTTGCTTTGACATTAGATTTGTAAAATAATGATGCATAAAAGTCCAAATTCCAAAAGTCACTGCTTGATTTGACTGACTAGATGGTGTAGACTGACACTGGAGTCAATGCCGTGACAAGCTTCAAGCAAATGTAAAGATAACTAAGGCGATCTTTAGCGTTCCAAATACAACATAATTACGGACCATCAATACTCAATGCAGGTAAAATGTCAATGTGGCAATTATGAAACCATGCTTCACACATCAAGTCTCTGCATAAGGTGACAGGTCATTTGGCTTCATCTTTCTTGCGCTTGGCATTATATTATTTTTGTGCATATCCAGCACTTTCTCTGTTGGTTTTGTGCCCTATAGAGGTATTTGTGCTCCTGAATCCTGCCAAGGCCACAGTGGAGAGAAAGGAAATTTTATCCTAGGCTTATAGATGAACCTTGGGGCTGCACAAAAGGGTTTTTGGTAGCGACACATTCCTGCTTGTCTGCATTCATTCATTTTATTTTTATCCTTAACTTCAGAAAAACACAAAATCTCAGAGGTGGAAAGGATGAATGAATGGATGAATGAATGAAAAGTTTTTATTAAGAATTTACCATGTGCCTAGCCTAGGACTGTGCTAAGGACTCAATATACACAAAGAAAATTAAAGCAAGTTCCTGCCCTCCAGGAACTTACAATACATATAGGGCAGTAGAGGCCAGAAAAGGAAATTTGATTTGCAAAGTGACAAGAATGGTGAGTGGAGGCAAAGGAGAAGATATCGACACACCCCTCCTAGAACTTCCAGAACTACAAGGGCAAGGAAGGTATGAGGACAAAGGAAATGTGACTGCAGCCAGGTCTAGATATAGTGGGAACTTGAGCCTACCACTAGTCAGGACAGTCAGTGTGGGAATTTTAGCCATGAAATGATTAAATAGTGAGACTTCTCAGAGGTCACCTATTCCAGGTGTGGACAGGAATGTCTACAGTGTCCCTGATAAAAGGTTGTTGTTGTCATCTTTTTTTTTTTTGTGACCTCATTTGGGGTTTTCTTGGCAAATATTCTAGATTGGTTTGTCATTTTCTTCCTCAATTCATTTTGTAGAAGAGGGACTGAGAGGAACAAGGTTAAATGAATTGTCCAGTGTCTCACAGCTTGTAAGTGTCTGAGGCTAGATTTGAACTCAGGAAGATGAATCTTCCTGACTTAAGGGTTGGTATACCACCTATCTATCCTTCTGCTTAAAGACGCTCAGTGAAAAAGAACCTACTACCATCTAAGATTTCCCCTTCTATTTTTGGACAGCTATACCTCAATATGTTAGAAAGCTTTCCCTTCCACTGCACCAAAATCTCTCTTGCTGCAACTTCAATTCATAGTTCTACATTACGGGACCAGGTCTCATGCCTCTTTTTAAAAATTTTCTTGACAACCTCTTAACTACTTGAACACAGCTATCATTTCTCTTTCTTTCCCTTACTCCCCTTCTCATTCACACTCATCCCGCAATATCCAATGCATTTACAAGTATGCTTGTTTCTACTTCTACACCATCTCTCATAGTTGTTCCCTTCTCTCCTCTGAATAGCCATCACTATTGCAGGCACTTGTCACCTCATGCCTACATTATTGCAATAGCCTGCTGGTGGCTCTGCCTGCCTCAAGTGTCTCCCTACTTTTATCCAGTTTGTTGGCAAAACGATCTTAAAGCACAGGTCTGGCCATATCACTCTAACTACTCCGTAAACTCCTGTGGCTCTCTGTTACTTCTAGGGTTAAATATAAAATCTTTTTTTTTGGCTTTTGTATCACATCACAACCTGGCCTCTTCCTGCCTTTCCATTCTTCTTACATATTACTCCCATGACTTGTATCATCCAAAGACACTGACCATCTTGCCCTTGCTCCCATAAAAGTCCCCATCTTTCACCATCTTGTCTTTTCAGTGAATGTTCCTTATGCCTGGAATGTTTTCCCTCTTTAATTCTACCTTCTGACTTTCCTGGCTTAAGATCAGGCTTAAATCATGCCTTGTGAAAGAAGTCTTTTCCAGCCTTCCTCACTGATAGTGCTTTTCCTTGAATTTATTTTATATTTATATTATAAATACTTAATATGTAAATACTTTTTTGCATATTATTACCCCCCTCACCCCTCATGAAAATGTGATTTCCTCAAGGGCAAGGAAATTCTTGCCTTTATTTGTATCCTCATAGCTTAGCACAATGCCTGGCATCTAAAAAGTACTTAACAAATACAAGCTATTTGTTACGCAGACTCTTTTTTTTAATCATCCTTTTCCACTATGCTTAGTTGTTCCTGAAAACTAAGTCTTGGGTTCTCTCCTGTTTTCTCTCTATACTTTCATTATTGGTGAGCTAATTAATGTACTTCTGGGTATCTAGATGGCATAGTAGATAGAGTGCCTGGAGTCAGGAAGAGCTGAGTTCAAATCCAGCCTCAGATATTTACTAACTATATGATCCTGGGAAAGAAACTTAATCCTGTTTGCTGCAGTTTCCTCATCTGTAAAATGAACTGGAGAAAGAAATGGCAAACCACTGCAGTGTCTTTGAGAAAAAAAAACAAAACAAAAACCCAAAAAACAAAAGCACAAAACCAAACCAAAAACAAAACAAGAACCCAAATGGGGTCAAAGTTAGACACAACTGAAGTGAATGAACAAGAATAACACTAATACACTCTCATCAGTTTGATGATCATGTCTATGCAAATGACGATCAGATTTATACACAAAGTCACACTGTTTCCTGAATTCTATTACTGTGTCACTTACTGATTGTTGCACATCTCTACCTGGGTGTACAAGTGACACTGAAGGAGTTTAAAAATTGGACACTTCAGTTTTCTTCCCTAAATCTACTTTTCCTTCTAACCTTTTCTATTTATATTAGGCATACCTTTATTTTCTAAGACACACATTCATATCGTTAGAGTCATCCTTGGGTCTTTTCTCATGGATTCTACCTCTACAAAATTTTTCATAGCCACATCTTTATATCCAGCCACATATTACCACTTCCCCTTGTTCAGACCAGCAACACTTCTCTGAACTATTGGAATAACTTCCTAATTTGTTTCTAGGCTTTATCACTTCTAATTCATCTTGTAACTGTCAACATAAGCACCTTAAGGTAAAGTCTAATCATGATCTCCCCCAAATTGGCTTCCTATAGCATCTAGAACAGAGTAGAAATTCTTCAGGTAGGTTTTCAAGACATTCCATATTCTGGATCCAATATTTCTTTTAATTAAATTCAATTCTACAAACATCTATTCATGGAATACAATGGCAAGAAATGAAATAACCATTGCCCTCAAAGAACTTATATTCCTGTGTGTGTGTGGGGGGGGGGGGGGGTATATGCAAAAGCTTTACAAAATAGAGGTGAAAAATATTTGTAACCAGATGGATTAGGGAAGGTTTCCTGGAGGAAGTGGAAGCTAAGCTAAATTTTGAAAGAAGACAAGGATTCTGAGAGCAAGAGATGAGAAAAGAATATACTCCAGGCTCTGTTTACTGTGCTACCCAACCTCTTTTCCATCTTGCTTCACATTACTCTTCTTAAAACATGGTGAAAGACACTGTAGAGGAATGAAGAGAGCCTTGAATTTGGCATCAAGATACCTGGTTTTTAATTCCTTCTCAGACCACCTATGTTATGATGGGTATATCATTTTATTTCTCAGAGCCTCAGTTCCCTCTGATGTAAAATAGGAATCATAATAATTGTACTATTTATGTGTCAGGATGGAAGTCAGGAATTAGTTTTGCAAACCTTAAAATTATATAGATAGGAGTTTTTTTCACACAACATGCTGTAGTGGCAACCACACTGGCATACCCAGGATGACTGCTAGTACAAGTTCTTAGATCTGCTTTACTAGGAAAGATGGATGTTCAAGGGGTCAACAATGTTTTTAAATTACATTCACTAGTTCAGGGGGAAAGTTAGCATCCTGAACTTTAGAGAACATACAAGCAGAGAAATAAACACCAACAGACAGGTGTCTGACTGACTGAATCAAAGCAATATTGCTATACCCTTTACATACATCCTTGGATTGAGAGAGCCTTTACTCAGACCTGAGCAGCTGGGGAAGCTCTGAACATACAGCCACTTAGAGTCTCAACCAGGGAATCATAAGATCCTTCTCATAAGCAGCCTCCCAAAGCAAAATACCAACTCAGAGTAGATAGATAGATAGATACATAGATAGATAGATAGATAGATAGATAGATAGATAGATAGATAGATAGATACAGATACATATATATATGTATATAGGTATAGATATAGAGATAGAGATAGATACAGATATAAACAGATATAGATATATAGACTTCTCAGAGCCACAACAATGACTCAGTGCCTGATTAGAAATTAGCAAAAGGTGTGAAAGCCTTCCTACAAGCAAGCCTTCCTAAATAAACTTCCTTTAATGGACTCTACATGAGGCCTATTAATGGATGGGGAAGATATTATATCCAATTAATATTACACAAGCCAGCCAAACTGGAGTACTAGTTGCTCCCTGAACCCTATCCTCTTTCTCTGTGTGCTTGCAAAGGATGTCTCTAATACCTAATGTTAACTCTTATCTCTAACTTTAAGAATCTTCACCTTCCTAAAAGGTTCAGTTAGACACCATCCCTTCTTGGAGGCTCCTATAATAACAACAACAACAATAATAATAAAAATAAACTTCTCTCTTTATCATTTTATATTCTATTTCCTGCTCAATTGCTGGTATTCTCTTCTTCCTCATATTATCTCAAAGCATATTTGTTGCTGTTGTTCAGTCATTTTTTTCTCTAGTGTCCAACTCTTCATGACTCCATTTGGGGTTTTCTTGACAAAGAGACTGGAGTGGTTTGACATTTCTTTCTTCAGCTCATTTTACAGATAAGCAAACTGAGACAACTGGTGTTAAGTGACTTGCTCAGGGTCACACAGCTACTAAGTGGCTGAGGCCAGATTTGAATGTAAGAAGATGAGTCTCCTCACTGTGCCACCCACCTGCCCCATGGTATGCTAATATATGTATGTATGATTCCCCTGATTGCAAATTTCTTGAGGACAAGCAATATTTCATTTTTGTTACTGTATTTTCAGGGCCTATTATAGAGTTTTGAATATAGTAATCATTTGATAAATGCTTATTGAATTGAAAAGTAATTCTTGTCACAAAAAGATCCACATTAGGCAGCAGAAGTAACTTTACCCTAACAATTATTAACTTTATTGTTTATCTTGCAGAAGACACTTCTGTCCCTACATTTCACCATCTAACCCTGAAGAACAATTATGATGAAAAGACCTATATCGGTGATTTGACAGAAAAGAACAGTTTAGGTTCTCAGTATCAATTCAAGCTTAAAAGCTTTTTTTTATATGGAATCCTGAATATATTTCACCTGACACTCAGTAGGAATGCTGGAGGCATACTCTGAAATGTTTCCCACCTGTAATAGGAAAACCAGGATAGGACAAAGCCCTTAGCCCATGAGATGCTGTTGGCTCATAGACTTTGCTGAGCAACCTCATGCTTGCCCAAAGTGGAACATTTTTATCTGAGTAGGGCTACCTTATCCTAGACAAACTGTAAGAGGACATATTATAGGTAGAAAACAATTTTTTTATACAACTTGGACCTAAATGTAAGTGTTGGCACCAAGAGGAGGAAAGTAATGGAAGCAGAAAGACCTATCATTATCTTAAACTACATTGGAATTTTGATCTCTGAGTCCAACCAACTCACACCATAATGTGTGACATTGCTTTTTAGCAAACTGAGCTGACTCACAAAACAATGACGCCATATAACATTAGCGTTAAAAATTTAAATAAAATGTGGGAATCCTGCCTACAGATTTATGTCATATAACAATATTAACTGGAATACTATCAGGAACCATATATATATATATATATACACACACACACACACACACACATACACACATACACACACATACATATATATACATACATATGTATATATGTATATGTGTGTATGTATATATACAGATACACATATATGTATATATACATATATGTGTGTGTATTTATATGTGTGTATATGTATATAAATATTTAAATAATTCATCTTAAGCATGATAGCAAATGTTTCACAGGCTTTATAAAAAACCCACCCTTCATCATGGTAGAGAGCCTTGAGCCTTGCTTACTCTCATCTCCTAGGGTCTAAGGAGCAGTCCCAAGTGATCCCACTGTGAGATATACCTCAGTGAGACTGATATGCTCCACATCTAGTCGAATCTGCTGAGGTCAGAGCTTCCCTCTCACTGCTCATTTGTTTTCATTCACTAAAGCAAACTAAAAGTTGCTAATCTTCACCTGGGAGTCCAATCACACTGCAGTGAGAAGCAGGATGACCCTAGCCAATAACTCTGAAGAGATAGTCATGAAGAATGGAAAGTGAAGTCAAAAGGGGTTCAATTTCAAGTGGTACCACTTACTATTTGAGTGAGAGTGTGTATATCACTTAAATTCTGGGTCTCTGTCTCCTCATCTAGAGAGGTATGACATAAGTAGAATCAAAAATAGCCTCTATTAAGTGCACTGTACTAAGAGCTGTGAAATACAAATGGAAAAGTAAGACAGTCCCTGTTCTCAAGGAGCTAACATTCTAATAGAGAGAGATAACAGAAATGGGGGGTATTTATTTTTAGGCAAGATAAAAAGCCCAGGTGATTCTTAGGGTACGATGACCAGTGCTAAGAATCTTTTGGGTATAGTAGCTGGGTCCCTGACCAATCACTTTTAGGAAGAAGGCAAAGGGCCCAGGTACTCATAGGAACCTTCTGAACTATACTGTGAAGATTTTATGATCTTCATTTTAGAAAGGAGAAAACAAAAATTCATGAGCGATGAAGTGGCCTCACTATAGTCACAAAGCTAGAGTCAGAACTAGGACTTGAATCTAGCTAGCCTTACTCCAAGTGCAGTCTTTTTTTTCAGTATGAATCTTTTCTATACTTATTATCTTTCCTAATTAGAATGTAAATTTCTTAAGGGAAGAAACTGTATAATTTTTCATTTTTGTATCCACAGTACTAGGAAAATATCATGCACCTAACTGCTTTATAAATGTGCTCAATTAGATAGTATATTCAAAGAACTTTTCAAGTATAAAGAACTTTAAGTTCTTTAATTTAATCTTGCTTCCATACAGCTGCCAAAGTCCTTTTCCTATACTACTAGTCTAACTAAAGTACCATATACCACTAGTGAACTCACATACAAGAGCTTCTATGATAATTTCATATCATTTGCAAAATACAGATTATCTGGTATTCACATTCTTGAAACTCTTATGTGGAGAGTCTTGAGGTTTCATGCAGAAGAATCTTTAGGTCCCATATACCAAATTCATCTGATTTTTCAATGCCAAAAGACACAAATTATCTTTGTGTCTTTCACATAAAAGCTATCTACTTGATTCCCAGTGTTGTCTGAGGTGAGAAGGGGCTCAGAATCAAATCTAGGAGGGCTTATAGGTGTAATTTCATCGTACTAAGAGTGGCCCATTTTCCATTGCCCCTTCCCAAAGGATTCTTTTATCAATTGCTTGGTCCACAAGTATTTATTAAACACTTATTATATGCCAGGCACTGTGCTAAGCATTAAGGATAAAAAGAAATTAAAAAACAGTCTTTTCTCATGGGTGACCCACCACTTAGGCCTAAACTGAGAGGTGGCTAGAACCCAGAATGGTACTGAGATGCTGGCATCTTAACACTACCAGACTTCTAATTCCTAACAACTTTCCTCTGTTATCACTATATTCTCCAGTCCTTAACTTTATTCTATTCCCCAAAAGAACATAAAACACAGATCTAATTGCTATAATTACAGCAATTAGTAAGAAAATGGTATTCTTGATAGAGATTTTTTGTTTTAAAACTTTCTTTGGACCTTTTCTAATATTGAGTTCAATCTAAGGAGATATTCCCCATAAATGGTGAAGTGGTTCAGATGCTTTTGTTTGTGGATGTCAAGTGGCTAATTACATGAGGCCCAGAAACATTTCAGTGCTACTAAAATAACATGCATCTGGTTTGTCCACTCTGGGACAACATTGCCTCTGACTCTGAGGACCTATTATATTTTCTACTTATTATCATAATTGTTTGTAATGTGCTTGGATCACTCAAAACTCTGCTTATATCTGGGATTTGCTTCCTAAGATTTTGTTTCATTTTTTAAAATAGCGTTATTTTTTTTACAATTACATGTAAAGACAATTTTTAACATTCATTTTGTATAAAATTTTTATTTTTAAACTTTCTCCCTTCCCCCACACCCACTGGATAAACAATTTTATATAGGTGATATATGTACAATCATGTAAACCCTATTTTACTATTAATTTTATTTTAATCAATTAATCTCTTTCTTTTTCTGTCCAATCTTCTGCCACTCGTCTTTTGTTTTTTCCTTCCTGATGCTCCTCCATCCCCTTCTCTCACACATACTCACATTTTACATATAGTTCTACCTAATTACCTATAAGGAAAAAAGAAAAGCAAGTGGTTGTTGTTGTCTAGACACATAGTAGGTTAAACAGACCATAGAGCTCATTCATAAGTTTACCCATTTACTTTAGGTAATAACTCCTCCACACTTACATACCATATGAGATTATTGTATTTTTTTTCTGTAAATTTCCAATCTAGGACCTACTCAACCACTTAGAACCACTTGTCTTCTTTTTGTATCGTATCTTAGAAGTAACACTTAAACAAGCCGTTTGTTTTTTTCTCATTCCCCACACATGGCCATCCTATTTCCTTTTCTAGTCACACTTGGTATATTTTCTAGTCACACTGGGTAATTTCTATGATGTGACTTCTCATTTAAAAGTTATAGTTGATAGCTGGTATCAGGAAGCTTTTGTCTTACTGCGATTCATTTTTTTATTCTCCCTGGTAACTGTAATCCTTTGGGGTTATTATCATTGTTCCATGGTATTGAAATGGAAAGGACCCTGAGTTCAAATCTGACCTCAAGACCCTTACTAGATGTATCACCTTGGGCAATTCACTTAACCTCTTTGAGCCTCAGTTTTTGTATCTTACAGATGGGGTCAATGATAGTACCTCCCTTCCAGTGTTGTTGTGAGAATAAAATGAGATAATACTTGTAAAATGCTTTGTAAACCTTGAAGTACTACATATATGCTAGATAATGTTGTGATTGTCGTTACGATTAGACATAAGGTACTACACAGTCAGCATTCATTAAACACAACCTATGTTTCAGGCAATGTGCTAGATACTGGGATTACAAAGACAAAAGGACAACAGTCTCTAGTTTATATTTTAAAGGGAGAGAAAATGTGCATTTGTCCAGATACAGACAATGTAGAGAGATATATACAAGGCAACCTGGGGGTGGGGGGGAAGGGGAAAGGAGGGTGCTAGCAGTTGGAGGACCAGGAGAGTCCTCATACAGAAGGTTGGGCTTGAACTGAATCTTAAAAAAATACAGGGAATCCAGGAAGTGAAGATGAGGATTTCCAAGAATAGGCAAAAGCTTGTAGGAAGGTACCGAAGGGAGAGGTGAAGTATTTTATGTAAGAACAACAAAGAAGCCAGTTGGCTAGACTATAGAACCCATAAAGGGAAGTTAATGTGTAAGAAGGAGGAAAAATCATTTGAAGACTTTAAATGCCAAAAAGAAGAATCTGTATTTGATGTTATGGTGATGTAAAGAATGGATTGGAGAAGGAAGAGACTTGAAGCAGGGAGAGAAATTTAGCTAAGTCCACCAAAAAACAACCAACAGCATTTCAAATTGTTGTTTTGTCATGAAATATTTGATTATTTATCACCTCCCCCTAGGGATTATAATCTCAAGGTTAAGAACTTTGTTTTCTTTTTTTGGTCTAAGTATTATAAGATCTGGCCTAATGGCTTATATATTAGAGGAACTTAATAAATGTTTGGGGAATTTATTGGATATGGTCTCCACATTCAATTGCTCTTTTCTGTGCTTCAATTAATCCTACTTGGCAAATATTGGATATTGAGTCCTAAAATATTAATGTCCTATTGACACACATTATATGTGTCATATCTTTGCCAGCATAAGCTTGAATTCACTGGTTATATAAGACAAAGAGTTAGGCGCCTCCCAATGAGAGTCATCACTGCCTGAATAGTCAAGCTTAATCAATTTCAAGAATGACAAATGCTAAATTTCATTGTTCACTTTCCCCAAATTTCAGAAGATAATAAAAATTTTTCAGCAAGTCATGATATTTCCTGAAGGGATATCTTCCAAAGACTTACAATCATAGATTTAGTAGTGAAAGGGACCTTAAAGGCTGTGAGGTCTAACGTTCTCATTTTACAGATGAGGGAAACTAGGTTATGAAATTGAAAGTTCACTATTTTTTTCCCTAATGATCTCTTTTCTTGAACCCTATTTTGAAAAGATGTTCAAAGATTTTACTCAAGGTGGTGAAAAGCTTGGTTCTTGCCCAAGCTTCAGGAAATGTTGAATTCTGGAGGTGCCCAGGATATTTTACCAGTGTTCAGGTGTTCCTGTTGCCTATCATAGAAGTTATATTCACTGCTTTTGCATTTGCTTCTGGAGTTTGTAAAGAAAGCTGATAGAACATTCGTTTTGCAGAAAGTTTCCCCTTTGGCTATATACTTGCTGATTTCACAAGAGACCACTTCTACAAGTCTTTATATCCTCATCACAATGCTGACCAGATCTAATGGGGATCTAGGGATTTCTAGTGTGCTGCATGTTTTCACATATAAACTTAATTAACCATGTTCTCTTAAGACCTTGCAGATCAAATAGTCAGTGGAGAGATATAATTAATACAGATATCACAGAATCTCAGAATAGGAAGGGACCTTGGCATCTGTAGAGTCTAAGCCACAGCTAAACACATCTCTAAACATATCTAAAAAGTGGCCATTGAATCACTGAATGAAGGCACATAATAAGGGGGACATCATGATCCTCTGATGCAATTAATTCCATTTTGGGATATCTCTTATTATTAAGAAGTTTTTTCTTTGATTATCAGAAATGCTCAATAATGCCATTATAAAGTATGCCCTAGTATCAATCAATGGCTAGATTAAAAAAATATATCAATTAATAAAACCATTAGTTTACTAATGTATTATTATTGGTGCCATTCACATGAATAGTTTTAGTCTTCTTCAACTTTCAAAAGGATATAGATAATAAATGTTATTTTTATAAAATGGAACTTTTTTTTTTTTTTTTACTAAAAATGAGCTTAAGGTGAGCCTCATATGATCCCCAAAATATGCAGAACTGCCAACTTGCACAGTAATATAAGACATCTGATTTCATCTATATGGACTCTCTGTTTACTGCTCCACTACTGACTGACATTACAACTTCTGCACCAAATGAACAAATGTGGCTTAATGTGTTCCATTGAGTGCCAACC
Source organism: Pseudochirops corinnae (assembly GCA_028646515.1). NCBI lineage: Eukaryota > Metazoa > Chordata > Mammalia > Diprotodontia > Pseudocheiridae > Pseudochirops > Pseudochirops corinnae. The sequence continues at coordinate 126,936,049 of CM053588.1, read as the reverse complement.
TTCCGGCTGTTATCCTTCCTGATTTTAGCTAAGTAGGTCCACTGTTGAGAAAGAGAGAGAGTTCTTTACTGTGTCCAAATGCAAACCCTTTTCCACTTGGTGGGACTTAAAAGAGCAAGGGTTCTTAACAGGAGATTTATGAGATTTTAAGAATATATATTGGCTAACTGTTTTCAACATATCTGATTTCTTCTGTAATCCTATATATATTTACTTCACGCATTTAGAACACTGTTTTGAGAAAGGGATCTGCAGGCTTCACCAGAGGGTCGAAGGAGTGTGTAACTCAAACAAGTAAAGAACCCCTGTACTAGATCCTGGTATATCCTACCTCACTGGTATATCCTTCAAGAACTGAAGGTCAACTCTAGACCACAGTGAGGAACTTCAGGGAGGATGTTAATAGAAGCACATTCAATACAGGTGGATAAAAAAAATCTTAGAAAATTACATTTAATTAAATTATAAAACTTTTAAGGGAAAAGACATCATATTTTATAATATGCAGAATTTTCTGATAATCTTCAAATCCTTATGAAGTCATAGACTTTCAAAGTTTGGTAATATCTTGGAGACCATCTAACCCATCACATGAATGAACCACCAAAAAACGTCCTTTACAACATACCTAACAAGTGAGTAGCCAGATTGTGCCTAAATGACTTCAAGTGAAAGAGAACACACTGCTTTCTAAGTCAGTCCAGCCTATTCCAATTGTGAATGCCTCCAATTTCTAGGAAGTTTTTCTTTAGATGAAATTTAAATTTGTTTGTTTGCAACTTGCACTACTACTCCTATTCCTCACCTATGTAGCCAAGCAACACACAGGGGGTTCTGGTAAAATTTTAACAACCTACCGTCTGGGGAAAAAAAAATATAGATAGATAGATAGATAGATAGATAGATAGATAGATAGATAGATATAGATATAGATATAGATATATAGATATTCACAATATAGTTCTACATTTAATCTTGATTATTAGCATTTTCTCTATCACTTTTTAAAGTCTAGACAATTAAAAAAACAATAAATCAAGCCCCGTTTTATAATATGTGGCAGTTTCCAAGGTACAAATGATCAGAACAGGCTGAAACTTTCTTCCAAATGTCAACCATTAAAATACATAAAATGGAATTATCATTTATTAAGTACCTACTCTGTGCCAGGCACTGTGATAAATGCTTTAAAAATTTTATCTCGTTTGATTCTTACAATAACCTTGAGAAGTAAAAGCTATCTTGTTCTCATTTTATAGTTGAGAAAACAGAGGCAGACAGAGGTAAGTGATTTGTCCAAGATCACAAGGCTTATAAGTGTCTGAGGGTGGACTTGATCTTAGGTCTTCTTGACTCCAGGTCCAGTGATCTATCCACTGTATTATCTAGTTCTCTCTACATGAAAGCTTCAATCATGTGTCTCTTAACTCTTATCTTCTCCAAGTTAAGCATTCCAAATTCCTTTAACCATACAGTAGAGTCTCACCAACCCTGTTGGATACTTTACACATTATTGTCTTACTTAAAATGTTGTTCCTGGAACTAAAAACAAAATACTTCAGATGTGTTGTGTTCTCGTCTCCTGTCTAAATATATAAACTACATTCATATTTAATTTCATCTCTCTTTAAAATGTGATATAGCAACCAGAATATTATTACTAAAATCTACATGAAAATACTTTCTATAAACATTACACATAAATTGGGCTGTTGTGAAAAGGGTTATGAGACACTGTACATTTATGAAGTAACAAGACTTCTCTGTGCAAATTCCATTTTTATGATGCTTGCGTGCTTTTCTCTTCAAGAAGCTCCATTTGAAACAACTGTACATTCAGTAAGACACAAATGGAAATGTACAAATTTGAAAGACAAAATAACCAAGCAATTTGCATATTAAATTAACTGTTGATCATCATTAGAATCTTACCTCCAAAGAGTAAAATTCAAGAATGAGCAAATGGCACGGCATATTGATGACACAACATTCAGCAGGGAAAAAAGAGGAGTCATGCTATACCCTATCCTGCAGGGTGACTAGATCTGCCACTAAAGTCAGCATAAAGAAATGTGATATCTGACCTTTTTCCGGGTAATTGCTAAGGCTGGTCTGTCTTTGATGAGGATTAATGTTAACTGTGCAACTTTGCCCTGCTATTGTTTTATGAGGCTTGCAAGGATGGATGTAACACCTCAGCAAAGCCAGCCTTGTGAAGCATATTTAGAATCAGTTAATAATTTATAAATAATGCACATAATTTCAATTTGGCTCCCTGAATCTATGGAAAAGCAGAACAGAAATTGGTCTGCTCAGATGCAGTACATATCTCAACTCAAGCACTTTTTTAAGGAAATTTATTATGTATTAACTTTACCTTTACTCTAGTTTAACTAGGGAGAAAAATCATCAGTTTGTACCTTCTGTATCCACATCCAGAATTACCTTTAGCATTCTAAGGTATGAGGGTTTGTCATTGTCATTTTGTTTTAATATCCTCTCAGATAAGGATAATTATTTGGTTTTCATTGCATAAAGTTGCAAATTAGGAATATTTTTCTATAGAAAAAAGGTGATATTTCTAGAATCATGAACTCATAGAATATTAGAATGGCTTACAACTATGCAAATCAAAGGACTTAAAACCAAAAGATGCTTGAGAGCCTATCTAATCCCACCATTTCATTTTACAGAAGAGTAAACTGAGGCACAGGAAGGTAAAATGATTCGGTTCTTAGGTCATAAAGGATCTTTAGTCCAATAGATTAGAGTAGCATCTTGCTTTCATCTCTTTAGGGCCACCTATTAGTCATCTTAACTTTGATTAACTAGGGTAGAGGTTTTTAACCTTGGTTTTATGGACCCCTAAGGATTCTACTGATAGATTTCGAAGGTTGGAGGAATGTAGATAGGAAAAAAAGTCTTTATTTTAATATAATCAGTTTCCTTTGTAATTCTATGTATTTTGTCTCATTCATTGAAAACATTATTTTGAGAAGGGAAACCAACAGACTTCATCAGACCACCAAAGAGATCCATGAAACAAAAATGGTTAAGAACATCTGACCTTGGGTATGATGGCTGGAAATCTTCTTTCTGATAAGGGCTAGCTAACAGCTTTTTAGTTTTAGTTACTATACCTAGCCAACTTTGGCCTTTATGTCTAGATAAAGATCAAATTTTAAGTGACTGACTTAGAATTAGAAACTCATTCTTTTTCTTGGCATGGAAGTGAATTTGACCCAGAACAAAAGAGAAATAAACGAAGCAAAGTCATTATTCATCATTCAACTAGATTATATTCCTGTCTATTATGTAAGTACATCACCAGTGAACTCTTTCTAATCTAGTTCTCATTTTAGTATTGTATTTTAGCCATAAAAAAACAAAAACCTCATTGTAGTCTCACATAGATCCTGAAAGCAATGTACACATTGATTCATCTTTTTGTGATTCTAAAATCTTAATTAAAATGAAAATTCAAGTTAGACCAAAAGTTAATACTCTCTTGTTTAATGTGTGGAGGTGAGAATTTCTAAAATATTGTGATAAAGGTTTCAGGCCTCCCCAAGCATTTTTTAAAAAATCTTAATTTATTTTTTTATGTTTGCGAATATTCTCAGAAGATAAATTCATAATGGGAGGTATAAGGGAGCTGAGAACCTTCACTTAAAGTGGTGTTTTTAAAAGCATTTAGTATCTTCTCACAGGTGAAGAGACAAGATATTCATTTGCATGAAATAACAAGAACTTCTCAGAATTAAGAAAATTGTGACACTTGTATAGTAAAGGTAATATATTTTTATATTATGGTTGAAATTCAGGTTATTAACGAACTATCACAAGTTGTCACAAACAAAATATATTTCAGTTTGTTTGATGCTTGCAACTGGAATCAAGGATATCAGAGCACAGCAACCTGGCAATTTCCCAATTGCTAATATGGCTACAATTCTCTATTTGGTGACAATGGGACAGATTCCAACTTTTTAGGTGGCATTTGTCTTTGTTTTCATGCATGACAGTTGGTCAGTGGCTAAGGCTAAATGACATTTATCAGCTACCTAATTAAAAGGTACGCACTCTTATAATACTTGCAAATGTGACCTTCATCTGTATATTTTTGTGAGCTAGCATGTTTAGTCAAATGTCACAGAGAACTCTAACCTAATTTTTTTTCTTTATAACGTTTAATTATTTTATATTTAGTGCATTCATTCTGCTATTTCCATCACTTATAAATTGATGCAGGCCATTGTTATAATCTAATTATTAGGGATTTTATACTCTGACTATGGCACCAAAAAACTAGTTGAGAAGTGAAAAGGCAATCAATTAGCCAATTGGTTTGTCATCATGATACCTTATAGCCCCTCTGATTTTTTCCCTTTATTGACTAGCTGTATCCAGCTAGACTTGCATAGGCATAGCATGACCTGTCTACTTGTTTTGAGATCATGTAACTACAAACATAAACATAATAGCTGCTAAGCTACTGAGAATTTAGGTATAATCAGTCCCCTCTAAGACCCCTGACCAACCAAGTGTATGGCTTCCTTACTCACATTTATTAGCTCAGGCAGGTTCACACACTGAAATAAATTACTGAATGGGAAGGGTGTTTATAAATAGTCCTTGGAAGAGACAGATATCTACAGAAACACGGACTCATATAAATTAGAGACAGAAGTGCTTAGAGATCATCTGGTCTCTTCATTTCATAGATATGGAAACTGAGACTTAGAGGGAAGAAGTGACTTTTCTTAACTCCAAGAACAGAGCTTTATGTATAATATTAGACTATCCTTTTAATGAAGTTTATGACACCAGTGATCAATTGCTAATGCTCTGATTGACCTCCCTTTCTTCTGTGTTTTAGAAGTTTGGCCTGCCATAACCTTGGCTCTCTTTCATTCTTTCTTTTTTTTAAAATTTACTGTTTCATCTTCTTAAATTTATCACAAACTTCTAGTTTCTGGCATCTGGTATTATAGTGGCAGAGGGAATAAATAGGGATATTATATTTGAGCAGCTAGATGGTACAGGATAGAGTTCTGGACCTGGAATTAAGGAGATCTGAGTTCAAATATGCTTTCAGACACTTACTAGCTATGTGACTTTGGGCAAGTCACCTAATCTCTGCTTGCCTCAGTTTAATCAACTGTAAAATGATGATGACGAGATCATCTGCCTTCCAGGATTGCTATGAGGTTCAAATGAAATAATAATTGTAAAGTGCTTGGTACATAGTAAATGTTATATAAATATTAGCTCTTCTTATTAGCTATTATAATACAAAATCAAGCCACCATTACGCAGAGATAACTTGGTATGTGGATGGAGTATTAAATTTAGAAAAGGACAAATGTTTTCTTGATTTTTTTTAAAAAAAAAAAAGGTCTGCAAATTTTAAGCCTGAAAACCTCACTCCCATTGCTTAGAAAAGTGAATATGAAAAGGGAGAGTAATCTAGACCTGGGAAACAACTAGTGAAAGGAGCTTGTATGTTGTGTTGTAGGCCAGTATCACTACATTGCAGAGTATATGGTGGGAAGTAAGGCATGGGGGTGGTGGTGGCAGCTAGTGGTTAAAACTGTAAGTTGGCCTACTCATCAGATTTGTAGATGACATAAAACTGAGAGGAAAGGCTAATATACTAGATGATAGAACCAGGATAGAAAAAGATCTTGACAAGCTAAAGCATTGGTCTGAATCTAATGAGATTAAATTCAATAGGGATAAAATATAAGGTCTTACACTTGGGGAAAAAGACCCATCAACTTCACAAGTATAAAGTGAGGCAGGCACAGTTGTACAACAGTAAGATTGCACAACAGTTGTGCAACAGAAAAAGATTTGAGATTTTTAGAGAAATGAAAGCTCAGTCTGAGACAGCAGTGTGATATCAGCTAAAAAAAAAGGCTATCTTGAGTAGCATTAAAAAAGTAATAGCTTCCATTAATAGGGAGATAATAGTCACACTTTATTCTGCTTTTGTCCAATCTCACTTGTAGATGTTTATTCAATTCTAGTGTCACAGTTTAAGATGGACACTGATAAACTGAACAGTGTCTAGGAAAGGATGAGGTGAAGGGTATTGAATCCATGCTGTATGTACAGTATACATCTTCATGCCTCAGTTTCTTCATCTGTAAAATGTGAATAACAATACTTGCACTAGTTATCTCACAGTATTATTTTAAGACTGTGTTTTAGTCATCTTAAACTCCTATTAATATAAGAATAACTACTATTCTAATTAGTAGATGACATCTCTATAAGCTCTTGGCTTTTTTCCCCCTGAAAGATGAACACAGCATATAAAAGCAAAAACCATTGCTCCCATTATCACAGGATAGAGCAGATCACAGCGTTATCCTAAGAACTGAATCAAAAGATCAGGAAAAAATACACAGATTAAAAAGCAGTCTGGGTATTCTTGTCTCAGAGTTTAGAATTAGAAGCATGGAAATTTCAAAAAGGTTCATTTTAGGCCTGAGTTAAGGAAAAACAACCATGATGATGAGTAGAAGGATGATGATTCCCTAATAAATCATGCTGTCCAAAAACAGAACAGGCAGGCCTCGGTGGCTTCCCCTTCCCTGGAAATCTTTGAAACCGATAGTCCAGGAAAGTTTCAAGGTCACTGTACTTAGAGTCAGGAAGGACCTGGGTTCAAATGTGGCTGTAATTAGTTATGGGACCATGATGATGTCACTGCAACTCCCTATAGAAAGTGGAGAGAATAATGTCTGTCGTACCTGTGCAAGGGGACCAGGGAGTATTGCGAGGCTCAGATGAGATCATGTCTATAAAGAGCTCCAGAAATGTTTAAGTGTTAAATAGATGCCAGTGATTGTTGTTATACAGATGGAGGCTCATTAACTCCTTGTCAGAGATGTAAAAGGGACATGAGCAGGTATGGATTAGTAGGTGACATGAGTTCCCTTCAGATTCTTTGGTTTTCTTTCTAGATTTAAGCCAAATTGGTCTCTTGCCCTAAGGAAAAGAATATTTGGCTCATTGTCTTTATCTCCCAAAAGAATATACACTTGAATTCTGTAAATATTATGATATCTTTTTCATACATTTACATAGGTTTCTTGGCAGAGAAAAAGGACCATGATTTAATATTGCTAAAGCACATACTGTATTCTTGGAGACCCTAAATAGCCAACTCGAAGGCTGAAAGCTCAGTGATAAACCAATGGTGTCCTCTTTTCTTCACTCTCTATACTATTTCACATAGTGATCTCACCAGTGCCCATGGTTTCAAAAATCATCTTCATGCAGATGCGTCTCAGATATGGTTGTCCAGTCTTAACCCCTCTCTTGACCTCCAGTCTCATATCACTAACTGCTTATGCAAGTTCTCAAACTGGGTGTCTCATTTAAAGACATCTTTAACTCAACACGTCCAAAACAGAGTTGATTATTCTTCCCATGAAACCTTTCCATTTTCTTAATTTCCCTATTACTATCAAGGGTATCACCATCTTTCCAGACATCAGGGCTCACAGCTAAAGTGCCATACTCAACTCCTCACTTATTCTTACCCCACCATACCTAATCAATTGTCAAGTCCTGTCCTGTCATTTGCAAAATCTTTTGTATATCTCTCCTCCTTCTCTTCTCTTCTCTGACACTACTACCACCCTGGTGCAGGCCCTCATTATCCCATGTCTGTGCTATTGCAGACTACATCCTGCTGGTGGGTCTCCTTGTGTCAAGTTTCTTCCCATTTGAAGTCATCCCATATTTAGCTGTCAAATTGACTTTCCTAAAGAGTAGGTCTGATCATGTCACTCCCTTTATTCAATACACTCCAATGGCTCTCTATTTCCTCCAAGATCAATTTTAAAAAAAATACCTGTTTTGCTCTTAAAGCCTTTTACAATCTGGCCTCTTCTGACCTCTTCTGTCTTTTTAGACCTTCCTCCTCGACATATACTCTATGATCCTGCGATACTGGCTCCCTTGCTGTACCTTGCTTTGTACCAGACATTCTATCTGATGAATAAACATTTTTTCAATGGCTATCCTTTGTAAGTAAAATATTCTCTTTCCTTCTAGTTTTGCTGATTCCTTCCATTAAAGTTCTAGCTTTTGTAAAAAATATTTCCTAGTCTTAATCTCTTTAATCTCAGTGCTTTCTCTCCAAGATTATTCCCAAGTCAGCCTGTATTATCTTATTTGTGGTTGTTTGCCTGTTATCTCCCCTTTAAGGACTACGACCTACTTGAGAGCAGGAATCCTCTTTCACCTTTATTTGTATCCCCAGTACTAGCATGGTAACCTGGACAATTTACTCACTGATGTGGTAAAAAATTGAAGTTTAAAGTTTAAAAAACAAACAAACAAACAAACAAACAAAAAACCCAAATTCCTGATCTCAATGAATTTGTAAAGTTTAAAAAAATAATGACATTTGGATGTTTCTTTACTTTTAAAAGTAACTTAGATCAAGTGAACCCAAGAATCCTTTTAGGATAATTGTGATTCTACAAACATTTTTCTTAAGTACATTATATATAATATGGTAGTGGATAGCCTAAATTTTGTATTCTTATTTAATACATAAATGGTAAATCTTTAATAAAATTATCATCTTCATCATTATATATGGTGTTAGCAACTGCTATAATAAACTAATCAATCAATTTAGTTATTAATTATAATTGGTCTCTGGCATTTTTCCTGTAGCTGAGGAATCTCTCCAACCTCCTTTAGTCCAAAAAAAAAAAATGTTCTTTTTGGGTTGCCATTGTACTGAAATAAGCTTTCATTCATGGTCTTCTCTATTCTCTAAATCCAGTGACCCTACATGCTTAGTATTTTGCTGTGGTTCTAAATTTTCCCCTCTTGTCTGACTTCTAACTTTCCAATTTTGTTCCTGGTCTCCTACTGTGAGGAGACAAACAAACCTCTGGGAAGCATTGCCTTGCCACTCACTTCAGAGAGATAAAGATAACAAGCAGACACACCTGCTGCTGCAACTGTGATCTCTCCTTCCTAGCTGGTAAACGTTGTCTATTCTTGGGTGGCGGGGAGAGAGTGAGGAAGGGAAGGGCTGATTTTTGTCAGAAATCTGTCTTGCAATACCATGAGCATAGAAAGAAAAATATAAAATACAGCAGTTACAATAATAAGCAAGAGAAAGAACAATAAACAACCTCAACAATAAAAAAATCTCCCAGTAGTACAAATTACGGAAGTCTCTAGCTAGGTTGGCCTGACCTTCTTTGTTGTCTATAATGGGTACAGACAACATTAGTGAATTCTCAAGATTGATTGTCAGCTACTCCAAGTCAACAAACATTTATGAAATAGGTAATCTGCACAAAAGATTATACTAGATATTGGACGACATACAGACATTCCCAGCCTAAAGAGAACTTATATTTTAATGGTGGCAGAGGTTAATACTACATAAAAGTAAAGGGTCAATTAAATTGCAAACCCCTTGAGAGTAGGGCCTATCTTTTGCCTCCTTATGTATCCCTGGTGCTCAGAATACACAGTATCTGTCCTGTTGTAGCTGCTTAATAGATGTTTATTGAATTGTATTTAGGTAAACTAAGTTAAGAAACAGCTGCAGCATAGAAGAAAGAACACAGAGGACCTGTATTCAAATCCCACCAATGCCTAAATTTTCTTAAGTGTAACATGAAGGATGATATTCAGTTACCTCTGAGGTTCCTCTTAGTTCTAGATATAATGATTCTAAGTGTTATGCAAAAGACACATGAGAAAGGATCATGGAAGACTTCAGGGTAGAGGTTGTATTTGATTTTAGCCATAACTAGTACTTCTAGTTGTATTTTGGAAAGACAGATTTCTACAATTAATAGGATCATCATAGTACTTTTTATTTATATAACGTTTTATGATTAAAATTGCTCTCTAAAGCACTATTTCAGCACAAGCATTCTCTACTTTCTATAGTAGAAGAAACTGAATTTCAAAGAACTTTAATGCATTGTCAAAGGTAATACAGGAAGATAAAAAGATAAAAAGCTAAAAGGAAAAAATGGTAGATAAAAAATTTATCCCAGGTCTTCCAACTCTTAGTCAGTAGTTTGGGCTGGCTGGGATAGGTAAATAGGGAAAATCAAAATAGAGAGTAGAAAAATACAACAATGGAAAAGCTCTAAGTACATGATAATAACAGTCTCTAAAGTGTAAGGTTTTCACAATTATAGACACATCACATCTGTGATGACTGACTTTAGTAGACTGGGTTCCCCTCCACAATGCAAGGTTATAAGACAGCTCCAAAGGACTCATGATGGAAAAGGCTATCCACATCCAGATAAAGAATTATGGAATCTGAATGCAGATTGGAGCAAACCACTTACTCTCTCTCTCTTTTTCATTTTGTTTTGTTTCTTCTTCCTCATTGTTCATTCCAATGGTTATAATTCTTCTTTACAACTTGACTGTTTAATGAGAAATATAGAACCTATATTGGATGACAAGCTGCCATGGGATGCGGTAAGGAGGGAGGGAAATTTGGAACTCAAAAACTTGTGGAACTACATGTTGTAAACTAATAGTAAATAAACTTTAAAATTATATAAAATTAAAGTGTAAGGTTTACAGAGTGTTTTCTTCATAACAATTGCAGTACATAGGTATTTATAAGTATGCTTTCTCACTATTTTATAGATGAGAAAACTTAGACCAGGAGAGCTTAAATGAATTGCCAGAGTCATAGAGGTACTAAGTATTAGATTTAGGACATGAACAAAAGGTCTCTTGAGAGTCTGAGCATTGGCTGTTTTTTTCATTATACTATACTGTGTGTCTCACTTAAGCTAGGTCATGATGGAAATAAGCTGCTGAGTCAAAAGTGCTGTCAATATTCAATTTCTTTGTATTAAAGCATTCAAGCCTATGTTGGAGCCTGCTAAAACTGGCTAATGAATGTCAGTTGTTAAAATTTCAATGTGAGCATTTACACTTCAGAAATCTTCAAATGCTGCAAATCAGGCCTTGATCGGTTTTTTTTTTTTTGACTGTCTAGACTTAGGACAGTGAAGGAGAAAATGTAAACAATACAGGTTAAAGTTTAAAAAATATTTTCGTTTTTCTTTCTTTTTTTTCCCAGAGAGTCAGTTGTTAAATATTTACCAGCACACGACTGGAAGCACTCCCTAGTCATACCTAAATCAGTCTCTTAAAAGTATTGCTACATAAAGTACAGGAGCTGCTAGTCTCAAAACAAATTAAGTAACATGAAAGACTAGAAGAAAATAAGGAATAATTCCTTTACTTGAGCTAGAAATTCAGAGCCCTAAGTTAATTTATCTCTCCCTTGTCTATTGATTCTTAGAGTAATTCACAGAAATTTTTGAATGTGTGTGTGTGTGTGTGTGCGTGTGTGTGCGTGTGTAAGAAGAAATGAGAGTTTAAATAATATTGCTTTAGTGATACGTTAGGTCCTGATTGATAAATTTACTTTTTAGTATGACAAAAACAAGTCACTCTATACAGAATGAAAGACAGTCACTGCTTATAGTTGGGCTGTAGCAATATGAAATAAATACTGTTACTGTATAAAATAATTTTTATGTTTAAATTTATAGTTAAGCCCATAATTTAAATAATTTAGGATTATTCCAAGGGAAAGAAAAAAACTAATGCTTTACACAATTAAACAAAATGATGAAATTCATTTACAGAAAAAAAGGATCTGGATAGAAATTATTTTTAAAAGAAAGATTGAAGGGGGCTTAATATTATCTGATCTCAAACCCTCTTATAAAGATTTATCACCAAAATTATTGGGAATTGGTCAATTATTTTTTGAAGAAGTTAATCAGTGGAACAGATCAAGCAAGCAAGACCTAGAATCAAATGAACAGGTTAACCCCTGTTCTATGAACCTAAGGACACAGACTATTAGGGCAATTACCTCCTATTTGACAGGAACCATTAATAAAATTTAGAAAGCTATTTGCTAGAAGATATCTTTTTCATTATATATCATAATATACTCCAAACAGATATGCAATTTAAACATAAAAGGTCATATAAGAAAAGATAGAGGTGAATGGAAGGAGATGTCTTTCACAATTACAAGATAGAGACCCCTAATACGAAATTTCAATTATATAAAATTATAATCTTCTTAATGAACCTAATAAATATATAGTAAGAATTTTGAAAAAAAATCTTTCCATTAAATTTCTCTGAGAAATATCTGATATCTGTTATGGGAATCTGATGATCTTCCCTGCCCCTAGGCCTTTTGATAGGCTTAAGTGACTCTGAGAACCTTCCCTAATTTGAAAGTATACTGTGCCCCCTAATAGTCTGAATGTTGTCACATGAACCTGTGGCAGTAGGCTTGTTCTTCAGGAATGCCCACATCTTATTACTTTGTGATTGGGCAGTGGGTCAAGAGGGCTGTGACATTCTCTGATCCAGGAGAAGGCTATGTATGTCCTGATGTGAGCTTTTTGCTTTGGGGCTCACTTTGAGAAGAGTTGTGTGATTTGGCCAGAGGAGACTCTGAGAAGCAGTTGAGCCCCCCAGCTTTGAAAAAACCCAGATGTTGGTGCTTCCCTCTCTGGTAACTGACTAGGTATGGATGTAATGGTCAGACGGTTGGAAGCCTGTCTGCTAATCTGTTTCTTTGACTGCTTGTAACTTCTGCTTGTTAACTTGTGTATGTATTCTGTTTGCATTCTCTGAAGTTCAGGGTGCTGACTTTTTCCCCTGAACTAGGTAAATGATATATGTTTGATTGATTAAAGTGAGACTGTTAACCCATTTTGAGTTGCTTTCCTTTAAAAAAAGCAGATCTAAGAACCTGTGCTAGCTGCCATCCTGGGTATGCTAGGGTGCTTGCTGATACAATATCCAAAATACATGGGGATTTGACACAAATCTATAAATAAGAGACATTCCCCAGTAGATAAATGGTCAAAAATAGTTTTTAAAAGAAGAAATAACAAATATCAATAAATATTTGAAAATTTTCAAATCATGAATATAAGAAAAATAAAAAGAAATATCAGAAAGAGAAATATAAGAAAATTAAAACAACTCAGATTTTACTTTGTGCTAATAAGTTGACAAACCTGCAAAAAATTATGTTTCATGTCAGAACATCTGAGCTTTGCATTTGTCCAAAAATTCTGGAAAATAATTTGTAATTAATCAAGGAAAACTGTTGTTCATATCTTTGGATACCCTCCCATATATACCTAAAAAAAAAAGTCCTAGCAGCACTATCATGGAAGTAAAAACAGAACTAAACTGGAAAAAAGTTAATAACCATCATTTGGAGAATGACTTGAACAAATTTTGGTATATGAAGATAAAGAAGTATTACTGTACTTTAAGAAATGACAAATATGAGAAATTCAGAAAAATATGGGAAGACTTATACAAAGTGATGCACAATAAAGAAAACAAAACCAATTCACAATTATTATGAATTATATAAATGCAAAAAAATGAAAGGACAGAAGAAGACAGTTTAAATGAAGGAGAATTCCCTCTTTTCATTAGATTGGGGTGGGGATACCAGGGCAAAATGTTGCATAACCTGTCAGATAAGATCAGTATCTTCATGGGAATTTCTTAATTTCTTTGCTGTTTTAGTTATCTTCTTTATCGATCATAATGGTTTGTGGTATTCCAGGTATTCCAGGGTGAAGTATATTGTGAAGTAAGTGATAATTTTAAAAAAAAGCAAAAGACAGATATCCATAAAAGTTGAGAAAGAAAGGGAGAGACAGAGATAGACTCATAGACAAAGAGATAGAAGGACACTGCAACAGTGAAAGAGATATAGAAAGAATGAAACAGAAAGAAAGAAGGAAGCAGAAAGAAAGAAGGATGGAAGGAAGGAAGGAAGGAAAGAAGGAAAGAAGGAAGGAAAGAAGGAAGGAAGTAAAGAAGGGAAAAATGAGTGAGGTAACTACAAAATATTTAAATAAAATTTTTGTAGAGGAAATCAGTGAATTTCATAGACTTCAGAGAACATTGCTAAAGAAATAACATCCAGCTATTAGAGCTGAAGGTAGGCGCATCTACTCTTCAAGAAGAAGGGGAAGAATTAGATCATGTTTCTTTCCATATAGGGTCTTTTCATTTCAGAGGCAGATGAATTTGCTAAAGTGTATACTTGGCACTGTATCAGCAAGCACCCTAGTATACCCAGGGTGCCTGCTAGCATAGGTTCTTAGATCTGCTTTTCTAAAGGAAAGCAACTCAAAAAGGGTTAACAATCTTACTTTAATCAATCAAACATATATCATTTACCCAGTTCAGGCGAAAAACGTCAGTACCCTGAACTTCAGAGAATACAAACAGAAGTTACAAGCAGACAAAGAAACAGATCAGTAGACAGGCTTCCAGCCATCTGATCATTACATCCATACCTAGTCAGTTACCAGAGGGGGAAGCACCAACACCTGGGTTTTCAAAGCTGAGGGGCTCAACAGCTTCCCAGAGTCTCATCTGGCCAAATCATACAACTCTTTCCAAAGTGAGCCCCAAAACAAAAACTCACATCAGGGTATATACAGCCTTCTCCTGGATCAGAGAATGTCACAGCCCTCTTGACCCACTGCTCAATTACAAAGTAATAAGGCGTGGGCATTCCTGAAGAACAAGCTTCCCACCAGAGGCTCCATATGACCACATTCAGCCTATTAGGGGGCACATGATACTTTCAAGTCAGGGAAGGTTCTCAGATCCACTTAAGCCTATCAAAGGGCCTAGGCCCTAGGGGCAGGGAAGATCTTCAGATTCCCATAACAGGCACCATAACTTAGACTTGGCCTAGACATTTTTCGCATTCATTACAATCCTATGAACCTTGATTTGACTTGTTTCCCTTGTTATGTCCTACTTGATTCTGCTATCCACCAGAAACCCTCTAACTGTTCCCCTGATCAAAGCTTACTTCCGGCTCCCTAGCAACATACATTTGATCATTTGGTTGCTGTATTTGTCTTTCATTTTTGAAGAGGATCATGGCATCAGGGAAATGATGACGTGACTTATCATTGACTTTAATTGGAGTGAGGGAAGGCTGTGCAAGGTCACCAGCCTAACTTTCTTGTCCAGAGCCATCTGGATCCAATGACAAGATATTCATCAGGATAACTGGTGATGACTCAGGATGCAATGGGAGACCCTGGACCGTTTAGGCCAGGGCTTTTTCAGGTACTTACTTAGAGTGAGATAATGCCTATTCAGTGAATAGGCCTCTTTATGAAGTGAATGAAGAGTCATGTGGTAGAGATAAATTAGATCCTGAAAAGACAAAGACTTGTTGCCTGAAGATATGTATAGTAGATATAGCGCTAACTTCATAGTTAGGAAGATCTTGATTCATATCCACATACAGACACACACTGGCTGTATGTTGGTCAAGACACAACCTCTTAATACCCTTGACAAATTTTAACTATTCTCAGTCACAGAAAAGGTGTTGATTTGCACTGCAAAAGGGAGTTTCCTTGCCCAAGACTTTCCTATAGCCACAAAGTCACAGGTTCAGTCCCATGTTCTTGCATTGAGTAGCATAGAAAAATGTCTAGCCTGGGTGGAGCCAAGATGGCGGCATAGCAGCAGCAACATATCGCAGCTCTCACATAGCCACCCCAAAATACCCATAAAATAGGACTCTAAACCAATCCTAGAACTCCAAAACGCACACAAAGATACTTCCCACTAAAGTGAGCTCGGCTATGAGGAACCATATCAGCACTGCGAACTGAAACCAGCCTGACCTGAAGCCGCGGCTGTGCCCCAGGGGCTGCTGGATGGGAGGAGTGGAGGAGCCTCTCTGGTGAGCGGATTAGCAGCAGCTGCAAGTAGCATTCCAAATTAGCTAAGTGGGAATTGCGAAAGGGGGAGAAAAGCAGTCAGGTCGAAAAGGCCTCCAGAGCGGAAAAGCTAAAGGCAGAGGTTTTGCACCCGCCTCCACATTGTAGCTTCCCGCCCACAGCCTGCAGACAGCAGGGGGACTAAGCAATTGTTCTCAGGCCAGTGATCTTGCGTTGAGCGGCCTGGATCCGGATCGAGGTCTTGGGCCTTGGTCTTGGAGTCTTCATTATCCAGTCAGCCAGAAGTAAGTAGGAAGAGTCCCAGCATCTTCCTGAGAGCTAGGGCAGCTGGGAGGACCCCAGTGATTCAGGACAGAGCTTTCCCTTCTGGAAGAAGAGCCCCACAGAGATTTTTTAAAAAATCACGGTCTGAACAACCATGAGTAAGAATAAGCATAAGAAGCAAAGTAAGAACAGCTCCCAAACCCTAGATTCCTTCTTTGGGGAAAAGAAAGATCATGGGAGAGAGAGGGAGGAGGAGAGTACAGCCAGAGCACCCCCACTCCAATAAACATGAAGAATGCCTTAAAGCTAGAGATGAGCTGAA
>CM053588.1:126884865-126919151 GCA_028646515.1 Pseudochirops corinnae | reverse complement strand
TATTATGTCTACTTTTATGAAATGAGAAGAAAGCTGAGCTACAAGTTTCTTCAATGGGAAAGGGGGAAGGGAAGGGAAAAAATACACATTTAGATAGTACTTCCTATGTGCCAGACACTGTGCTGAGTGCTTTACCAATATTATCTCATTTGATTTTCATAACAACCCTGGCAGGTAAGTACTATTACTGCCCACATTTTACAGCTGAGGAAACAAACAGAGGTTAAGTGACTTGGCCAGCTTCATGTAGCTGGTGAGTATTTGAGGCTGGATTTGAACTCAAGCCTTCCTGATTCTAAGCCCCGCACTCTGCCACCTTGCCGCCTCATTGAGATGTTGATTCTACTTGTATGTACATTTGTTGTTCTACCTTATGTTTTTTTGACATGATTCAAACATGGGAGTTGAATCACTATGATGGACCTTTTAAGTGGACCAATGAGTTAGAAATGACAATGTGAAGATATTTGCATGGGTCAGGGCCTCTCCATCTAACACCAGCAATTTCTTTGTGAAAATGTCACCAAAAATGTGTTTATCACTAATGTGTATGCTGTAGTCTATAGAAAATAAATAACACTCTTAAGGTAGCTGACAGGAGAGAAGATAAAAGTCAATAAAAAGAGAATTATTTATTAAAAAGATCTAATGTTACAAGAACAGTACACAGAACTATCATTTGACTGTGCCTTCCACGTAGTATATACCATTATATATAGTATATATATATATATATATATATATACAGATTGTATACAATATATCTAACAGATTGAAATGGGGCTCTATAGTACCTTCATTTTGGTATGCAAACACTTGCTTTCACAGAGTTTCAATTGACTGTGAGTAGTTTCTCAATAGCTCATATGACATTATACAAAAATACAGTCTCTTTTAGTGATATAAGACTGCGCTGTTACAATCTCATCCAGGAAAAAGCTGAGTATTGAAGCTGGAAAATAATGTAGGGAGATAGGGACCATTGTCCTGTTTTTTACAAAGTAATACACATAATACATAAGTCCATAAACATTTAAAACATGTTTTATTCATAGGTTGTAAATGCAAAATACATATTCTGTTCGTGTTGAATAAAAACATCTAATCACTGCTCCCTGCAAGAATAGGACATCATCAGAAACTTAGTTCCTTGTGTAAATATGATCTATCGCATATGCCCCCTTCATTGGATTAATGGATATAAAACTCAATTTGATTTTTGTGAGCATGATGTTGTATTAGAAGGTTCATTGGTAACAACTTGACCATGAATGTGTCTGATTGGCCAAGACCGGCAAAGAATTCTATGGGAAATAAAGAAAAAGAGTTCTTATTATTGCCCTCTTTTAAATCAGTATGTTCTTGCCATGTGAATGGTATGTGTGTCTGTGTGTTATAAACATAATTTACTCCTGCAAGCTACCTCATACAGTGGGAAAGTACCTGGTCTGCTAACCAAGACAAGAGTGGCTTTTTGTTTCATTTGCTTCATTAAATAGTAGCATTGAAACTGATGGTCATTCTATGCATCTGCCTGCCCTGTCCTCCTTTCCGCCTTAGAAGGCCTTCCAGAAGGAGGCCTTCAAGGAAGCCTTTGTGCCCTCTGCTCATGGAGATCCTCAAAATGAAGCTGTCTTTCATCCACAACAATCTGGTGATTAACATGTATATGTTAATAACATGTACACATTTTAAAAAATGACTGTTTGCTTGGTTGGGATTGGCTTGAAAACAACTTGTAAAAAACCAAACCAAACCAAAAACACAACAATGAGTACCTGACACAAAGTTAGGCTGTTTTTTTGGGGGAGTGGGGGGCAACTGGTATTGCTCAGTAGAGATCAAACCCTTTTCTGCTTCCTTGTTATTCATTTAAAGATGTAAAATGAATGGGCATGTTTATCACTAGGCAAAAATACCCCAAACCATCATCTTGGGACCTCACATCCCCATCAGTTATAAGACAGTAGCTGGCCCAGGCCCACCTGGCACATTTACTGAAACTCACTTTCTTTTCTTGCTATGGATCTCAAACCAGACAAGTCTCCATATGAGTGGGACCAACCCACCAAACAGAATATTTTCATCCAGTCTTCCTGTATGGTGTGGATGAAATGGCTTCTGAGGTCCCTTTTAACTCTCAAATTCTGATTCTGTGGTCCTGTTTTTTTACTAAGGAACATTTTTCATTATGTCCAAAATGACAAAAAGGCAAGTTTTCAAATGTAGATTGCTACCCCCTTCATCATCATAGAATAAAAAATATGTGGTTGACTGAAATTGTTGAATTTCCTGAGGATGGCAATGGTCAGCATGTGGGGAAAAAAGTGGGTGAACTCTAAGAAAAAACCTAAGAAATCTTCCTACTTTGAATCATCGGTAGGCCTTGGCAAGGGCTATGTGGAGCACAGGTTTGTCCAAAAATAATCTACATAGAGTTGGTATGTTCAGATTCTTTTTTCCATATAAAACATATATGTATCTATATTTTCATGATAAATTTTAGTTGTCCAGAGAAGGATCTTCATGAGAAAACAGAAATAAACAAAACAAAACAAAAAAAGGGAGGTAATTAGATGGAAAAAGAAAAGGTTATACTGTATTCATTTAATTTTTTCCCCAGTTAGACTCTAAAGTACATATCAGTGTCCATAGCTGTTGGCATGTGTATTTTCTGTGAGGTTAAACTATATTTTTGCTATTAAAAATAAACTTTGACTTCATTTTCAGTTAAATAATACAGTACTTGATGAAAGACAGTAGCACTTAAAACAATCCATTCTTAGTCTCCTTTCAGTTTACCTTGCACTAATGTCAAGGCCCAACTCTGCTCTAATAGCTTGCTCTGGGAATGCTTGCAGAACAGCAGATTGACAAATTTGACTATTTCAATATGCAATCATATACTTTTCCAGAAAATATTTCCTGTACTTATCCTGTAATGGGCAACATAACTGAACTATTTTTCTTCTCTCCCACTGGTTTGTCGATTGCAACAGCCAGCCTTAGGGAAAATGAGAAACACTAGATTCAGAGCCTTTACCACTCACCCTCACTTTTTTCTTTTTTTTCCTTCCCTTTTTTTTTTTTGAAACAGATGTACTAGACACCACTGCTTTAACAAACAAATGGCACATACTCAGGGTCGGATACAAAATCAAATTCAAACCTATTAAAAAAGTAAAGAATACATTTGACAGAAATTACCTTTGCTTACAAAAGTTCATTACATACAATCTGCATATTTTTTATTGGGCCAAGAACTGTCCTCCCCTATTTGAGGACATTTACAAAAACCGAAGAGAAAACCTGATGAATAAGTAACATTTCCCCCCCCAACACTCCTCTAAGTGCACCATGGGTAGTTCTAGGGTTTTTAAGCTTAGCTCAACTTCTGCGACTCACATAAAGCTCCATCCACCGATGCACCGATGTGATCAAGCTAAAGCAAAACAAAAGTGTGAAGTCTGTAATCTTCACCATGAGGTTGAAGGGACTATCAGTGCCAGGAGCAATGTTACTGATGAGGAAGAAGTTGAGAAGATGTGGAGAGAAGACTGAGCACTTGTGATTTTTCCACCTGTAGAAACAAAGAGACATCACTGGAATAGGTTGTGGCCATGTTTATGGGTAGCAAATGGTCTTTAATTCAGTAAGCTCATTGAGTACAACTCCAGCTCGGATAAATCTTGGGATGGGAAACAGCACGTTTGTCAGTCGACAAGCATTTATTTAGCACCTACTATGTAACAGGGTTGGGATGACAAAGGAAGGCAAAAATAGTTCCTACCCTCAAGGAACTTACATTCTAGTACATATAAGATACATATAAGCAGAATAAAAGATAGGGACAGAACTATACTTGGGCAGAAATACTTGAAGAAAAAGAATGTTGCAAAGGCCATTGAGACCTGATTTATTTTTTAAAAAGACTCAAATAATTTGGAATTATCAACTAAATTACATCAACAAACATTTACTGATCACTTACTATGTGCAATACACTGTGCAAGACACTAGGAATAAAAAGATAAAAAAATATCCCAGTCTCTGTTGTTAAAGAGCTTTGAGATCTGATGTATTAAAAAAGACTCAAATAATTTGGAAATATCAATTAAATTACATCAGCAATCACTTATTGATCACCTACTATGTGCAATATACTGTGCAAGACACTGGGAATAAAAAGATAAAAAAAATCCCAGTCTCTGTTGTTAAAGAGCTTACAATCTACTCAGAGATACAATAGGTGCACAGAGAAGCAAATATAGTATGAACAGAAAGAGAGCACTCTTAAGTCATTATTAGTAGGAATCATGAAAAAGCTTTCCATAGGAGCTGGTACCTTGAGCTAAACTTCTGAAAGAAGAAGCTAAGCATTCTAAGGGGTGAAAGTGAGGAGGAAGGGCGTTCTGGGCATGGGAGACAGCCTGTGCAAAGGAGCAAAGATGGCTAGTATAATTTAGAGTAAGAGGGATCTCACTTTAAAAAAAATCCTAAATGTTTTACATGATTGAACATGTATTACCTATATCAGATTGCTTACCATCTCACAGAGGTAGGGAGAAGGAGGAGGGAGGAATAGCATTTGGAACTCATAACTTAAAAAAATAACATGACAAATGTTAAAAATTGTTTTTACATATAATTGGGGAAAACCAAAATATTATCAAAAAATCAAAAAAAATTCAATTAAAAATGCGATTATGACAATTCAGTGTTCAGGAGTTAGAACAAAAAAAAGCATTGTCAAAATAACCAGATAATTTAACCAGTTCAGTCAAGCAATCAGTTTGTGGGTGAATAGTTAAATAGACGCTTGAAGGAAAGGAATTTTCCAATGCAATCAATTTAAATGCTGCGGCTCAAAGTCAGATTTTGCAAAAAAGGTATCTACTTCTTCAGGAAGGAGTGGATTTATTTATTTTTCATAAGATCTCAACTGCATGGGGCTATATTATGGCCTGAACTGACTAATCAATTCAAAATATTTGAATTGCTAACCTGAACAGACATGACCTGTCTCCCTCTCCACTCCACTGTGAGTCACTAAATTCAGGAATGTTTTTCAACCTATGCACCTTCTGGGGGCAGTCACTGGCCTTAGTTAAAAGCAGCCTAAGCCCTCAGATCTGATTTTACAGACACTTCCTCTAACAACAGTTAAGCTAACAGTCCAGCTCAAGTTTATAGGATTTGGTTAAGACTTTAATTGTACTCACATAGGCTTGATTTATTTTTAGATGCAACCCTTCCCTTTATTTAACTGAGCAAGAAACAGGAAATCTGGGAAGCTTCTTTTATTTGAAATAGCATTAATCAAAATAGCAAAGAAATGTTATATTTGTCTCAATTGGTGAAAAGATAGTGATGTTGTGAAGAGTTTGGCTAACTGTGTGAAAAGAAAATCAAGAAAGCAAAGCCTCATAGAAGTATTTTTTTCTTTTTTCACAGGCTTACTAAATGAGAAATGTGAAATTATCATCCCCTATATCTGACACTGGTGAGGCCCTTAGTAGATCATTTCATGTGATAAATAAAAAAAAAATATTTCCCTCTGTCTCTTTGAATTTCAAGAAGTAAGTGTGCCTACATACACACATATAGACCTACATGTATATAACATACATAAATGTGTATATATATATATATATATATATACATCCTTTTATAGATATACATATGTATATACACATACACGGATA
Source organism: Pseudochirops corinnae (assembly GCA_028646515.1). Taxonomy (NCBI): domain Eukaryota; kingdom Metazoa; phylum Chordata; class Mammalia; order Diprotodontia; family Pseudocheiridae; genus Pseudochirops; species Pseudochirops corinnae. The sequence continues at coordinate 126,913,446 of CM053588.1, read as the reverse complement.
AATGTACATACATTATATGTATATACACACAATTCATATAGAGATATGTACATATATATAAAGATGTATATCTATATATACATCTACATATACAGCCCCTCTCCTTAATATATGTGTATGTGAATAGATAGAGGAAAGACAGAGCTAAAGATACAGTGTCTAATATATGAAAGGCATTGAGAGGCAATGTTACCTGGATGAAGCACTGGCGTGGGAGTCAGGAAGACCCAGGTTCAAGCCACATCTGACTTAGGAAGGCTGTACAAATCAGCTGATCTCTCAGTGTCCCGTGATCTCTATGATTAGTCCCATAGTGTCTATGATTGTAAGTTGCAGAGAGTGTGTCTATGTGCCTTTGTAGAGGCTATTTGTCATTTTGGCTTCCCAACAATGATAAAATAAATCACAGGTCTTGTCCAAACAAACCCACAGAACCATACAAAATTTTGTGTTAAGCATAAGGGATACAAAGAACGAAAAATCACTTAAGGAGCTTATATTCTACTGGCAAAACAACATGTAAATACAACATAATTTGGGGAGCAAGGAAGCACTAACACCTAGAGGGATCAGGAAGGCTTTGTATAGAAGGAGGGGACCTGAGATGAATCTCGAAGAAATGTAAGAATTCTAAGAAGCAAAGGTGAGACGAGAGCACATTTTAGGCATGCTGGACAGCCTGTGCAAAGGTACCTAGGTGAGAAATGTAATGTCATGGTGGGAAGAGTACCTAGGCCAATTTGGCTGGAACTGAGAGTTCCTGAAGTGGGGAAAAGTGAAATAAGCATGGAAAGGGAGACCATTCAGACTGCAAAGGACTGAAAAAGATGATCAGAACAGTTGGTATTTTATTTTAGAGGCAATAGGGAGCCACTGGCACTTTCCAGGAAATCCGGGTTCTAGTCTCAGTTCTGCCACTAACTATCTTGTCAAATCACTTAACATCTGTTAAATGAGGCAATTATACTATCATATCTCTAAGGCCCATCCAGCTCTAAAATTTCATGCTTCTAGCTGATCTAAGATGTTATGGGAGTCCATGTTTTTGAGAAAAAATTGGAAAGATTCCAGAAGAGAAAAGTATATGTAGAACTTCATTCTTGTAATAGAGGAAGATTCAATCATTTGCCCCACATAGCCATGCAGTAGAATGCGCATAAATAGGAAGCACAGTCTGCTAGGAGGGTATGGCTTAGAGAGTGTTTGGGGCATGCTGACGGCCTACACCAAAGGACTAAAATTATCTCGAGGGCATAAACTAATATAGTTAGTGGTGGTAATTACCGTGTTGACAAAAATTTTGTTCTCCAAGACAGGAATTCTATACCTTTTAAAATACAAGAAAAATATAAGCTATGGGACTTTTTCAAATATTTCCTTAGAATCCCAGAACTGCAGAATCTAGGAGTAGGAAAGGATGTTAAAAGTGACTAACCCACTTAATGCAGGTACTTTCCTTGAAACATCCCTGTTGAGGATGCTTGAATACTTCTAGCACTGGTGAACTCACTCTCTTAGAAAGCATCCCCAAACAGCCTGGGACTAAATTAAAGAATGCCTTGGACATTTACTAGCTGGGTGACACTGGGAGAGTCACCTAATCACTCGATGTCTCTGTTTCTTCATCTGTAAAATGAGGGGACTGGATATGACGACCTCTAAGGACCCTTCCAGCTTTAAAATAGACCTAGGATCTTATTTTTGAACAGTCCTAATAATTTGGAAGTTATTTCTTAGGAAGTCTGGCTTAGTATTTAAAGTCCTTCACAATCTGAATCCCACCTACCTCTCCAATCTGATTTTGTATTATTCTCTTTTACCAACCAACTCTCCTTTCCAAGGCCTACAAAACTGTTTCCCTCTACACACTTAAGGGGAGATGATAGAAGAATGGTTCTCAACCTTCCTAATGCCACGACCCTTTAATACTTGTATGTGGGCGTATCTGCATGTGGGCGGACCCGCCTGGAGAGCGATAGAGGAGTTGTGTCTCTGTTCCTAAAACCGTTGGAAATATGTGTTTTCCTATGGTCTTAGGCGACCCCTGTCAAAGTGTTGTTCGACCTCCAAAGGGGGCGCGACCCACAGGTTGAGAACCACTGTGATAGAAGGAGCTTAATAAATGCTAGTTGACTGACTGACACAACATTCCATTTCTGGCCTCCATGTTTTGATTTGTTTTCATCTCCATCTCTGCAATGGGCAGCCTTCTTACCTTGATCTCTTAGACTCCCTAGCTTCTTGCAAAGCATATAGATTACGTGCCATCTTCTATATTAGGCCTTTCCTCATTTACCTCCTATTTCCCCCTCCCACTCCTGTAGTTCTCTCTCCCTTTGGAATTAAATTTGAATTACTTTGTATATACTTTATATTCATGTATCCATGCATATATCTTAACCCCCACCCCAACTTGCCGCCTCTATCCTAGAAAGTCAGCCACTCAAAGGCAAGAAATGTTTTGTTTTTGTTCTCATATCCACTGTGTCTAGTAGAGTACCTTGAATTAAATTTACATGGAACACAGTAGGTGATTAATAAATGTTTGTTGAATTGAACTGAATGATATTAAGTCAACGTTGAACTTCCTGTAATTTCTGTACTTTGGTTCTAGTTAATGCCCTCTGGAGCTACACCAAATAGCTCCAATCACTCTTTCACATGATAGCCCTTCAAATATTTGGAGGCGACTATATTTTCCTTAATCTATTTTCCAGGCTAAACATTGCCAGTTTTATATTAATAGCATTATCGGCAGCTACAGCCAGGAGCAAATACCCAGGCTAACCTTAACAAGGTTTGTATGGATCTAAACAAAGAAGCAGAAGCATAAACAGCTTAATCGAGAATGTATTAGCTTAGAAAGATGAATGATAGACTGAGCTCTGAGAGTTAACTTACCTGAATATGATGGTACTCTGATTTGGGAGCTAGCTGTTCCATCACCCCCTTCACTGAATGCTCGAACTTCGATGATATAAACCCCAACATCAGGGAGAAGGACCACTGCTTGAGTTTTCTGTGTTTCAATGACCTGACTGTTGCTGTGGCCTTCTTGCCTATAAAACACCTGTAAACAGAGACAGATTTCAATGCCCAGAGCAGCAAGGTAGTTCAGTGGATAGAGTGTGGGATTTGGAATCAGAACGATCTGAGTGCAAATCCTAATTCAAAAACTCACTGATGTATGATCCTGTATAGGTCATTCAACTTCTCTCAACCTCAGTTTCTCCATCTGTAAAATAAAGGGACTGTACTTGATGGCTTCTAAAATCTTTTCCAGATCTAAATCTATTAGGCATTAAACAGCTAAGTGCATTGCTGTGTACCGGGGATCCAAAGACAAAAATAAAACAAAATAGAGGAAAGTCTCTTCTCTCAACAAGGTCACAGGCTAGTGGAGAGAAAGCATGCAAACAACTATGAACAGACAAGCTAGATACAGACTAAATTTGGGATAATCAAGAAGAGAAGATTAGAGCATTAAGGGGAATTGGGAAAGGCTTCTTGCAGAAGACAGGGACTTGAAGGAAGCCAGGGCAGCCACGAGATAGAGATGAGGAGGAAGAGAATTCCAGGCATGGAACACAGTCAAGGAAAATACATGGACAGATGGACTGTCTTATTCTAGGAACAGCAAGGAGCACAGTGTCATTGTATCATGGAGTAAGTGGTATGTGTAGGGAGGAGGGAAGGCTTAAGAAGACTGAAAATGTAGGAAGAGGCTAGGTTATGAAGGGTTTGGGATGCTAGGAACTTAAATCATGGCAGGGGGAGGAGGGGAATGACTGAGATGAAACGCGCATAGATACATAAATATAAAATGTATACAAGGTAATTTAGATGGAAAGGAATGAATGCTAAGAGCTAGAGGAATCCACAAGGACCTAGTGGAGTCAGTCGCACTTGAGTTAAGTGTTGAAGAGAGCTAAGGGCTCCAAGAGGCTGAGGTGCAGAAGAGGGCATTCCAGGCCCGGAGGACAGTTTGTGCAAAGGATGTGTGACAATTTGTGTGACAGTGTGGGAGTGGGTGAGTCTTTCTGAGAAGTATAGATAACATGTTAGAACTACTATCATAATTTATAAGGCGGAATTTGATTTTTAGTTTGCCAATTTTTAAAGGCATGCTAATTCTTGAGCAAAATGAGACCATTTTTCTTCAGAATGTCTCTCTGCTTTCCTTTTTTCCCCTTCTCCTCTCTCTAATCTCCTTCCCCACTCCAAACCTCCCACTGTGGTGATGAAGAAATCCTGAAGAAAATCACATTTCTCATTTTTTCCTCCTGGAGCTCAAATTAGAGCTGGGTCAGTGGAAGACCTTTTACAGTTTTCCCAATGGGAGCCAACAACATCCTTTATCCCCTTCTTACTGTCACTGCCTTCCTCCCTCCCCCCACCCCTAACACTTGGAAAAGTTTTAGCAGGCTCGACTAGGCCCTCCAAATAGCTTTCTTTCAGAAGTAATCTGCAGTTGATTATAGACAACAAATACTGAGAGTAGACAATTAGTCTCTTCCCTTTCTCCATACTATTCTTTTCTCACAAAAGCGATGTGACTTAAGTTTTTATCTGAGCAATAGTAAGAGGTTACCTCAAAAGCCTGAAGGGGAAAAAGTCTTCTTACCATGGAAATGTTCCTCCACAACAAACAACAATTTTTATTATGGAAAGCTTTTCTTTCTATCCTATACCACCCTGGAGAAAAAATGACTTTTCTTCTTTTTTAGAGAAACTGTAATGCATTAGACCTGCCCTGTTGCTAGGGAGAACAATGAGCTCAGTGGAGGCGAGTTTACCAGGTGAAGGGACTTGAGATGGCACTGGGGGCAGAGGGTGGAGGAGCAGCCACATAGAACCTGCATGAAAAGCAACTGTGGGAGCAAAATAGAGATACATTTTTGTCTAGCTCACTTTTCTACTATTTACCCAGCACTGGGTTGCTGCTGCCTGAGCCCTGGATCTTAAATCTCCCTAATCCTTTCTCAAACTTTGCTGTAATTTCTGGTTCTAATCCTAGTTTGACTTCAGACATTCCCTTCCACCTGTGGCCCTCTCAACTGGCATGAGAACTGAAAGGGACTCTGGGACCTAAGAGTCCTACCATTTCATTTACTAGATGAGGAAACTGAGGCTCTGGGAGGTCACACAAGTAGTTAGCATCAGAGCAGAATCTGAACCAGTCCTCTGACCCAAAGCCAGTGCTTTTCCCCCTTTACAAGTCTGCCTCTCTCTTTGTCTCCCTCGTTCTTTAAAACAAAGTCATCCAAAAAAAATCATAAACTTAACATTAAGCACCAAAACAATATGCTTTATAACTATTTACATTTAAATAAAGTAATTTCAAAGGGGAAGGTAGGTGGTGCAGTAGACATAGTGCTGGGGCTAGAGGCAGGAAGACTTATCTTTCTGAGTTCAAATCTGATCTCAGACACATTAGCTGTGTGACCCTGAGCAAGGCACTTAACCCTGTTTGCCTCAGTTTTCTCATTTGTAAAATGAGCTGGAGAAGGAAATGATAAATCACTTCAGTATCTTTGCCAGGAAGAGCCTAAATGAGGTAATGGAGATCTGTTGCCGCTGAAAATGATTGAACAAATTAGCTTCAATGCATACAATGGCATAACTTTTCTCTAAGCCTGTATTAGGATTCTTTCTTTGTGAATTCATTCCAATTCATTTCCCCTTTATGTGGTTTTGGTGGGAATTATGTGTTGCTTTTTTTTGTTAACTTCTCATTACTTCATAAAGGTCTTTCTCAGTTTCTTTATATTTTGCATACTTATTAGTCTTTCTTCAATTATGGTGTTCTATTACATGAAGATTCCACAATTTATTTAACCAATTCTCCATTTTTGATATTTATTTAGGTTGCATTTAGCTTTTTTCTTTTTCAAATAATGATGTTCTAAAAATTTTCAAGTCAGCCTTTTTCTTAATATTGGCTCTAAATAGCCAGGAACTGATGTGACTCAGCCTCTGCCCTGACCAGGGTTGGGGCTGGGGAAAAGTGTCCAGAGTCTTATACAAGTAACAATGCTTTGCACATAGCAGACACCTGATAGTCATGGAATTGATTTGATTGTTTCCCCAATGTCAGCAAGAGGTGAAGACCCTTAAATCCAACCCACTCTTCAGATACGCTGAAGGCAGAAAGCACAGAACTTCTCAAAACAGAACATGGTTGTCTTGGTGTGGCATTTTGGTTTCATAAATAGTGGCAAATTGACTTTGGAGGGAAGAGGAAGGGAATTAAGCATTTGTTAAGCACTGTCTATGTGCCAGGTGCTTTGCAAATATCGCTGTTAATCCTCACAATGACCCATTTTACAGTTGAAGAAACTGAGGCAGATAGTTAAGGGACTTGTTCAAGGCCACACAGTTAGTAGGTATTAGAAGCTATGTTTCAACTCAGGTCTTCTGGAATCTCTGTTGAGCCACTTAGTTTCAAGGGAAGGTAGTATGGAGCAACAAACTAGTTTATAATAATGAAAAAAGTTAATCAAATGCAAAAAATATATGTATACAACATAGATACAAAGCAATTTATGAAGGGAGGTTTATAGCTAGTTGTGGAATTGGAATAGGCTTTCTTTTGGGGCTAGCATTTGATCTGAGCTTAGAATAGCTAGAGATTCTGTAAGGAGAGAGTGAATTCCAGGCAAGGAGAGAGTGAATTCCAGGCATGGGGTGGGGTGTTTGTACAAAGGAACAAAGGAGAAGAATATGGTGACTATGGATACTCTAACAATATAGAGCACAATCTGTATACTCCTCATCTTGTGTTATTCTTATCTGTGTCCTCCCCTAATCCCCCAAATAGAGTTCGTGCAACATGTCTTACCATTACCTGGGTACCAGTAAACTATCTATTCATTTCTATCTGCTATCCCTCATTCTTGCTACATGACCAACTCCTTTCCAGACATATGCCTCTTCCGTGTATTTTTTGTCTATAGTTCTTTCCATGTAATTTATTGTTGGTAAAATACTGCTGCTCATTTTTGTCTACCATGTGTTACTGATTGCCTTGTGGATGACTCACAATTTTGATTCCTCAGCAATTGTTGTATTCCATGATTCATGGCCAGATAGTATTATTAGAAGAATACTCAGATGGATTTGTGGTTTCATTGATGTGGGCTTTTCCCTCCAACAATGCAATTCACAGTCCATCTATGTGTGTCCATTTTATGTGACTCTGGTCTACCACTTCCCATATCCATGTACTTCTATCTTGTGTGACTCTGATCTACCACTTCCCACATGTTGGGGGGACTTTCCCCATTTTCTCTCAATCCTATGAGGAAACCAATGGAGCAGACATGTTTCCCATTGGTCATTCCTAGCTTTCTCCATGTGACTGGCCCAATTTCTTTTTTGTTCATACATTTCTTGTATGACATCCTTTCCTTTACTTCCTTTTTGTGATGTCTTATTTGTAATGTATTGCTCCATTGCACCTCTCCACTGCCCTCTGTGTAATGTTCATTTTTAATTCTTAATTATTTTTAATACTTCAGAGACTGTAGTGTTCTAACTTGCAGCCTTTAAAATGGCATTGGAATACTATTGGCACTAAAAAGTTGAGCCTTTTGTCAGGGAGTGTAGTGGTAACTACACTGGCATAACCAGGATAGCTGCTAGCACAGGTTCTTAGATCTGCTTTACTAGGAAAGATAGCAGAGGGGTCAACAACCTTTTTAAAATTACATTCACTAGTTCAGGGGAAAAGTCAGCACCCTGAACTTTAGAGAAAATACAAACAGAAAATACAAGCAGAGAAATAAAGACCAACAGACAGGGCTCTGACTGCCTGAATCAAAGCAATATTGCTATACACTTTCCATACATCCCTGGATCTAGAGAGCTTTTACATCTGAGTAGTCAGGGAGTTCTGAACATATGACCACTCAGAATCTTGATCAGGGAATCACCTCTCACCTCTCATAAGCAAGGCCCCCCCAAAGCAAAATACCAACTCAGAGTAGAGCCAAAAGGCATCACAACCCTCCATGGCTCAGTGCCTAATTAGAAATTAGCAAAAGGTGTGAAAGCCTTCCTACAAGTAAGCCTCCCCTAAGCAAGCATCCCTTAATGGGATCCAGGTGAGGCCTATTAATGGGCAGGGAAGATCTTAAATCCCATTAACATTACAGGAATGTATTTGTGTTCATCGAAGGAACTTTGAAGTTCAGCAAAGGCAAACTAGCTACCTAGCTAGCTAGCTATCCTGTTACATCTGGGCCTAAGTAATGGAGTAGCAACTACTCTAGCACACAGGGTGGGCTGCTAGCACAGGTTCTTTGATGTGCTTTTTTTTTTTTTTTTTTGCTTTTTGGAGGGCAATTGGGGTTAAATGACTTGCCCAAAGTCATGCGGCTAGTTTTTGTGTCAAGTGTCTGAGGCTGGATTTGAACTTAGGTCCCCCTGACTCCAGGTCCAGTGCTCTATTCACTGAGCCACCTAGCCGCCCTCTTTGATCTGCTTTTCTAAAGGAAAGACAGCTTCACAGGGGTCAGCAATCTTACTCTTAGTTGAACATATATAAGCCGTTCACTAGTTCAGGGGAAGGGTCAGCACCCTGAACATGGAGAAAATACAAGACGAGAAACAGAGAAATTAGCACAGAGATCCAATAGACTATCTAAACAAAGTATTAGATACATAATCATCAGACCAGGAGCACCAATATCTGGGTTCTCAAAGCCTAGGGAGCTCCTTAATGGCTACCCAGTCTCATATTTCCAAATCACAAAGAAACATTCTTCCCATGAGTGAGCTCCAAAGTAAAATTCCAAGGTCAGGTATAGATAGTTTTCAGGTGATAGGGTCAGAGCCAGAAGGCATCACAATCCACATTCAATGCCTAATTAGCTCAGTGCCAAAAGGTGTGAAAGCCTTCCTGCAAGCAAGCCTCCTGTAAACAAGCTTTCCCCTAAGCATGCTTCCCTTTAGGCAAGTTCCTTTCTAAGAAAATACAAATCTCCCTGAATCACCTGATGGGCTTTATGTGACTCAGGATGTGTCACAGCTATGAACTGAGCTGAAGTTCAAAGCAGCAAAAAATCTTATTGAAATACCCATGTACCTTTAGACCTGGGCACATGGCCCACGTTCCAAGGGAAAAAGGAAAACATGGTCACATAGGCCTATTAATGGACAGGGAAGATCTTATATTCCATTAACCCTACAACTCATTGTCCATTTTCTATGTATGTACATATGTATGTATGTATTTAAATTGAGGTTGCTCATGGCTGTCATATCTCTTAAATATTTGCCAAGGCAATTTTTAGGCTCTTTTGATCTTGTGTTTATGGCAACTGATGTACACTGGTTAACCATTCACATGATAATTATTGTAATTGATGTTGATGTTCCTTTCTCCATCTAGATCTCATTTTTTGTAACATTAGCAACTTATTTAAAGTTTTCTAATCATATGCCATAAAATATTTTCATTTTTATTCACTCTTCTTTCTTTATATTATTTTCATCTTTGCTCTGACAGATTGGTGGTCTGGTCCGAAACAGTTGATTCAGGAATGACTCTGACATAAACAAGAAGTAATTTTCTATCTGTTGTCACTTTCACTTTTTTGTGATACTGTTTGGTCTCTACATGTCTAGAACCTAATTATTTTCTTGAAGAAAATATTCATAATGTGTGTGCTTGAGTCTTCTGTATAACCTATAAGCTTTTAGTCTACAAGTATTACTCTTGAACTTTAATTTGAAAAATATGTAGCCCCCAGGAGTCTACTAACTTAGAAACACAGGAGGATGACCACTCCAGAGTTCAAATTGTTTTGTGGGAACACACTCTTAAAAACGATAGCCCATGAGTTCTCACAGATGTATTTGTCTTTCTACGGGCAGCCAGATACTTCAGTTAGCTTAGAGCAAAGGCATTTACTGGAGCAGTATAATAAGAAGATTTACATTCTCTCACTATTCCATAAACTTAAGGCATACACTTCATCCCCAAGAGCATAGATACTATGAGTAAGAAGAGTAAGCATTTATAGAGGTCATGCATGAGGATCCTACATACTGGGAAGACATGGAGACAACTTATATCTTCAATGCTGCAGGGTCTCTGATGTCTTCCTGTGATGATCCCGTATTGTTCCTTGTGAAATATGGCTTCTATCAAGTATATCACTCTGGTGAGTTCCCTGGGCTGGCTCCTGGGTGATTAGATTGAGGGTGGGGACTATCTTTTGCTTCTATCTGTAGCTTTAGTGCTTAGCACAGTGCCTGGCATACAGTAGGTGTTTAATAAATACTTATTAACTGACTTCTTGCTGAGTCAGGTATAATTTATGGGTTGAGTGGATATATGGCTCCACTGTTTGTCCATAGTCCTCACTAGCTCCAGCTTTAAACTCAGTTGAAATTTTGGCCCAGGGCAATGTTATATTCATTTGGAGAGTTGGAACTCTCATCCCAGAATGAGTAGGACTAGCCTAGAATGAGAACTAGCTCCCCCAATTCTGCTCTGTTGGAGTCTTGACTTTAAGCCTTATTGCATCTTGATGAGCCAGGGTCTAGTCACATCCCTTAGACATTAGCTTGTGAGCCTGAGCAAATTTTTTTGACCTGTGTTTCTGTTTTTGTTTCTATAAAATGAGGGAGTTGGATTCTATGGCTTCTAAGGTCCCTTCCTGTCCTAAATATATGATCTTCTGGTTGATAAGGGTTAACTGGGCTTCATGCCAAACTTTCAGTAAATTTGTTTTTCCCTTCATTGATTCTCAATTTTTTTATGAGATGATACTGTTCATAATCTTCCTCTATCCTTCATAAGATTTTGCAAATCAGTTTATATTAGAAACAGTGTATAATGTGTTTTTAAAAACAGGCTTGATCCTACTGCTGGAACAAATTCCTCATTTTATGAAGTTATGTTAACTCTTTCAGCCCACAGGATATGTCTTTAGTGCAGTGTGACAATTGTTTACCTTGTTGCCTACAACAAGTCTGTATACATTTGTAAAAAAATGATTTTTATTGTACATCATACATAGAAAGGATTCATTACTGGGCAAGGAGATGAACTCTAAGATATCTTTCAGGTCTAGGCATGTGTAAGGGAATTAGCATGGTATAGTCAGCAGGTGTGGGGAACCTGCAACCTTGAAGCTACATGTGGCCCTCTAGGTCCTCAAGTGTGGTCTTTTGACCAAATCCAAACTTCATAGAATGAAGAAGTTTGTATTCAAAGAGCTGCACTTGAGAACCTAGGGAGTCACATGTGAAGAGGTCACAGGTTCCCCAACCCTGGATAGTGGAAAGGATCTCAGGGTTTGAGTCTCAGAATGTGAGCTCAGCTAAGTCACTTGAACTCTCTGAGCTTTAATTTCTTACCAATTAAATGAGAATAATAATACTTTGTATTATCTACCTCACAGGGTTGTTGTGATGGTTAAATTATATTACAATGCTTATACTACTTATTTCACAAGGCTGTTAGAAGGATTATGTGAGATAATTTTTGTAAAATACTTTGAAAACCTTAAAGACCTATATAAATATGAGTTATTTGCATACAAGTGATTTACAAGAGTGAAGTGCTACATAAATGAAAGGAAGCACAGAGTAGTGGAAAAATCCATCTTTTACACAGATGCCAAAGTGATTTTCCTAAAGTTCAAATCTGACCGTGTCATTCTTTTATTCCATAAATCCATTAGTTCCTTATTGACTCCAGGATCAAATATAAGTAGTTTACAGCAGCTTTTGAAACCCTTCCCAACCCAGTCCCAATTTAGTATTCCAACCTTATTATACACATCACTTTACTTTGGATAAGCCATGATACAGTCAAAATGACCTTCTTACTTTTCCTCACACATTATACTTTATAGACTATCTCTGTGTCTTTGCATTGGTTGATTCCCATGCCTGTGATGTTCTGCCACCTCATCTTCAGCTATTCAAATCCCCTTGTTTTCCTTAAAATTCTATTCAAACAACTTGTTATTCAGTTGTACAACCTTGTTCAATTCTATATGACCCATGGGCTGTTCTTGGCAAAGATACTAGAGTAGCTTGCCATTTTCTTCTGCAGCGTGTTTCCATTTTACAGAAGAGGAACTGAGGCAAATAGGGGTGAAGTAACTTGCTCAGGGTTACAGAGATAGTACATGTCTGAAGTAAAATTTGAACTTAGACTGACTCCAGGGCTGGTGCTCTATCACCTATCATCTGGCTGCCCTGAAACAACTACATGAAGCTTTTCTGATCCTAGTGCCCTTGTATTTCTTTTATATATACTTATAGTAAATTTAGATATCATATATGTTATAGAATATAGAATTAATATATCATATAATATGTGCTTATATATTATGTAATAATATATAATAGATTATATAAATTATATATTTTGTAACATATTACATTATATTATATTTATATTATATATATATATATCTATATTCTGCACATATTTATGTACATGTTGTTGTTTCTTGAAAGCAAGCACTGTTGGAGTTTAGTCTCTGTATACCCAACATCTAACAGAGTGCCTGGCATTCTGTGATCCAACAATATGGGCCTGCTGACAGTTCCTGAAGTGCAACATTTCACCTGCCATCCTAACTACCTTTGCACTGGTGTCCCCCGTGCCTGGAATGCTCTATCCCCTCACTTCTACCTCTTAGTTTCTCTTACTTCAAGACTCAGCTCAAATTCCGTTCTCTGCAGGAAACTTTTCTGGATCCCTTCAGCTACCAATGTCTTTCCCTCTCACACAGCCTTCCATTTACACTGTATACATCTTTTATATTTCTAGATTGTCAATCCCATTAAAATATAAGTTCCTTGAGGAAAGGGACTTTTTGCCTTTTTTTATCTCCAGCAATGAGCACAGAGCCTGATACAAATGCTTAATTGAATTAATAGGCATTTAATAAATGCTTGTTGATTAAAAACAAGCAAACAAAATACTGGCCTTGATTCAAAATTTGCCTCTGATATTGACTGGTTAAACTCCCACGGGAAACCTTCCAGCCTCAGTTTCCTTATCTGTAAATGGAGGATAATAATACTTATAACTGCTATCTTACTGAATGGCTGTGAGGCTCACAAGAGGCAATTCATGTATGCAGAATGTTCTGAGAAACCTAAAGTGCTATGGAAGTCTTATCTATTATTACTGATTATTTTTTCATCTCAAAATGTACTTCAGCTGTATCATGACTTAAATTGTCTTTGTGTACAAGCTTGTCATCTAACTAGCATTTACAAAATTATTTCATTGGCGAAATTCGTTCTGAGTCACAACCAACTTACAAAGAAACATTTGGAACACATTCTGTTTATAAGCGGAGGACCATTTGTACTTGTTTTGTCCCTTGTTGTCCTGAGAACAGTCCTCCTATTAGCCCTTTGTTCTTCCTTTGGATTCGAGTTTGCATGGGCTCTAGGGAGAGAATAGTCTCTTCAAGACAATATTGAGCACACAAGCACTTTATCCATTTAGATTCTTATTGGGAAGCAATAGAGCTGAACATTCAGCTTCAATGAGACTTCTAAACTATAAGAACACCAATCCCCCACCTTCAAAGCAAACAGGAAGCATTAGCAGTTCTTTTTGCTGAAAGGGAAGAGCTGGTTAAACTATGATCAGTGTCACAAGGTTGAGGTTTCTGATCTTGTCAACTGCATCTGGATAAGGAATTAGAATTCTGATGATCTACAATAAGAGGATGAGAAAGCATATTTACAAGAATGAGAAAGTGTGCAAATCTAAGCAGTGTTGGCATGGAAGTGACTGTTTCAGAGGACAGTATAATTATGGTTCAATAAATTACAATTCTTATGACAGAAAAATGCAGCCACCAGTGCATAACTAATGCTGCTCCATGAAAACTACTGTGAAACCTCAGACAGAAGACAACTGGGGCTCAAACCGAAATTTTGGAAGACAAGGCAAGGGCAGGAAACACACACACACACACACACACACACACACACATATGCACACACCCATAAAGCCCCATAACACATGAATAAATGATATCATAAAGAATAGGTGATCATATAAAACCTTTAAAATTTATTCAAGAAGAAGAAGAGTTAAGAATTAATGACTTGTTAAGCTAATGAATAAGGAAGAACTTTGGAATTAATAGACACTCAAAAGAGTGTTTGGACACAGTACTAATTTCTAACTTCTGTTCTAAAGAGGATGAGGAAGAGAATTATGGAAAGGATCACATATTTAGGACTGGAAGGGAATTTAGAGGGCATCTAGTATAAAACCTTTATTTTATCTCTGTCTGGCCACGAGTCTGTCTGTCTACCTATTTTTGAGACTGGGTCTCCCCATCTGGCAAAGGCTGGAAATGCATTGACTACTCATGGACTGACCCCACTATTGATCTGCCCTGAAGCTTTGACTTGCTTAGTTTCCAACCTGGGCCACTTCTAAGCTCCTTAGGTAGCCTGTTGGTTCCCCACTCTTGGAGGCTCACCATATTGGTGCTGAACTTAGTGTGGATAGCTGATTGATTTTAGCCCTTCTGCAGTTCAACACTCCTGAGCTCAAGTGATTCCCTAGCCTCTTCCTCCCCTACAGTAGGTGTTATAAGTGTTAACCACCACCCATCTCGCCCCCTTATTTAATAATGGAGGAATCTGAGGCCTGATGACATGAAGCAACCTTCCCATAATTGTGCAGGTGATAAATGGGAAGAATTGTATTTGAATGGGATCCTATGACTGTATGTAAAGTGCTTTTTGCACTGAAGAGCAAATCAAGACCTGTTGAAAATAGCTATTGACATGAGACAGGCAAAGGAAGCCTTTGAAAATCTGAACATAGACAAATTGACAGGTTTACATGAAGGTTTACATGACTTATCTTCAGGCATGAGGGGAATTTTTCTGATGGATTGTCTGGCTTGTTTTCAATTACAATAAAAATGGAAGAAAAAAAGAAATGTAGCATTGTTCTTCTTGAAAGTGTAATCTGAAAATGATATAATATTGTCACTTCAACACATTCATTTCAGCAAACATTTAGCTATCACCTACCATGGGCAAGGCACTAGTCTAGGCACTGGGGGTAGCTGCAAAGATGAAACATCACACAATTTTTTTTTTACTTCAGCAGTGTTCTAGAGGAGCACTGAATATACATAGAAAAATATAATACAAGGTTCATTGTAATAAGGGCAAGGATCATAAATCACAGAGAGGCTGAGTAGTACAGTGGAAAGAACACTGAACTTGAGCATACTGAGCAGAGTCATGAGACCTGAATTCAAATCCAAGCTCTTTCACTTGAATCTCTGTGTTCTTTGTTATTTAACACCCGTTGGCCCCAATATCCTCATCTGTAACATTAGGGGCTTGGACTGCACAACCTCTAAGTTCCCTTGCAGGTGTAGATACATCATCCTATAATCCTAGAGTCAAAGGTAGAAGGAGAGAAATAGGGGCCATGTGCTCAAGGAGAGATTACTTTCATCAGTTATATCAGGGAGGGGATTTCATGGAAGAGGTGACACATGAGTTTTCTCAAAGCAAGAGAAGGTAGAGGTGAGGAATGATTGTGTTCTAGTTATGGAGCAGGGTCTCTGAAATGGAGATGGCAAGACAGAATTGGGGAGTAGTGAGCAGTTTGGTTTGGCTAGAACATGAAGTATAAAGGGATATGGTATATGATATGTCTGAAAAGGTAAGCTGGAACCAGACTTTGTAAAGCCTTAAACATCAGAACAAAGAGATTGTATTTCATCCTAAAGGTAACAAATAGGGAAATATTTAAAACAACATAGAACAATGAGAAAAATGGTGTGTGGGTGTGTGTGGGTAACAGACAGAAACAGACATATGGAGAGACAAAGACTCAGAGAGACAGAGAGAAACAGAGAGAGTTAGGAACACACACACACACAGAACTAGAGAGATGCTGACAGAGACAGAGGCAGAAAGAGATAGACAGAGAAGTCAATATTACGGAAATGTGAGCATTGAGTTCATTTTTTCTATTGCGAACTCCTTGGAAGGATGGGAGATATGGGACTCAGGGAGGCACTTTCCAAAGTAACAGGGGAAAGTCTAGGATGAATATTGACAGGAGTGACTGAGCACTATTCTCCTGGGAGGCATTCTTAGGGACTAGCCCAGATTCTGATTGCCTGTTTCTTTTTCTAACAAAGAAAATGTATACCAGAAGAGGGTCACAGGGAGTGACTTTTTAAAGCAAGAAGCACAATTCTTATCCAAGCCAGGAGGTATGCTTCTTCATTTGGGCATAAGCCTGTGCAAAGAGAAGAAGGTGGGGGTGGGGGTGATGAAGTGTTTGGTAAAGATGATTTTTTTTCCCCTTCTATACCCAATGACAAACTTCTGCAGAGTAAAGGAGAGAACTTGGTTCATTTTAGGATTATTAAGGAAAAGATTCATGCCAAATACCACACCTTTTTGTAAAAGTATGTGTCAATGCTAGAAGGTTAACTCTTTTAGGAACTCCAAAAATGATATAACTATATTTATGTATATGTATCTATTTATCTCAGTATTGGTAAAGAATTTGGATACAGCATGTTTTCCTTGTCAAAATTCAATGGGATAAGGACAGCCTCATGATTTTAAAGTATGGGGAATATACTCAAGAAAAAGATATTCTCCACTTTAAGTATTTATTTGGATGAAATATATCAGATCAGGTACTTTTATCTGATGCTCTTATTCTATCCTCATGATCATTTATAAGCATGGCATTAATAAAATGTGTAGTTGGTTCTAATTTGGGAAATGCAAAAAAGAGCAATAAGGGATAGGACTTAATATTAATTGACCTGAACAGTTTATAAATATGCACAGCAAATTGCCAAATATGATTCAGCTTCTAAAAATGAAAGCTATTAAATTTTGAGAAAAGCAATATGAGTCTACACACTAGACATGCCATTTGCATTCCTAACTGTTGCTACTTGTTGGCAAGGGCTGGGTGAATGTGTGGGAGTTCTTGCTGATAAAAGTGGGATTTTTAATAAAGATTGCAGGAAGCTCAGGGTCTTCCAAATAGCATGTGAATTAAAGTGAGGGAAGAGAAATACTTTTTTTTAGGGAATGGCCCAGTGAAATTAGATAGAGCTTGCTCATCTTAATGGGATGTACATCTTCTTCCCATGATTTTCTCTGGCCCTTTCTAGGAAGCAGATGTGATTGGGTAACAAAGAAAGCTCCCTTTGTCTCTTCAGAGTTCTTTAGAAGAATTTCCATTTGTGCTTCACTTATTTTTACTCCATTGATTACTTATGCCTTTACAGTTGTTTTTTTGTTTTGTTTTTTGCCTTGAGCCCTTTGTCCCATCTTAATTCAGATAAGAATGCAAACTTTAATATAAAAGTCTTACTTCTTGTTTTAAGACAAAACAAACTGACTTACATTTGGTGTTCTGTTGGTTTATCTTGTATACCTAAAGATTCTATTTCTTCTTGTTGATTAATTCAAGATTGGTTTATTGCCTTTATACATCTTCTCAATTTTGGCCAAAAAAGAAGCAAAAGTCTGTCACTCTAGAGCAGCTACCTTCTATTCCTTGAAATTTATCATTCTTCTCAAGTCTCATCTAGAAGTGAGAAATCTAGATTGCCTCACTTAAAGAGCTATCTGGTTCTTCCATTCTTGGTGTGAATACTTTCAGACCTGAACTTCTGACTTAGTTCTTTGTGTTCTCAGGTAAGTTCACAGTAAGTTTTTCATGTTCTCTGTTGCCTCTCTAGTGAGGAAGCATATCTGATTCTTTAGTTTGTACAAGTAATGGAATGACAACATTTTGACCAAACTGCTCCCTTAATTTTACAGCATATGCTGGTTTGAAGGGAATGTTTACCCATTAATGGTTTTGTGGAGATGAAGAAACTTATGGAGGAGGAAAAGATTGAATGCTGAAGGAGATGTGTTCTGAAGATACCTTATCTTCCTATCCTAAAGTGAAGGAAATCAGGGCATTCAGCTGATCAGAGATTTAGAAGCCAGAAAGTACAACTCTCTCATTTTAGAGATGAGGAAAATTGGACCCTGGGAAGTTAAAATATTATTTACTCAACGTCATACAGGTGGCAGTGTCTGAATTCAAATTCAGGTATTCTAACCCCAAATCCAATGCTCTTTCCACTGAACCATGTTGCTTCCTGGCTCAAGGGAAGCTTCAAGTTAGTCAAACAATAAATGTTTATTGAATTTTTACTATGTGCCAGGAACTGTGTTATGTGCTAGGCATTCAGAAAAAGGTAAAAGATAGTCTGGACTCTCCAGGAGCTCACAGTCTAATGCAGGAGACAACAGGCAAACAACTATGTAAGAATAAGCCAGAGACAAAGGGATTTTCTCTATATTGGACATCAACAACAGATGGAAGGTAATAGAATTAAGGGAGATCAAGAAGGCTTCCTGTAGAAGGTGGGATTTTAGATGGAACTTAAAGGAGTTAAGGGGAGCCAGGAAATAGAGCTGAGGAAGGAGAGTATTATGATCAGATGGAGCCAATGAAAATGCTGGGTGTTTGAAGATTGATGGTCTTGTTCAAGGAATAATGAGGCAAGTGTTACTGGATGACTGAGTGTGAGTGGTTAGGGGACTATAAGGGATGAAAAGACTGGAAATGTGTGTGTGTATTGGGGGGGCAGGTTATAAAAGGCTTCGAAGCCCAACAGACAATTTTTATATTTGATCCTGAAAGTGATAGGATGTGACTAGAACTTATTGTTCTAGTCTAATTATGAGACATGAAAAATCTATTTCGAATGAATACCCATAAGGAGTTCCTTCAGAATTTAGTCCTTAAAATTTCAATCCTTATACTTAAATTGTTGCATTATATTCTGTGATAGTTTAGCACTGCTTAGTCTCTGTATTCATGCATCTGTCTAATAAAAAATATTGTCAAAGAATTTTATGATGCTGGATTCGTCAACACTTTTATAAATCCTATGATAAGCAATATTAAACTGATGCTACAATACTGATTTTTAAAGCATGATAATCTTACTAATGGCCAGGAATTATAATAAAAAAGAATTTTGAATGCTTTTGCTGAATTCTCTCTCTCTCTCTATCTCTGTCTCTCTCTGTCTCTCCTCTTGCTCACCAAACACATATGTATGTGTGTATGTATGTATGTGTGTATGTATGTATGTATATATGTATATATACATACACACAGCGGAAGCTAGAGGTTATTGGTTAGAAGTATTCCCAAGCTGAAATTTTTCAACATTTTTATGTTTATAGGTGTCATACTGGTTCTTGAGATTACTATATATGAGGCTCAGTGAGAATTATTTTTGCATATGAAATGAAGAGAATCTCAAGCCCTGCAGCCTTTTCCTCCTGAATGGTCCACTAATTTTTGGGAGACTTGTCACTACTTTTAATTGGCTCTTCTAAAGTTCACAAATGCAGTAAATATTTTGTTGAAATGAAACCACCTTGTGTCTGAGTGCCACACGCTACCATCATTTGTTCATTGCTATGACATCCCAATGATCATGTTTCACTGGCCCTGAAGATGTCTTTCACTACTTCTTCTTCCTTCCAGAATGTGGCAGCTTTTGCTTTGTCCTTTTTCTGACTCAGCCACTTTATACGATCTACTCAGTGAAGCTGATTTGGACAGTATTGGCTTCCCTACTTGAGAGAGAGATAACCATTCATGTACATAATTTGAAAAAGGCTGAGAAAGAACAGAAGCATGGCCTATTTATGAAAACTAAGGTTGAGGTAAAAGAAACATTTTGAGATGTAGTCTCCAAGGAGAATAGAGAAGACACTGACCTTGTAGCCCACTACTTCTGATTCATTTGCTAATGGCCTGACAGGTTCCCAACCAAGAGAAACCTGAGAGCCTTGCTGCTCCCACATAATGTTGCTTGGTGCTTGGCTAGGAGCTGAAAAATAAAAGTCGAAGTAAGTTGACAGGATGCATTTAAATACATTTCTTCATTTTAATTTTGGTATTTCAATGTTTTATTGTGCTTATGGTTGGATGACATTATAGGCTGCTTTCCAGCTGGAGTTGAATAAGGTGGTTTTTTTTGCTCCAGGAGTGTCATTTTAATAGCTACTCTGCTGAGCTTATGAACCTGAATCCTTTTATCTCCCTTCTGTGTCAAAACCGCTTAGCCTTGTTTCACAGGAAGATAACCTTTGTCTATTGTGAATGCAAAATTTCCTGTTATTCTTTTGGAATTCAGATCTAAACATCAAGGCAAGACTATGAATCAAAATGACCCTCCAGCCCTGTTTAGTATGTAGCCCATATGTAATCCAGAATTGCTGAAGACATTTTCCCCTTTTCTGAAAAGAACAAGGAGCCCTGGTCACTTACGAGATTTCTTCGTGGCTGCCCGAACTTCACTGCTAGGTGGTCCATATCCAGCACCATTGTATGCCCTCACTGTCAGATGATACAGTGTATTTCCTTCTAATCCTGTCAGAATGATAGATGACTCATTCCCCCCAGTTTTGACTGTTTCAGCTGCTTCTTCTTGCTCCATATCTTTCCAGTAACCCACCTGTTGACGAATCATAAATGAGACAGATTCATTTACATTTCCCCAATGCTCAGTAAGGCTTTATTAGACATTGCTGAATATCCATATAGTATAAAATCTCTTTTGTCACCACAGACACATATCCATGCACACACAGAGCCTGAGGAAAATTGTTGAAATCATAGCCTTTGCTGTTTCTTTTCTGGCATCATGCATATGTGCCTCTCTCACACATGTGGGGAGTCATTATGTCACACTAATGCTGAGCAGATCAATGCAATACACTGCCCAGTAGCCTGCTGGCATGAGATGCTGGGACCAGCTATGTGGAACAGCAAAGGACAAATACTGAGAGGAAATCAAAAGTATTTCAAAGAAACTGAAGGAAAGCTCGCCTCTCATAGGTCATTGGGGCCATTTACCATGCAAAGCCAAGAAAGTTTGAATGAATCAGGTTCTGACTGAAGAACAGTCCCAAGTCTGTGTCAGGATAATGAATAAGAGCTGACAGAATACCTTAGGATACCCTGTAGCAGGTTAGTCTTATAGAAATAGCATTGCTACCCAACAGAAAAAGGGAAGGATATTTACTTGCTCGCCTTCTGGAACATGTTTCCGTCAAGTACAATTTGTCATAAGCACCTTGTTCTTTTCTTTACCCCAAGGTCAAGATGACCCCAGAGGGGGGAACGAATTCTTGATCGCTGGTGCTTGTACTAAATTTGCTCTTTTTGTGACACCAAATTACTGGTCTTTAATGAACAAAGTCTTATCCTTGTTCAGACAAAAAAAGTTTACCTCATAAAAGAGACATTATTTTTCTAGCTGACCTGCCAAAGCACTGAACCTAAACCAATGCAAATGAGACAACCTAATTCATATGTGAATGACTCCCAAGGCTAAATTGAGAGCTCTGGACCCTTCTCTTGAACTAAGACCTTTTTTCCCAGCTACTTGACTTGGAAGTCCCAAATAATAACTCACATTTCCTAAACTCTTTCAGGTAGGTAAAGGCAATTCGAACTCAGCAGGTCTAAAGTCAAACTGTTCAGCACCATTTTCCCAGCCTCCCAACTTGCTTCTCCCCTTGACTCCATTGCTAATGGTACTACCACTGACTCAGCCCTAGATTCAAGTCTTCTGAGTCACCTTGGATTCCTGTTTTTCCTTCTTTTGTCCTGCTGGAGTATGTGATGTCATGGAATGAACTCATGCAATTAACAAAGACCCGATTTCTAATCCTGGCTTTGACACTTACTAGCTGTGTGATTTTTGCAAGTCATTTACCTTCTCTAAGTCTTAGTTTCCTCATCTGTAAAATGGGAATAATCATACCTGCAGGGGGGGATTTCTTCTAGGATTGTCCTGAAGAAAATGCTTTGCAACTCTTAAAGAACATCATAAGAGTTACAGGATGGTGTTATCATTATCACAATTCTTCTTAATTTGGTCGATGGTGTAACAATCACAGAATCCTACTGATTTTACTTTTTCCACTTGTATGCATCTCATATTTTTCATTTTTCCAGTCAAAAACCTCAGTTAAAGTTCCTATTACCTCTTCTCTGGATAACTAGCTCCTAACTGGACTCTTCACTACAACCCATCTTAAACTCTGTTCTCCAGATTAAGCTTTCTAAAGTGTCATTTCTAAATGGGTCATTCCTGTGCTCAAAAACCTTCCATGGTTGCCATTTTTCCTACTTAGCTAAAGCACATACTCCATATCTAGTCACTAAAGTCACTTTACAATCTGGCCACAATGTCCTTTCTGTATTATTTGTTCTCATTAAAATATCATATGCTTCAGCACAGATTTGTCTACTCATTCCCCAAACATACCCATGCTTTACTGCTTCATTCGTTTGCTCATATTCTTTCCTATTCTTGGAATGTCCCGTTGCCCATCTCTATTGATTGAAATCCTTCTTATCTTTTAAGGACTGACTCCAAATCCACCCACTTCATTAAACTTCTCTTGATTTTCCCTTTCTTCACACTTTTATAGAAGGGTGTATCAAATCCTCTCATAGAATTATGACACTTTCCTTAGAGATTGTCTTATTTATCTGTCTTTTCCCACAGGTGCTAAAAATGCTTTACTCAGAGTAGGTATTCAATAAATGCTTGTAATGGGCATGAATATATCTCAGTCTTATCACTGCTTTCAGTAGAAGGGGAATGTAATTAGGCAGTCACTCAATCAGCAAGCAAATTTATTAAGGACCTACTATGTGTTAGGTACTGCCTCAAGCACTGGGGATGTAAAGAAAAAACAAAAACAAAATATTCACTGCTCACAAGGAGCTTACACTCTAAGGTGTGAGATAGCATGAATGTAAATAGGCACATACAAGATACTTAAAGAATCCCATATTAGGAGAATGGTTTGCTTCATTGAAGTGCATTGATTTCCAGGCAAATTATTAACTAGGAAAAAATTGGACCAAAAGTGAATTCATAGGTGCTGGACAGTATGAGAATTCACTTAGTCCAGGAACAAACTCATTATTTCTTTCCTCAGTGGCATGCTCTATTTCCTCTGTTCCTTATTTGTTTATTTTTAAATGGGTCAGGCTATCTGAAAAATAATTAAATATATATTTTGGATAGCTAGAGCGTGATTAAATATAACATTCAACAGTCTATATTTAGACTTTTGCCTTCTGGCCTTATTTTAATAGTAAACATTTAATATACTGATTAATCACTATAAATCTAAGCCTCTTAAGCTAAAGAAAAAGGTTTTCTAATATCCAATTTTTGTAGGATAAAAATCCAGGTTACAGGAGAGGCAACCCAGGGGGAAAACTCTAGAATCTACAGACCATTTCTCTTTCTATCATGGTAGACTGAAATATGAGAAAATTCTACTTCAGCACTAAATCATGAACTATTTTTTTCATAATAGGAATCCACCCTTGGTATTTATTGTCTAGTCTATGATACATATTGACTATGAGATCTCTGGCAAATCCCTAATTTCTCATTTCCCCAGGCAACTCTCCAAGAGTGTAAGTTGCATGTGAGTTGCCTATTAATTAAAAGAATTTTCTTGCACCAATGATATAACAGAAATGCTCTTTTTTCCATTCCCTCACCCCACCAATGAAAAATATGAAGTAATTTTCGGCGAGAGGACACTAGTAATTGAGAGGATCAGGATGGACTTGTGTAGGAGGGAGTTAAGCAAAGCCTTGAAGAAAGTAATGATTTTCATGAGACAACTGAGGAATAGATTCTAGGCCTTGGGAGAAGGCACAAAACATTCCCATGTTGTGTATCCAGTACAGAAAGTAGGCTAGTTTGAAATATATGGCATGTCCCCCTTAAGTCTTCTGGAGGTGAAAAGTCCCCAGTTCTTTCATATGTGAATTGAGTTTCCTCTTAGAATGGGTGCTCTTTCAGACCAAGCTTCCACTCCCTGTCCAAACATATGCTTCATGGTGGACCATTTAACAAATTCCTTTTTGTTTTAGAAGTCCTTGTTACCCACGTTATTGGCATAGCTGAGGAAATATATCATGGAGGCAATAGCAATGGACATCTTTTCATGGTGGTTCAGCTACTTTCTATTTATCCATCTATATTCTAGTTGCTGAGTCATCTTTGTGGGTCCTTACTCCTCCCCTGGTAGTTTGGGAGGAAGGTTTAGATGTTTAGATTTCAGGTTTCAAAATTAACCAATCCCTTCCTTCCCCAACAAAACTCACTATTTTGGTATGTTATATAAATAATAACAAACAATCTTCTCTTCCAACCCCTAAAGAAAGGGTTTTCACCACTACCAATAATTTATACAAGTCCTATGTCATCGAACCTATATACTTTATGTAATTTTTTCCTTTCTTCTATAGACTTGTCATTGTTTTCTGCTCTTTCAGTTCACTTACTCTAGTGAATTTTATATGGAGCTGACCTTGAAGATATTCCAGGATCACTAGAATATAAACTTGAGGGCAAGTATTGTTTTTTCTTTTTCTTTATATTCCCAGTACTCAGGCCACTTTTGGGACTATTCTAAGAAGTTGGAACCCCAACTTAACTCTGCTCTAGCCTCTCTATTCATATAACATCTAAGATCAGACAGGTTCTCTTGCTGAGGATTTGAAAATAGGATGATCATTTGAAGGCAGGGCATTTTATTAGTGAGGGCATTGCCTGCTTGTTTGGATTTGGCAAAATCCCAGTCTCCAGACCTGAATGCTGTATTAGGCACTACTATTCAAGTTGCACTTCATGATTGGTATTTTGCTGGCACACACCAATGTGATGTTTCATGTATTATAATTGTTTTGTGCCCTGTAGATGCTCATCCTCTGAAGGGTAGAATTAAAAAAAAATCAAATTAAGTAAATAAACAATGCCTAGTCATTCTTTTTAATATTGATGAGACTATTGAACATAGAGTTGGGGGGGGTTGAGACAAAAACAGTCTACAGTGGAGTAAGAATATCATGATGAGAATAATTTATTGCAGTGCTTGTATTTATTTATCCCAGAAGATGTCACTACTGTCCAAAGAAGATAATATGGAAGAGGACTAGAAACAGAATGGGGTTTCTCATTTTGATTTTAGGGTTCATTCCTATCCTTTACCTAGATATCCCATGGGATAAACATCTAGAGGGAGAAATAGTTATGGGGGTATATTTTGTATTTAATGTGCACGAATATGTGAGGTTTGATAAAAAAGAAAAGAATTCTTTTAATTATAAGAATAAATGTAGAATTTCAGGATAGACCATCAATAGCTAATGGAGGCTCTTTCAGCCTAAAAACAAGTATTTTTTCCATGTGATATGATGGTATAGTGATTGAAGAAGAGGGAAATTCTAATTTGAGATGATGACTCTAGAGTGATTTAGCTTTTAGGGAAGCGAAAATGTAGAAGCAACATTGGCATAAAGCGTAGAATGCTAGAAAGACCTGAGTTTAAATTCTACCTCTGACATTTTTTAGCTTTACTTAATTTCTAGGTGTTTCAAGAATTTCCCTAGGGGCAGCTAGGTGGTGCTGTGAATAGAGAACAGGCCCTGGAGTCAGGAGGACCTGAGTTCAAATATGACCTCAGACACTTGACACTTACTAGCTGTGTAACCTTGGGCAAGTCACTTAACCCCAATTGCCTGCCTTCCCCCCTCCAAAAAAAAAAAAAAAGAATTTCCCTAGCATATATCTATTATATCATAAACTGGTTATAAGTTGATAGAGGTAATTCCACATACAAACAAGAGTGCATATAGATCCTTTGAACATTCATGTAAAACAAAAATAACACAAATATCTCTGGAAGACTATGCTCCAAAGTGGGCAGGGTATAGAAGTTGAAAAAGGAACTATCTGGACTTCTTAATGGGATACAGTTATTATAATGATATGCTTTTCCTTTGATATGGGGAGAAGTAGTTTATTTTTTTTTACACACATTACTTTCATTTTTATTTGAAATTAAAATAAAAAGGAAGGTGGACAATGACTTTATCACTATGTATCAAGCCATTACTGTAAATTCACGACTGTGTGGTCTTATCTCCATTGGAAATGAATAGAATAGTGTGTACCTTGGGACCTATAATCATAGTAGCTTGAAATTCATCTGCTGCTGTAACCCAGTGGAACTTTAAAACTTATTTAAGGGTAGAGATACTGTGTTTTATAACTATTCATATAACTTCTATAACCAGGGAAACTGGACATAAGTCTCCTTATGTACAGAAAACTAAGAGAAGAGAAGGACTTGAAATTGTTGACCACCAAGTCACCGGGAGGGACATGCGTTTAATAACTAGACTTAGGGAAAGGCATTTATTTGTGTGCTGTAAGAAATTCTTGAAGATTGTGCTCCCTGTATACTATTGCCCATTGGAGGCTTTAAGACTTCATTGTAATGCACATAATAATAGTAATAACATTTATGTAATGTTTTAAGATTTTCAAGGCACTTTATGTACATCATCTCATTTTGTAGATGAGAAAACTGAGTCTGAGACATGTACAACTAGTAAGTGTTAGAAGCAGGTTTAAAACTCTTTCCTGACTCCATGTCAGTTTATCTTATGTGATGGCATCTTGAAATGAATAAATTGTTTAGGTCACTTTTCCAACTCCATGTGACCTCATTTTGGGGTTTTCCTCACAGAGATATTGGATTGCCATTTCCTTCTCCAACTCATTTTACAGATGAGGAAACTGAGGCAAACAGGTTAAATAAGTGTCTGAGGCCAGATTTTGAACTCAAGAAAATGAGTCTTCTTTACTCCAGACCTGGCACTCTGTCCACCGTGCCACCTAGCTGCCCCAAATTAAATACTATATTGAATATAATGTTCTAGAATTTAAACACTGTATGTAAATTTATTTTAAAATGTGAATTTTTTTTTGGTTTATTCCCTCTTCCCCTAATCTAAATGGCTGCCTAACTTGCTTAATTCTAGCTTTTGGTTTTGGTCTTTCTTGATTCCCCTAGCTGTTAGGGTACCTCCCTTTTATATTTATATATATATATATATGCATGTGTATATATACTATATATCTGTATATACATATAATTTGTGTGTTTATGTGTGTATACATATGCATATCTATACACAATTATATATTACATACTAATTGCTATAGATTAAATATGACTATACAGTACTATATAATACTATACATATATATGTGTACATACACATATACACATATACATATATATGTACAGATATATAAATATACTATTATTATTTTTTAGATCCTGAACTCTGAGAATATGATTTCTAGCAAGTTATTTCTAACAAATTCTCATTACAAAGAAACAATTTATATGGTCTTTGGAATTCAATATAAAAATGTTTTACCTGCAACTCTTATGTAGGGTAGTCCAAACTTGGAAGGTTGTTGACACACACACAGACTCACACACGCATGCACACATGCACACAAGGCACACACGGCACACACTCATGCACATACATGCAAACACACACACGCACACACACAGGAATTTGGGACAGAATGGTAGACAACCATGTCCTTGTCCTCTTGTCTTGGTTTTTCTGCTTGCTTACCTTCATTTACATGACAAGACCCAAAGGATCTCAGGGTGCAGAATGCAGACCTAGACAATCCTTGCAATTTGTTGGAAGGTAGCCCTTGAAATGATTTAAGGAACATACAGTTCGGAAATTAAGAATTTAGTGGAATTAACGAAGTCTTTTTTAGCTCTAAGCAGGATATTATCCTCTGAAAAAGAGGCTGATTCTTCTAGGAGGAAGAAGAAGATTCAAAGACAGACTCAATGTTTTTGGGTTCTAATTCACTTAGATGGTTTATTTTATAAAAGAGCTTGGTCTTGGAAGTGAAGTCTGCAACTAGACACATCTCATTACTTATGGAGAGAATCAACTACACAGCTGCTTGTGTGAAACCTCTGGTTTTTTTTTCTTTTTCCATAAATTTTACTAATTTCTTTTTTAAACATCATTAAAATCTCTCCCAGTATTTCTATCACTTCTGCCTCCCAGAGAGCCGTCCCATATGCCTTTTTCACTAAAAGAGCTGAAGCTTAGACTCTGGGCTCTAAGCAAAGATGAGCAAACTCAAATGATCCCAGCTAAAAGCTAGGCATAGGTGGCAGGAGATAAAGAGATAAAGGAGAAGTGCTGTTCTGTGTACCCAATAGAACTATAAAACCGGTACCTGGCAGAAACTGCCCACCAGGCCCACCAGGAAGCAGACCCAACCTAACGATATCACCAGAAGTAACTGGGGATCCTTCTGCATAGGTGATTACCCTTCTACATCTATGCCTAAGTCAGACATTCTTTCTACCTACATATTGCTCATGTGTGGTTCTTATGTATGTGGGTTTGAGTGGATTGCAGACTCACAGAATACTCTGAACCTAGGGTAGATTTTCTAGGAGTTCTCCATGTGAGAGGGAGTATCCCCTAGGACTATAAATAATAGGCAGAAAATTTTTGGAACTTGTTATCACTAAGAGATGGTAGAGGCTTAAGATAAAATAGGTTAAAAGAGACTTTTAAGTCATGAAGGAGAAGTAATAATATACAGATCA
>CM053588.1:126866377-126884365 GCA_028646515.1 Pseudochirops corinnae | reverse complement strand
ATATATAAAACTTGATTGTGTGGCATAGAACTGACTGTCTTACAAACACCAAGTATGGTATTACCAGACCTCAGTATTAAGGATAACCAATCCCCTTTCTTTGAGTGGCCAATAACATTTTGAAATCATTTTGATGATGAAGTTAGAAACTATAGGGTAATCTACCCTTTTGTAAAATTCTTATCAAATTAATTGTACCCTTTACTTTTTTATTTTAAGATTTAATCTAAAATAATGGGTAATAACATTACTTTTAAATGGAAAAAGGTTAGGAAGCATGTCTGCTTGCCCTTTCACTCGATCTTTAAAGCCTTGAAGAAAGCTAACTCAGTGTTCTAATAAATCCTTTCTGGTCTTTTTCTGCCCTTTTCTGAGTTTTTTTAAAGCTAAAATCAAGAGCTTTTGAGTGAATAAAACTTATATTTAATCTGTGGTTTGCAAAATTTGTGGCCTCTAACTTCTATATATTTGTGTCTCAACAAAACTCCCCATCTCTTTTCTTTTGTTTTTTCTACATCCTAAACCAAATCCATTAGAGGATAATTTTTACAGCAAACATTTCTTACATGCAGTTGACATTAATGAGAAATAAAATAAAAATAATGTTCATAATTGTGAAATACATGTGACTATATCAACTCATTCAGAAACTTTACAAAAATATTCTACAAAGAACACTAAAAGAGGTCTCTTCTTCCTCTGAGACCCTATGATTTTGACATCACTCACATCTAATTCCTATCAGTAAGGCCTGAGCTTTGGTTCTCATTGTCGTTTTTAGCTTCTTTTCTAGTAGGAGGGATGACTGTGTACTTATTCAACCCCAGTTGTTTTAATTAATGAATAGAAATGGATTTACAGAAACATTGTTTTATAATTTAACAGTATAAATACCTTGTGTGTTATGTACCATATTCCTGAGAATCCTTAAAAAAAAAATCAGTATCCTAATGCAATCTCTTAGACCAGTGCAAAGTAGTTCTTCAAGGAAACAGCTAGAAAAGAACTATATTTTAGCCCTCAAAGAAATATAGGATTTACCTTTACTTCTTTATTGTCCTATTTTCTAAAGCATGAATTCTAAAATTGAACATATTTTTAACACTATCCAGTTAATTGGCTCTTCCTTACAGCCTAGCTGTGTTGATGAGGCTTTGAATTGCAGCTGCCTCCCCCTATAGCAATTCTGGAATGGTTTTTTGTCAGGATTGGGTGCCAGTACCTCATCACTGTCTATTGTTCTCAGGCAATTGCCTAGCCTTCCTTCTAAGTGGTAATCTGCAGAGATCATCACCTTGTCTGTTACCTCTTCTCAATGAGGAACTCGCCTCTTGTTTCAATTGAATAAAATTTTAGAATCTGAGATTCAGAGACATGCAAGAGAACCCAGAGATCATTCTAGCCACCTGTGGCCTGAGGCCTGCAGGTTCCTCACCCCTGCCTCCTGGCTGTTCCACAAACAAGGCGCTGCATCTCTTAACTCCAGACATACTCACCAGCTATTCCCTATGCCTAGAACGCTCTCCCTCCTTCACTCTGACTGAAGACCTCCCGGCTTCCATTTAAGTCTCAATGAAAATCCCACTTTCTATAGCAGACCTGCACAACTTGTGAACTTCTTCAGGCTGGAGATGGTTAGAGTAGAGACAAATTGAGGATGGTTGGTAGCTACAAGTCATGTGACAAATATGAGAGAGTACGCAGTAATAGTCTTACATTTTTCACAGACCTCTGGAAATCCTTTGGCCATCCACAAATGACCTGCAGACTATATGTTGGTGGTCTGTTCTGCAAGAAGGTTTACCTAACTATTCCTTATTTATCCCAAGCCCTACCTAGTTATTCTTTGGGTCCTGATGGCTGTGAGTGAATATAAATAGCAACTGTTTCTGGTTTTGGCCAGAGACCCTGAGGGTCTTCCCCTCCCAAACTAATTTTTTTTTTTTTGGTTAAGTAAAAGAGAACATTCTTTGCCTCATTTCTTACCTAGCCTTAATCAGTGAATGGGCATTGCCTCAATTAAACTGAGACCTGGGAAAGACCTTAGATTAAAAAGGTTAAGGTTTCCCTCTGCATCTAGGGCTACCTAGATCATTATCTGATTCACCCTGATCTATATCTTGCCACTTGGCCCAGATGGCTTTTGAGGAGAAAATGAGGTTGGTGACTTTATACAGACCCTCCTTCACTCAAATCCAGCCCCCTGTCTGATGCCAGTGTGCTCTTTGAGAATGAAGGACAAACAACAATAGTTATCCTGTATATAGCTTGCTTTGTATACATTAAGGCAAGTACTGTCTTTTGCCTCTGTATTTCTAGTGCTTCACACAGTGGCTGGCATATAGTAGGCATTTAATAAATGTTTATTGAATTAAATTGAAGAATTGTTCAGTGAAATGAGATGATATACATAAAACACTTTGAAAACTATATAGCACTATAGAAATGTTAATTCTACTTATTATTATAATTCTAACTGTTTATAATACCTCTGTGCAAAAGAGTCCCTTAGAGCCAGATCAGACTAAATGTATTTTGCTAAAACTTAGATAAAATTGTTACAATGAATTTGTATTCTCCTACCAAAACATAGAAATAACACTCAATTTGAAAGTTATCCATTTTATATTTTTTCAGGGTATGTTTTTGCCACAAAACTGTATTATTTTCATAAAAAGGATCTTCTGTGACATGCAATAATCACATTCTTGTTCATTGTGGACAAGTTCATACATTATTTTCCATTTCAATCTTATATCACCAGCGTCCTTGAAAAAAATCCCCGACTGAAAGTGACAAAACGTGATCAGGCATAGAAATTTAAATACCTTGATTTTTTTATCAGGAGCTATGTTATTCATCCCATACCTTTGCAAATTCAACTGGCCGAAAAGAAAAAAATGCATAAAGTAGCTTCACATTTTTTCTTAAGAAGTGCAAAATTCTATTTTGAATATGTATTCCAAGTAAACACGAACAGTTAGTCAGACAGATAATAAGCATTTATTAAGCACCTACAATATGCCAGTCACTATACTAAGCACTGGGTATATAAAGAAAGGCCAAAAACCCCAGTTTTTCTGCCCTCAAAGAACTCATATTCTAAGGGGGAGACAACGTGCAAATAAATACATGTGAACAAGCTATATACAAGTTAAATGGGAAATTATCAACAGAAGGATAGCAGTAGAATTAAGAGATACTGGGAAATGGTTGCTGTAGAAGGAAGGAGTTTGACTGGGACTTGAAAGAAGCCAGGAAAGCCAGAGGCAGAGAAGGGAGAGCATTCCAGGAATTGAAGAATAGCAATTGAAAATTCCTTGGAGATGAAAGATGGAGAGTCTAATTCAAAGAACAAAGAGGCCAATATCACTAGATCACAGAATGTGTGTAAAAGAGAAAGATGTAAGAAAACTAGAAAGGTAGGGGGAGGCTAGTTTATGAAGGGCTTCAAATTACAAACATAGGATTTTGTATTTGAACCTAGAGGCAACAAGGAACCACTGGAGTTTATTGAGTAGGGAGGTATTCATTGTATTTTAGGACTTGCACTTAAGGAAAATCATTTTTGTGACTGAATGGGAGATGGACTGGAGTGGGGAGAAACTTGAAGCAGGTAGACTAAACTGATGGATCTCTTGTAATTAGATATTAATTGGAGTTGAATGCCTGTAGAGCATCAGCAAAAAAGCTCTCCTCAAACTGCAGAAATGCCACTGTGAATTAGTCATGGCAAAAGCATGTATGTGAAGTTATTTCAATGCCTCAAAAAATCTGGGACTTCATTGGTATGAATACTCCTTGAACAAACAAAGATCATGTCACTACCTTGTCTTTTATTCTGTCAACAAAGATATTGAATGAATGTTTTCTCCAGTTGCTATTGTCTCAGATCATGGCAATTCTGGTACAGCAGAGTGAGGCATGTATAAAGCTAGCACATCATGACCATAAAACAATGCTGCCCAGATCAAAGAAGTTTCATGAGACAAACCAACTAGAACAAAAGCTTTAAACTGCTTTTGTGTCATGGACTCCTTTAATTTAATAAATAATATGGATCTGTTCTTAAAATCATATTTTTAAATACATAAAATGTAAAAAAATTACACAGGAAATAAAATATATTGAAATATAGGCATCATTTTTTTTTAATTGACAAAGTAGAACCAAGATGGCAGACTATAGGCTGGGATCCAGTGGAACTCTCTCAACATTCCCCTCCAAACAACTTTAAAATAACACTTCAAATAAATTTTGGAGCAGCAGAGCCAACAAAAGTTTAGAGGGAGACATTTATCCAATCTAAGATAATTTAGGAGGTACATAGGAGACATCTGAAACACTGGGACAGGCTGAGGTCCAGATTGAAGGGAGAGTCCTAGCAGTGGGCCATGGAAGCATCTACAACAGGAGCAGCAGCAGCAGCAGCAGCAGCAATTCCAGGAGTTCTCAGACCAGTGACTGCAAGGGGATCAGAAACTGGTCAGAAAGAGTTTACAAGGCAACTTTTGCTGGCCCTGGATGTAGTTGGCAATAATTGGCAACTCTCTTGCCCATACGCAATTCTGGTTCACAGCTCCAGGGCAAAGAGGAGCTGCAGGGAAGAAGAGGCCTTTCCTGGGTAAAGACCATTAACACAGACCAGGAGAGCAGTGATGAGACCTTCCCTTGAAGCACACCATTTTAGAAGCACTAAAAACTTTCAGACCCCCAGAAATAATTCTGAAAAAAAACAGTATGAAAAAGTTTGAATCTTGGCACAGTACCTCCCCAAAACCAAGTGAACAGAGATCAACTTTAACATAAAATTCAAAGTCAAGAGATAGGTTAGAAAAAATAAACAAGCAATAACAAAAAGAACTTGACCATCATATACTACAACATTGTTAAGAAAGACCGAGACATAAACTTAAAAGAAGATATCAATGTAAAAACAATTATATAAGTAAAGCTTCAAAGAAAAATGCTAATTGGACCCAAGACCAGCAAGAATACTTAGAAAAGTTAAAGAAAAAGATAAGTGTGATAGTGGAAAAATTTGGAAAAGAAATGAAAGAGATTCAAGAAAATTTTGAAAAAAGAATGAATGGTTTGGTAAAAGAGACACCAGAAAATACTGATGAAAATAATAGTCTAAGAAAAGAAAATTGACCTATTGAGGAAAGAAGCACAAAAATTCACTGAAGAAAGGAACTCTTTAAAAAGCAGACTTGATCAAATGAAAAAAAAAAGTTCAAAATTCCACTGAAGAAAATAATTCCTTAAAAAATTAGAATTGGGCGAGTGAAAATTAATGACTCTATGAGACTATAAAAACACAGAAAAAAACAAAATCAAATGAATAAAAAAAGAAGAAAATATGAAATATCTCACTGGAAAAATAACTGACCTGAAAAATACAAGGAAAGATAATTTAATAATTATTAAGCTACCTGAGAGCCATGATAAAAAAAAAAAAGAGCCTAAGTATCAAATTTTGAGAAATTATCAAGGAAAACTGCCCCATATCTTAGATCCAGAGGACAAAATAGAAATTGGAAAGATTTCACTGATCACCTCTCAAAAGAAATTCCAAAATGAAAATTATCAGCAGTGCTATAGCTAAATCCTAGAATTCCCATATCAAGGAGAAAATACTTTAAGCAACCAGAAAGAAACAATTCAAATATCATTGATCAATAATCAGCACCACACAAGATTCAGCAGCATTCATGTTAAAGGAGTGGAGGGCTTGGAATATGATATACTGGAAAGCAACGGAGCTAAGACTATACTCAAGAATAACCTATCCAGCAAAATTGGTAAAATCCTTCAAGGGGAAAATGAATATTTAATGAAATAGATGAAAAGACCAAAAGTGAATAGAAAATTTGACTTTCAAACACAAGATTCAAGACAAGCATCAAAAGATAAACAGAAAAGAGAAATCATAAGGGTCACAAAGTTAAACTGTTTACATTTATATGGAAAGATGGTACATGTAAGTCCCAAGAACTTTATCATTATTTGGGCAATTAGGAGTCTACACTGACAGAGGGCGCTAGGTGTGAGTCAATTGTATTGAGATAATTTTTTTAAATGGGTGCGTGTGAAAAAGAGGGATTCCCTAGGAGAAAGGGGAAGAGAGAGATAGAATGGGGAAAATTTCTCACATAAAAGAGTTACCCAAAGAAGAATTTTTATAGTGGAGGGGAAAATGGAGGCAAGAGTGGCAGATAATGCTTGAACCTAACTCTCATTGGAATTGGTTCAAAAGAAGAATATATATACAGAATCAGTTGGGCGTAGAAATCTATCTTACCCAATAAGGAAAAGGAGGGGAAGGGAATAAGAGATATGGGGAGAAAGGTGAGGGTAGATTAAGGGAGGCAGTAGTAAGAAACAAAACAGACTTTTGAAGAGGAACAGGATAGAAAGCAAGAGAGAAGGAAAAACAGAAGAAAACAGAATGGAAAGAAATGCATGGTTAGGAATCATAACTGTAAATGTGAATAGGATGAGCCCACCCATAAAACAAAAGCAGATAACAGAATGGATTAGAAACCAGCATCAAAAAATGTTGGTTCTGAGACACATACTTGAAACAGAAAGACACACATAGAACTAAAATAAAGGGCTGGAACAGAATCTATTATATTTTAGCTGAAGTAAAAAAGGTCAGAGAAGCAATCATGATCTCAGACAAAGCAAAAGCAAAACTAGACCTAATTAAAAGAGAAAATCAAGGAAACTACATCTTGCTAAAAGGTACCATAGATAATACTTCTCTCATAAAAGCCCCATTTCTCAAATATATAGGGAACCATCTTCATTGTTGTTCAGTTATTTTCAGCTTGTCCAATTCTTTTTGACCTTACTTGGGGTTTTCTTGGCAACAATAATTAAGTGGTTTGCCATTTCCTTCTCCAGCTCATTAAATAGATGAGGAAACTGAGGCAAACAGGGTTAAGTGATTCACCCAGGGTCAATTAAGTAAGTGTCTGAGGCCAGATTTGAACTCAGAAAGTTGAGTCTGCCAGACTCCAAGCCAGGTACTCTATCCACTGCACCACCCAGCTGTCCATAGAGAACTGAGTCAAATTTATAAAAATAAGTGCCATTCTTCAATTGATGAATGATCATAGGATAAAAACAGGAAATTTTCAGCAGAAGAAATCAAAGCTATTTTCAGTCACATGAAAAAAAATGTTCTACTTAGTGAAAGACAATTTAAAACAACTATGAAGTACCATCTTATACCTCTAAGAAATGAAAAATGCTGGAGGAGATAAGTAAAATAGACATATTAATGAAGTATTGGTATAATAATGGACTGCTCCAAACATTCTGGAGAATAATCTGGAATTATTTCCAAAAGGCTATGACACTGTGCATATCCTTTGACCCAGTAATATCCCTACAAGGTCTGTATTACTAGATCAAAGAAAATCAAAGAAAAATTTTATATATATAAAAATACTTATAGCAGTTCTTTTTTTGGTGGCAAAGAATTGGAGATTGAGGAGATGCTCATCAGTTGGAGAATGGTGCACAGTAAAGTGAGAAGAACCAACATAGTAACAGCAACACTGTAATCGTAATCAACTGTGAAAGACAATAATCCAATATGATCCCAAAGTATTCATGGTAAAAAAAAATAATAATAATAATGCTAGCCATCTCCAGAGAGAGAACTGATGAACTCCGAGTACAAATTGAAGTATAATTTCCTCTCTTTATAGTTTGGCAGCTTTGTTTTGTGATACAGCTAGTATAGTTATGTTTGGCATGATTTCACATGTATACTTGATATCATTATGCTTGCCTTCCACATTGGTGAGCAAGAGTTTGCAGAGAGAGGGAGAATCTAGAACTCAAAACTGAACAGGAATATTATAAATAGATTAATAATTTTTTAAAAACTGGAAAGTCCTCAACCGCACCTTAAAAATCCATGATCTAGACAATGTCCACTTTTCCCCTCACATTATCTCATCCTCCAACTCAATGCATAGTGATTTCTTGGCTTTATACAATTCTTTCAAAAACTTTTCCTGCTTTCTGCCTAGGTCTTAGTCTTTTTTACTTTGAGAACTCTGACTTGGCCTGGCCTTGCAAGTTGGGGGCTCAGGGAAAACAGAAGGAGAAATGAACTTACTTGTGCCAATGAACAACTAACCTGGCCCAAAAGAAAGAATCCTTCTCCTGGGGAAAGTGAACATGATCCAAGTGATAAATAGGGGGAATAAATAAATAATAAACAGGACACCATACATTGTTGGGCAAGCCAGAATTCATGGGTTGAAAAAATCAACTAATTAATCAACAAATATTTATTAAGTGCATACTGTATGCTAGGTAATGTGTCAAACACTAGATAAAAAGAGAGTAAAAAGCAACCCCTCCCTCCAGGAATTAATGGAGGAGACAACTATATTTATAGGAAGATACAAGATACATAAAGGAAATAGAAAGCAACCTGAAAGTTGAGGCCTTTGGAGAATGAAGGGTACTCCTAAAGGGACATTTAAACTGAGACTTGAAATAAACCAGAGATCCTGAGGGAGGAGGCACAAAAGGTATTGCAGGAATGGTCCACAGCTGCAAATCAGTGACATGAGTGAAAACCCCATGGAGAAGAATAGCAGGCATCAGAAATGGCATTTGGATCCCATAACTTCTCCACCTGGCAGCATTCCTTTTGGTATTGCTGTGATGACAATGCCTCCATCTCATTCTGCTGTTTCTACATTGCTATATCCTTGAATAATCAATTAAAAAAAAAAAAACCAACACATTCCTTCTGGCCAACCTTCTGTTGATGATTCCCTTGCTGCCTCATAGATGGACTGGTCCTCTGACTGTGGTCATCAACTATTTTTCTAGGGCAGGCTTTCCAAGAGGTCAAGAGTTTGCCTTTCTATGGCATAGCTCTTGATAACTCGGAGTAATATCATTGCCACAGTGTTGTCAAAGTCTCTCTAACCTCTCAGCTAACCTTCAATTTTGCCTCTCCAAATGTCTTTTAGACATCTCAAATTGAATGTCCAGTAAACAACATATTCAAAACCAAATTATCATTATCTTTTCCCCTAACCTTCCACCTCCCTCCTAACTTCCCTATTATTGTCAGTGACAATACCATCCTCCATATCCTTCAGGCTCACAACCTAGAAGTCATCCTTGACTTTTCACTAATCTCTCAGGGCATATATACTTTCTGTTTTATTTTTGCAGTGTCTCTTGATTACACCCCTTATCTTCTCCAATATTGCCACCACTCTGGTGCAAGCCTCATGTATCAGCAAGCACCCTAGCATACCCAGAATGGCTGCTAGCACAGGTTCTTAGATCTGTTTTTCTAAAAGAAAGCAACTCAAAATGGGTTAACAATCTTACTTTAATCAATCAAACGTAAATGATTTACTTAGTTCAGGGGGAAAAGTCCACACCCTGAACTTCAGAGAATACAAACAGAAATTACAAGCAGAAATTACAAGCAGACAAAGAAACAGATCAGCAGGCGGGCTTCCAGCCATCTGACCATTACATCCATACCTAGTTTGTTACCAGAGAGGGAAGCACCAACATCTGGGTTTTTCAAAGCTAGGGGACTCTACGGCTGTCCAGAGTCTCTTCTGGCCAAATCACACAACTCTTTCCAAGGGAGCTCCAAAGCAAAAGCTCACATCAGGATATTTATAGCCTTCTCCTCGAGCAGAGAATGTCACAGCTCTCTTGACCCACTGCCCAATCACAAAGTAATAAGGCATGGGCATTCCTGAAGAACAAGCTTCCCACCTCAGGCTCCAAGTGACCACATTTAGCCTATTAGGGGGCAGAGTATATTTTCAAATCAGGGAAGGTTTTCAGAGTCACTTAAGCCTATCAAAGGGCCTACTGGCAGGGAAGATCTTCAGATTCCCATAACACCCTATCACCTTACACTTGAATTATTGCAATACCCTACTGATAGGTCTGCCTACCTCAAGTCTCTCTCTACTCCAATCCATCCTCCATTCAGCCCCCAAAGTGATTTTCCTCAACTGCCAGTCTGACCTTGCCAACCCCCTACTCAATAAACTCCAGTGATTCCCTATTGCCTCTAGGATCAAATACAAAATCCTCTCATTGCTGTTCAAAGTCCTTCATAATATATTCCCATTTTCCCACCCCAATCTTCTTATACCTTACTCCCTGCTCCATATTCTTCAATCCAGTGATATAACTGTCTTCATTGCTATTCTATGAACAACAAAATTCATCTCTTGGCATTCTTTGTCTGTCCCCCATACCTGGAATGTTCTCCCTGCTCGTTTCTGCTTCCCTGGCTTCCTTTAAGTCCAGACTAAAGTCCTGTCTTCTACAGTAAATCTTTCCCAAACTTTTAAAATTCTCATGCCTTTCTTTTCTTAGTCAAGTCCTAGTTAAACTGTATATAACTTGTTTGTACTTATGTGTTTGCTTGGTGGCCCCCCTGCTAGATTGTGAGCCCTCTGATGGAAGGGACTATCTTTTACCCCTTCTTGTATCCCCAGGGTTTAACAGAGTGCCTAGAAAATAATAGGTATTTAATAAATGTGTATTGACTGACATTATTACATAAAGCAGTTTAAAATACTTTAAGATATTCAAATCATTATACATTTTCACTTTAATATTAAACAGTAAAATTCAAATCTAGCTTCAGAAAGAAAGACTATCCTAGGGAATTCATACATATCTTTTTGATCAAAACATGAATCTTATTTATCTTAGGGTGATAAAAGAGAACACCATTTTCTCTTCACTTTAATATAATAGGAATACTCTTCTCCTTTTACTGCTTCAGTTCCATTTTTGTTAGTAAAACACAATTCCCAGTATGTTTTCTAACCCTTTATTTTTCTAAAGTTTCCATTGTTGTTCAGTCTCACTTTTGAATGAGGCACATAGATTAGTCTGTGGGTGAGAAACACAATATCACCTGAATTGAATATTAAAGGGGGGCCTCAGTAATTTAGTTAAAAGAGTAGGAGAGGAAGGAAGAGTGCAATCTATTGTATTTTATTCTCAGTGCTTTTCTCCATGTTCACATCCCATTCTGGATAAACTAAAATTCAATAACTTTGTAGGATCAAGGTAATTTAGGGTAATTAATTGAAATAAGGCTTATAGTAAACCTAGATAAGTAGGTTTTGCAATATTTCAACCTGGAAGCAGCAAGCCTTCTGGCAACATCTTAACCTTTGAGATGAGAATAACCTACTGTTATTTATTGGTGGAATTAATGGTTTCTGGAACCAAAACCATTTGGAAACTCAGGAGCAACATTGGATTCAAGCATGAACTCTCAATTCTGAATGACTGACCCTATTTCCAATTCACAAGCAGAGTCTGATTGAATGTGAGCTTTTATTTCCATTTGCACTTTTAACAACTTTACTATTGCTTTTTGAGGAGTGATAACATTTTCTGAAGGGTAAATCACCTATATCAGGAATTAAGCTTTTATTCCTCATTTTTCTATTGTTATCATTTTCATTCCTGTGTTTTGGGATTCATTTGTAGTTGTTGATAATATGATCTCTCATTGTAAAGTTGAGGAAAGTAAGGCAGGCAGAAGTTAAATGACTTGCCTAGGGTCACACAGCAAGTAAATGTAGTTGTAAGTCCAGATTTTAACTCAAGTTTTCCTGACTCCAGGCCCAGAACTCTACCATACCATCTAGTATGTTGTTTTTTTTTATTTTTAAACTACCCTTTGGACTGAATCCTGGCCATACCTGAAGATTTCAGATCTTCTGAATTACTAGAAGATTCAGTCTTTTAATAAGAATTTTTAAAAAGCAACTGTTCCTTAGCTGTTTATAAAAAGCAGGAATGGAGACTGGGTAGGTAGAAAACAATTACTTTGTGACTCAGTTTAGCTTTTGTTCTGACTCAAGTGAAATTGCAAGTTAAACCTGAGATCTAGGGAATTTCTAATCCTGAGAGAGATAATGGTATCTGATAAAGGACTGAGATTTAGCTCCAGACACCAGGAGTTCAAAGAAAGACTAAATCTTAGCCTAGGGGAAAAGCCAGCAGTCTTCTTATTTGGGTGGTCTAACTCAAAGCCTCTGGCTGTGATTAAAAGCTGTCAGCATGCTCTTACTAGATATTGGCACTCTAGGAGACAGGAACTGAAAATACTAGCTGGTAGTCAGGAAGTCCAAAAATACATACCCAATTGCATTAAAAACTAAACCATATAGTCCATGCCCAACGAGGGGCAGGACCAGTGGGAATAGTACAATAGAATCCTTAGGAGATATTAAGCACTCTTCTGTGTTGATGGTGTAAATAGTGCTCCATATGTGTTTCCCCATATGTGGATCCCACCATGAGTGTCTCCTAGCTGTAGTCACTATTCTCATGCATGGACTATCATAGGGATATCATAATATAATTTGTAAAAATATCTGTCCCAGCTTATATATACCCAAATATATGTTTATATAAAAACAACCACATCTACATATGTAATTTTCATTTTGACTTATGTAATTCATATAGCATATATACTGAATGTAAATAATAAATACTTTAAGTAATGAAGACTAATTTGTATAGTGCCCAGAGTACTTCACTTTTTGAGGCCACAGAAAAGCTATTTTAGGTTCAAGGTTCTATGATGATCCACATACCCTCTAATGGCTCTAAGTCTTCACTAAGGTATTTGTTTTCACTAGTTGGCTAGAGGAGAGAATTAGTGTAAAGCAAAGACAATTAATGGGAAAACCAAATTAGAATAGTAGAAATAGATATATATCTTCCCCTGTCCTTTTTGTCCTATAAAACACACACACATCATTCATACATTTTACTTATTTTAAAATCATTGATCACCAGATTAGAGTGAGGTTAGCGCAGTAAATGCTTAATAAATGTTTATTGATCGATTGAATGTTTATTGATTGAGATGAAAAAACTGAGGCTCAAGGAAGGTCAGAATTTTCTAGCTAACTCATTATTGCCCTAACTCCAGGAATGTTGTTCCTTCCTCAAGGGTTAGTTCATCACCTACAACCTCCTTATAATCAAATGATCAATAAATGTTTTGGGGATTTTTCCAGTGGGTACTATGTGCCAGGGAATTTTACCAAGCCCTAGGGACATAAAAAGAGGCAAAAGATAGTCCTTACCCTCAAGAAGCTTACAATTTAATGGGGAAGACAATATTCAAACAAATATAAACAAAACAAGCTATATATAGGAGATGTAGGAGATAATTTACAGAGGGGAAGGAACTGCAATTAAGAGAGGTTGGAGAAGGTTTCCTGTGGAAGGTGAGATTTTAGTTGGGATTTAGAGAAGGTGGAGCATTCCAAGCCCAGAAGACAAACAGAGAGAATACAGAGAGCCCAGACAGAGATGAAGTGTTTCGTATGTGAAATACCCAGGAGACCAGTGCCACTGGATCAAAGAGTATTTGTAGAGAATTAAAGTTGTAAGAAGGCTGAAAAGGTAGGAGAGGGCTAGGTTACAAAGAGCTATGAATACAAAAAATAAAAATCATTTTATATTTACTCCTAGAGGCAATAGGAAACCACTGGAGTTTACTGAATAGGGAGAGTGGCGTGATCTGACCTGTGTTTCAGGAAAATCACTTTAGTGTCTGGAGGATGAACTGGAGTAGGAAGAGACTTGAAGCAGCCAGACTCACCAGTAGGCTATTTCAATAGTTCAGGTGTGAAGTGATGAGGGCCTCCACATTGTCAAGGGAGAGAAGGGGAAACATGGGAGAGATGCTACAAAGGTGAAATTGATAGGCCTTGGCAATAAGTCAGATATGGGGGTTGGGAGGTAAAAGATAGCAAGGAATCAAGGATGATTCCTAAGTTGTAAGCCTTAGTGACTAGAAGGTGTTGATCTCTACAGTAATGCAGAAGGTAGGGGGTGAAGAGGATTTAGGAAGAAAGGTAATGAGTTCTCTCAAGGATATACTAAGTTTAAGATAGCTACTGGACAACCAGTTTGAGATGTCTGAAAGGCAGCTGGAGAAGTGAGATTGCAGGTCATTAGAAAGACTAGATTTGGGAATCATCAGCATAGAGATGGTAATTAAATACATGGGAGTTTATGTGATCAAGTGAAATAGAAGAGAAGAGGAGAAGAGTGCCCTGAACAGAAGCCTGAGGGATACCTATGGTTAGAGAGTGTAATCCAGAAGAGGATCCAGCAAAGGAGACAGAGAATGGGCAGTCAGGCAAGGTTCTCCAGAACCAGAAGAGAGCAGAGTCCTGAAAACCCAGAGAGAAAAGAATATCAAGGAAAAGAGAGTGACCAACAATGTCAAAGGCTGCAGAGAGCTCAAGGAAATCCAGCTTTAATATTCAACACTTTCCTCAGCTGCTTCTCTCCTCTGGTTGGAAGGATGGAGGGCAAAGCAATATACTCTCCCAAAGCTTTTCTTTGTAGAACACTCAATTTCTCAACTAAGTCTCCATGTCCCATCAGGTCCTCTGCTTTGGTTTCAGCTTCGCTAGCCACTCCCACCCTTCCTTATGGGGTAGCCTCTTACCCACACACACACTTTTCATCTTTCTTTTGTATATTATTCCCCCTTTAGACTGTGAGCTCCTTGAGGGTGGTATGTATTTTTTTTTTTTCTTATTTGTATCCCCAGTGCTCAGAACAGTAGGCTATTTACTGGCTTAATGTTTATCTATAGACACACAGACTATAGTGTCAGAGGTAGTATTCTCTGAACCCATGTCCTCGAACTAAAAACCAAATATTCATCACTTCATGCTGTTGAGGTTCAGAGTACAGAGAGTTGGTTCAGATTTTGAAGAATTCAATCAGACCTTCTCTTTAGCCAAAGGGAGCTTTATTACCAC
Organism: Pseudochirops corinnae; assembly: GCA_028646515.1. Taxonomy (NCBI): domain Eukaryota; kingdom Metazoa; phylum Chordata; class Mammalia; order Diprotodontia; family Pseudocheiridae; genus Pseudochirops; species Pseudochirops corinnae. The sequence continues at coordinate 126,869,519 of CM053588.1, read as the reverse complement.
AAAAGCATAGGGGCCTGAGACTTAGTAAGGACATTGATATGGGACAATGATCAGACTTATATAGACAGAAAGCTATACAACCTGTAGGATGATAATGTAATTTTAGGGTTTTTAAAAGGGGTTGGAGATTTAGGGACAAGATAAGTCTTACAAGATAAGGATACAGGATGAGGATGATGAATGACACAAGATAAAGGAGACAAGGGAATTTTTATGACCCAGGATGGGGGAAAGTTTTGTGGTATTTCAAGATAGGGAGAGACTTTAGGATGCCAGGGAATGAACAATTCAACCTTTAGGGCACCTCTGTACTTTAGGGTGCCTTTAGAGGATAAACCAGGGAATGGGCAATTCAACCTTTAGGTCACCTTTGTATCCACATCAATCCTATGAATTTATTAAATATTTACTAACTACACTATGTATTTGGTGGTAGGGATACAAAATTCAAGTCTCTTCAAATGATATTCAGTGATACAATATAATTTCAAGAGGAAGAGAGAAGGAGTGGGGAACTTGCAGCCTTGGGGCCACATGTGGCCATTTGACTGAATCCAAGTTTTACAGAACAGTCTTCTATTAAGGGAATTTGGTCTGTGAGCATTGGATTCAGTCAAAGAGCTGTACTTGAGGACCTAGAGCAGCAGTTCTCAACCTGTGAGTCACGACCCCTTTGGGGGTCTAAGGACCCTTTCACAGGGGTAACAGGAGTCGCCTAAGACTATCGGAAAACACATATTTCCAATGGTCTTAGGAACCAAGACACGGCTCCTCTATCCGTCTCCAGGTGGGTCCGCTGGCCTGGAGACATGCCCACATACAAGTATTAAAGGGTCGAGGCATTAGGAAGTTTGAACATCACTGAGGATTTAAATTTCAGGAGAGGTTTTATAAAGGAGCTGACATTTGAGCTTTTCTTTGAAGAAAGCTTGAAATTCTAAGAGGCAGATTTGGAGGGTACATTGCAAATATCAAAGACTACCAAAAGTATAGACCTAAGGAATGGGATGTCACGTTACAAGGAAAAAATGAGTAGGCCTGTTTTACTGGAATGGAGAATAGGTGAGAGAGTAGTATGAAATGAGACTGGAAAGGTAAATGTGAGCCAGATTGTAGAACAAGTAGATGGGTTGTAAGATCCTTGCCATGGGGCAGCTAGGTGGCACAGTGAATAGAGCACTAGCCCTGGAGTCAGGAGGACCTGAGTTCAAGTCCTGTCTCAGACACTTGACACATTTACTAGCTGTATGACCTTGGGCAAGTCACTTAACACCAATTGCCTTGCCTTCTCCCCTCCAAAAAGACAACAACAACAAAAAAAAGATCCTTGCAGCTTTAAATCTAAAATCCTAGGATAATGACTAGCAAAATAGGGTTATCCTGTGGCTTCCTATGTATGAACAGGTATATGCAGGTTGATAGCTATCAGAGCACTTCAGTGCATAGAAGGGTACTTTCTAGCAGCCCTCCAATGAGTATTCACTTCTGACTGAAAACTCCGGTTCCAGTCCCTTGATTTCAAGGTCAGAATTTTTGTGACATTATATGTAAATTGAAATGTAACATGGTGACAATATCTGTTAGATTTTATTTTCACTTTTAATATGTAAAACTTTTTGCTGCATATTAAATAGACAGTTGTTATCACCCACATTGGTAGTTAAGTTTTGCTCTTTCCTTTTTTTTTTTTTTTGAAGTACCAGCATATAAAAGACTAAAAAAAAAAGCTATTTCAATAGCTCTTTTTATGATGGCTTTTTATGTGCTTTCTTAGTGAAAAGTTATAAAACTTGGTTCTTTGAGTTCCTTTCATAGACATACAATATTTCCTTCTTTTTTTTTTTAACCCAAGTCACAAAGGAGCAATATCCATATACATTTTCACATCAGAGGTAAAATTCATCTCTCACTTGTGACTTATGCAAGGAAAATAGGAAGCTCCATTAGACAGACCTACAATTTGTCTGTGAACAGTGATTTGCAGTTGGGGAGTGCTTTCCTTTGAAATCATTAAATCTTTACAGCTAAGTATTCCTTCTGCCTTGACAAATTCTACAAGTTGCCTCATCATAGATATAAAAATGATCTTTAAGAAACATGCTTAATGACTTCAGCAATGGCCAAAAGTTTATCCGAGGCGTTTCTTCCTTCTCAGAATTTGGCATGGCAGCACCCTTCATGCTTTCACTTCAACAGCACGTGACGAAAAACGCCTGTGTCAGAATTTCAGTGTTGTTTCACATCACTTTCTGCTCTTATTAGCTGAGAAAATTTTGAAGCTAATGAGCAGTGCCAAGTTCAGTATTAATATTAGCTAGTAAAATGTCAGTTTTCCTCCACTCAGCTGTATTCCTTTTTGCAAATGAGAAGTCAAAGTACATTGCACAAATAGAACTTCAACATTAATTAGGATGGGGCAACACAAAGCCACAATATGTTTTGTTGAAACTCAGCACTGGCATTTGAAGGTTTTCATGCCTATTGAGACTGAACTTAGTTTCCTTTCTAAAGCCAGCCAATTCTAAAAATTGTGCTTGAAATCCTTTGGTTTTGCATCAGTTCAACTCTCAATATATTGTCTCTGCCTCTCTTCCAGAGAACCATATTTTCCAATAATAATAATAATAATAAAAGTTTTTAAAAACCAGCAAAACTCTCCTATACATCAACCATGTTCCACTACACACACATACCACACCACATACCACACACACATACATATACTATATATGTATGTATAGTATGTGTTCCACATCACAGTTCCCCTACTTCTGCAGAGTCAAATGCATCCCTTTTCTAAATACCTTGTAAGAAATAATTTCCCTTTTAAGACATGTTCAAGTCAACTTTGTTATTTTCATAACTTTATGAAATGTGTTATTATAATTGACATGCTGTCAGAATAATAATTTTTCTTTGTTTAGAATTGGTTTCTTTAGGTATGTCTTAGCCCTTCATTCAATAACCATGGCAATGTACAAAAAGTCAACATTTAGAGGTGTGTAACAACAAGCACCCTAGCATACCTAGGGCGGCTACTAGCACAGATTCTTAGATCTGCTTTTCTAAAGGAAAGCAACTCAAAATGGGTTAACAATCTTACTTTAATCAAACATATCATTTACCTAGTTCAGGAGGAAAA
>CM053588.1:126841945-126865877 GCA_028646515.1 Pseudochirops corinnae | reverse complement strand
TGCTTCCAGAGGGGAAAGCTCTGTCCCAAATTGCTGGGCTTTTCCCAGCTGCTGGAGCTATTAGGGGGCTGTTGGGTTTTTTTTTTGCAGCCCCCACCAGCTTTGGCTCACTGAAAACGCACCCCAGGACCACCACCAAGACCACAATCTGGATCCAGGTTGCTCAACGCAAGAGCACTTGGCCTCTGAACAATCGCTTGGCCCCACTGCAGTCTGCAGGCCAGGAACTCTGAAGGAGCAATGTGGAGGTGGCTGCAGGGCCTCTGCTTCTGCTGTTTCCTTGCCCTGGAGGCAGTCTGGCAGGACCTGCTTTTCTCCCCCAAGTTTGGCTGAGCTCCACTGACCTGTTACTTAGTCCTTGTTTCTTATGGCTTGATAATTCTGGAAATTGCCACAGCTGCCACTGATCCACTCTCCTGAAGCTCCAGCTGTGACTCAGCTCGGCTCACCCAGCCATCCCTGGGGCCACGCCTCAGTTTCAGGCTGAGCTGGTTTCAGTTCCCAGAGCTGGGATGGTCCCTTCTGGCTGAACTGCCTTCAGTGGGAGGTGTATTTGTGTGAGTTTTAGAGCTCTAAAATTTGTTTAGAGTCATATTTTATGGGTATTTGAGGTGGCTCTGTGGGAGCTGTGGTACCTTGCTGCTCCTACGCTGCCATCTTGGCTCCGCCCCCAAGATTGTTTATCTTCAGTGTCAGAGAGACCTAAATTCACTCTGACACTAGCTGTCTCATTATACAATCATCTCTCTAAACTTCAGATTCCTCATCTGCAAAATGGGGTTAATAATATCAATAGTACCTCTGTTAACATGGTTGTTTTAATCACCAAATGAAATAATGCCTATGAAGAGCTTTCTAAACCTTAAAATACTTTTATAAAGATTTGCTGTTATTAAAATCTTTATTTTTTTTTTTTTTTGCTTCTTGCCTTCCTTCAAAAAAACAAAACAAAATTGGTCTCTGATAGTAAATATATAGTCTTTAAATGATGGAAGTAACAATTCTTCTCTTTTTTTCCCCTTTGGTAAATAGAAAGCTCTTATCAGACTAGCACCTCTCAAATGTAACAAAACACACACACACACACACACACACATAAAATAACTACTTGCATATTCTCTTGTTAAACTCGGGCTGCAACAGTGAGTACATGTCTCTATAGCAGTCCAGAGTATTCATTAAAGAAAATTTAAAGGCAATTTATTTGAAATATGTCTTATATTTCCTGACTCATTTGATGTGCCAGAAAACCATGTTGATTTGATACTAATAATTAACATCAACTGATTATTTAGAGTTTATCTTAGTTTAATTTAGTGGTTATTTCAAAATGTAGCTCAATAGTTTAATCTATTCTTGTTGATTTAATTTGAAATTTGGGTAACAGGCTAGATTCCCAAACTTACTTGTAGCATTGCAAAAGTTTCTAATTAGCTTAAGTGACCAAGGATACAGGACCTATACTAACTGGCCATTAAGAGTAGGAAAGGTGCAGAGTGTGATTAGAAAAAAAAGGGACTGTTATACCTTTTGATTACTCTGGCTAATCTAAAAAAATAAAAATTAAATTCTGCCATGGTGTTAATGAATTGCAATGTGTTCAGGGGAACGAAGGAGTTAATGAGTTGCGCCACCTATTTATAGTTTAAAAGCAGCTTCTGGAAACACAATACTGTGCCCTGAAGGAGTAAGTCTAATGGCTAGCTTGTAAGGAAGATATTTGGGGCAGCTAGGTCTTCAAATCACATCACAGAGCCTATTCAATGCTGACCCTGTCAGCTGTGCACTTAAAAAGAAACTCCTTTCAGTTTAAATTTGCTTTGGGGGGATGGGGAACCTAGTTGTTCTATTATGTTGTTAAAGAAGATCAGTGTAGAAATGCCAAAAGATCTAAGATAAGAGATTTTTCAGTAAAAAGCTTTGGAATTCATTCAAGCAATATTTCAAGAGAAAAGGGCCAACCTCTCTGGCCTTCAGCATTTGGTGTTAAGGACCCCTGTCTAAAGGCACCACAGTATTTTTTGAGATTTGGTGTAAGTATAAAAGATAAACTTGTGGCCAATGTTTTCCCCAAACATATGCTCACTTTTTTTTTTCCTCCCTCTTATTTCATTAAGTGTCTGCCATTGATGTGTAGACTGAGAAAGGGGGATGGAGGAAGCATTAAGGGTATTCCATGTAGGAGATGTGAAAATACAAATTATTTTATACCACTCGATTTTATCTTTTTTCTTTCAATATTTTTTTAAAGCAAATATCCATTCCAATTGGGTAAGTGCAGTCTAGTTGAGGTATAGGGAGTTGACCTCCCATGTTGTAATCTCTTCTAAATATTAGTGGGTTTTCCTGTTGCAGGAATAGTGTGAGAACTATAGACCTGCATCAAAAATGAATGGGTACCATTAAATAATTCAGTCCATTCTTAAACTTCCATTGAATAGAAGCAATATGACCTCCTGACTTATATTTAGAAGAAAAGAACACTTCATATCCTCTTCATATTAAGTGAGATCACCCAGGTCTCTATAATTTGGTAAATTCCAACTGTGTACTTGCTATATCCTGTATTCCTACAGCGACATATATAATGAGTCTCCACAGGCAGCAGGTTAGACAGTAGACAACCCTCAGCACCTTTATTTCTCTTCTCACTATGCATGGATGACTTTTATTGGTGGGGGGAAAAATCAATAAACAGGAAATGGTGTAAAGAAATAAAAGAGCTATTAAATGTCTGTTATAAATGTTGTATTGCTTAATATCTCCCCACTGACAACATATGTGTTCACTGTAAGAAGTAATAAATAACTGGATGTCACCTAAAAATCTTTGCAGTTAAAATGAGATGGTATAGATTTGTTTTTAGGAGCCTTCTATCACTGATTAACAAATCAAAAGAGGCATTGTCAGCATAATAATGAGGTAGGGGGAGAAAAATAAGTTACAATAATAATAAAAATTTCAGCTCCTTCCTGTCATACATCTAAATGCTGTGTTGTGTTGACAGATCTGGGAAATTTTAGTGGCCGGACAAGAAGTGCAGTCTCTGTGAGGGAAGGCCAGGGGGTTGTTCTGATGTGTTCTCCTCCGCCTCATTCACCAGGTACAGTAGGATTCCCATTATGGATTGCTTCTTTCTCTTTGACTATATGCTCATTTGTTTGAATGGTGTCATGTATTGACTGTGAAACATCCCAAATGAAACGTCTATATTGCACTTGATATGTCTGTGAGTACCAGAGGAATAATTAAAGATCATTCATTCTAAATGCCATTAAATGGAAGACTGAGTTGCTATGATAAGATTGTTTTATTGCCACTCTAACTGTTGACTGTCATGGTTGTGTCTCTGATTGCCACTACTGAGTAATATATTGCCTGAAGCTCAAGGAAGGAGATAAGTTGAGAAAAAATAGAAACTTTTCAAAAGTTCTTTGGAGTGTTAGCATTGAGCCCCATGCCCACTGAATACCAATGGGCATTCTCTTTCAGAAGATAAGCTAGGCACTTATTTGTAGTGTACTTTACTGCACTGTAGCCAAGATGATGAAGAAACAAATTTTAAGCTTCCAAACAAAAGCATAGAACATATAGTATCCTGCATGATTTTTTGGTACTAGAACTTTTGCTTATAAAACTCATGGAAAGAGACAGGTGGTTTTTAATGGATTTTGTATAGACTAGTCCACTGGTTTCACATTAACCATATGTACTTATAGAGATCTATGGCTGGTCACATTCTTTCTTAGGCTTGACTTCTATAATTTATGATGAGTTACCCCAAGTTCAGGTGAATTATAGTAGTACTTTTCATTTCATAGGGGTTTGGACAAAGGAGAGAATCAAAGATCTATAAGCTCTAAAGCCTATGAGCTTATGATTGATCTATTTCTAATTAAGAAGTTAATAAAATATCCTAGAGGCAAAAAGAATGGAAAGCAAATTCATTTTCCATGTATCATGGTCACTTTTCCTTTAATAATTAGTAAGAAAGACAAAGTTGTTTTTAAGTTATGTTAGTCACGTAGTAGAGAAGTATAACTCTGTGATAATTTTTTTTTTTATCAGAAATAACAAGTTATACAAAGATATATCTTTAAAAACCTCCCTCCCTTTGATACTGGAGCTTTTTCAGAGTCACCTCTCAGTTTTTGTCAACTTTGTTAACTTAGATTTAAAGATGAAATTTTGTGAAAGTAATGATGTAGTCAGTTAATAAACATTGAGCAACTTCCTACTGGAACTGTGGTAACTCATGGGAATATAAAAACAAAAAGAAAGACAGTCCCTGACCTTAAGAAGCTCACAGTCTAATGGAGGAAGACAACACACAAAAAGAAGAGCAGAAAAGGGAATGGATGGGCACCAACATAATGGAGTCCAGTACAAAAGATTGTAGCCACGCAGAAAGTAAAGAGATGACTGATGCAGCATTCCACTTTATGTGGAGGCCCTGGAAGGAATTCTTTACTCTAGTCAAAGGGACAGAAGGTACTGAGGGCACCAATGAGATGTGAGTAGAAGGCTGATGCAATCTCAAAGGATGCCATTTCCTGATAATGAGTTTCCTGGAAGACATGCTGTAGAAGGAGTTCATTCCAAAGGAGTATAGCCAGATAGGAAATAAAGAGATAGCTGGCCTGGGAGCCTTCTCTAAATGGCAATTGCTATATGGCTGTGAGGCAAATTTTCTCTGCCCAGAGACTATAGACTCTTAATTGTCTTTAACATTTTGGGTATGATGAAGTGTGGGTATAATATGGCCAGAGGCCAGGGGTTGGCCTCTGAAAGGGGAACGGGATGGTTGGAGTTTCAAGTGAACCTTCTTGGCTTTACCTGCCTTAGATATATGTATGGAAATATTGTTCTGAATTATATCTTCTAATTTTAAAATATTTTTTAAATCTTTGCTTAATATTAATAAAGGAATAACATATTTTTCACATAAAATGAGTATTGGTCTTGCTCCCATAGTAGCAATAACTTAAAAGGCCTAGAATTTTATGATATCATATTCAGGGTGTTCCGAAAATTTTAGGTCGGTTTAAATGTTTAATAGATTAAAACTGCACTAAGACTTTTCAGATGTCCTATTCTAATTAAGGAATGAATACTATCTCAGTTTGGACTTTCACAAAATTCAAATTATATTTAAGAATTCTTGTGAATGGATTTGATGTTGGAGGAACCGGATTTAGATTCTAGCTGTGCCTCTTGTGTGACTTTGGGCAAGTCATTTCATATCTCTGGACCTCAGTTTCTTCATCTGTAAAATGAACTGAATAACCTCTGTTGTCCTTGTTTTGTATTTATGATTCTAGGGGGGTATTGTCTTCAGTTTTAAGGATATCTATTTAGGTATATTCCAGTGTCAGAAATACTCACATACCTAAGGAGAAAGGAAGAAGGAAAAGGTAAATAAATAGACACTCTAGAATAGTTTGTGATCCACTAACACTATTGTGGGCTATGGAGAATACGTGCTATTCTCATCTTGTGTAAATTAAACTTCAGTTTGTCCATTTTTATCCATTATGTCTTTTGCCAAAGAAAATCGATTCAATGTAGAAACGACATCTCATTTCCATCAGATTAGCTGCTCAGCAGGAAATTAGGTGCAAGTGGGCTTTGGAAGCTATGAATAAGTGTATTTGAGAATTAATTGTTGTGAGGGGTGAAGGCAAGAGGAGCAAAAATCCCTTCCTCATTAGTTTGGCACGAGAAAGACAAACTACAAGGGAAGGTTATTACTGAGATAAACTCTGGGCCATGTTTGCTTTGAAATCAGGATAAGAAAGAAAATGAATAGAACCATTGTTATGACTGGTTTGATACAAGAAGAGAAAACTGAAAGTATATTCTTTATTTTTCACAAACAGAAACATTATTGATCATGGGCCATCAAATAAACACTTCTGAAACAATCACAAAGTAGCAATGGTCCCTGAAGGGAGCACTCAAGGTCAACATTCAGATGCTAGGAGATTGGTGACAAACTTCAGCAATTATTTTGATCATTAGTTACCATATGAAGTACACATGACAAACCCAGTCATACGGAAGAAATAAAAATATGACTTTCTCAAATTTATATTTCAAAATGTTCTGGTAGATTAGCAGGCTGAAAATTGAGAAAATATCTTCCCTAAAGGAACAACTTAAAGTAGTACCAGAAGACATCAGCTGTTTAAAACAATTTGTGCTGCTTTCTAAAAGGACTACTCCCTGCAAAGGACTTGATCTTAACTGACTACTACATTTCTGTTTGCTTTTTGAAAACAATTTTTCATATACACCACCCTGAGTCTTTAATATAGTCCCTGTTTAATATATTCTCCTATTCTAAACGTTCTTATTTTTAGAGATTATGCTTCAATATGTTTATAGAAGGGGCAGTTACATGATGCAGTGGCTAAAACACAGGGCCTGGAGTCAAGAACGCTTGAGTTCAAATCCATCCTCAGATGCTTACTAGCTATGTAACCCAATTTGCCTCAGTTTCCTCAACTATGAAATATGAACTGAAGAAGGAAATGACAAACCACTCTAGTTTCTTTACCAAAAAAAAAACCAAAAAAAACCAAATGATGTAATGAAGAGTTGGATATGACCAAAACAACCAAACAATAAACAAAATGCTAAAAGTGACATTTCTACAGAAATCTTTTAATAACAATATGTGTATGTTCCCAAAACATTACCTACAAATAAAAATTCAGTACATTAAGGCATATTTTCACATTGACTCTAATTATAATTGGCTCTAATAATAATAATAATTATTATTATACTGGTTCTATACTATTCTAAAGACTAGTTCCAACTTAATGATGGCAATGAACCTCGACAATGCCGAATGACAATGATGCTGGTCACGGCAGGGAAAATGTGGCCCAAATAAGGTTTTCATTTCTCTGCATCTCTTTACAGTAGTACAGTGAATGCCGTGTATTGGAATCCCTTAGGAAAAAGATAACTTTATTGTATTGCCCTACTTAATTAAAAAAATAATTAATTAACTCATTTAAAAGAGCCTAACAAATCCATCCAATAAAGGCTTCCTATGCCTCACATTCCTCTCTGATGTGACTACTGTGAATACAGGATTCTCATTGCCTTCTGCAGTTATCCTTTGTTGAACTGTCCAAAACTGATATTTAACCTACAACTTCTGGGGCTTTCTCCTTGATCTCTTGGGACTCTAAGTCTCAGCAAGTTTTGAGTCTAAACAGACATCAATTGTATATGTACAATCAGTGTTTTATGGAAAGAAATTATACATTAGTTATCTTCGCTGGGAAAGTTCCTAATTTAGGAGGAAGTACCCTAAGTAATCCTTCTAGAAACAGATTTAAGACATTGTGATGGGATTCATTCAATAAGGAATAATTACAAAAAGTTTTCAAAGACCTATAAGCTTTCATAAAGTATTACTTTCCCTTAAAATGGTCACTTACAGAAGACAAGTTGCCCAGAAGTCTGTTAGTTTGACAACAAAATGTGTGACTTAGTAAGAGCCTCTGAATCACCATTCTACATAAGCAATTTTTACATGAAATAATATAAAATGCTTTTGATCTTCCTATATTGATTCACCAAAGTAGCTGATTCTATTATATTATGTTTCTATTATAAAATTCACATTCTTTTGTTTTTCCTTATAAGTACAGCACAGTATGAATGACTCCCTTTCTAAGGTCTACCCTCTTTTTCTCTGACAGATATCCGATTGCTTCTCTCCTGCCTGAATTAGAAGCAAACTTACAGTGGCATCGATAGCGTCTTAGAGATTATAGGAAATTGAACATTTTATAACTGACTCATCAGGAACATAGACAGAATTTGTGTTTTTCCTCATAAACTGTGCTAATTTGTGAGGTTTTTTTAATGATAAAGGACTACTGCATTTTCATTCTAAAGGGAAACCTGGCAGAAACATATTAATTTTCAATTTACACAGAGGGCATCCGAATTGGAATTAGATTTAAATGTCTGCTTAATTTTCAGGCCAAATGAGGATAATCAGATACAAAATTCAATTCTGAATCAATAGTAAATGATAAACATGTTCTACTGCTATGGATAACTCTTTTTATTTCTTTAATTTACTTTTTGAGCTGGTAGTATTGCCCTGGGCAAATTAAGCCCATTGTCTATTCATAGTTCTTCATTTCTCCTTCACAATCTCTGCTGTTGCCTCCAAGTACCTGAAGAATCCAAGCTACCCCTGACTGATTGCATGGTACCCAACTACACTGCTTCTTGATTCATACCTTTTTAATTTTACCTTCTGGCAAGACAAATTGGCCCATCTTAAGTTTATCCCTTTAACAGCTGTATGAATTGATATCATTCTGGTTGCTTGGGTAAATTTTTCTTCTACTCACCTGCTCAGATCACTCTAGCAATTGAGTATGTGCTTTTCTTTCCTTTTTATTCCAGTAATGCACTTCCCTTTCATATTTAGTCATATAGAATCAGAGAATTTGAAAACTGAAAGCAAGATCAGCAGCCAACCAGTCCAACTTATACTCAAAAGGAATCCCCCTCCATAGCATACCTAATTGATCAAATAACATCAGCTTGAAGACTTCCAGTGAGGAAGAATCTATTCATCAGCTCATAAGGCCACTCTTCCTACTTTTGGACCTGTACTTTTTAGAATTTGGAAATTCCTTCCAAGGCCAATTAAAATGCAGTCCCCTACCAAAAGGCCTTTTCTGACCTACTCTGTCCCCCCTCTAAAACTAACTCCCATTTACTTTGTATATATTTTATGTGAATTTAAATGTGTACACATTTTTCTCCTGTTAGAATGTAAGGTCCTGGAATGAAGAGATTATTTTATTTTTATCTATATATTCTTCACACCTAGTAGATTACATGGCACATAATAAATGATTGTATTTGATTCACCTTCCCCTCTCAAATTACATATTTCATATCTAATTGATAGAAATTATAAGATTTTATCCAAATCAAAAAGTTTCTCTGTCAAACTAAATACTTGTGTAATTATTGGATATTTCTTTTGTAGATGGAATAATACCCATACTGGAAAACATGTATTTACTCATCAGTGAAGTGAAAGTGTTAAAATGCTTAACTTTGACAATCTCTGCCAGCCTTAATATTTGATAATGCTAGCATAGTTTCAATTCCATACGTTTTATTTCTGAACATTCTTACTTTAGACCTACTTATTATTTGGGTTAATGAATATTTTAAAGTAAAAAAAAGTGAAAAATCAAGCTAAAGAATTACATTTTGATTGCAAAATAAGTAATCGAAATTTCCAGAAGAAACAAAACTTTCTATAAACTTTACATTTTAGAGAGTGGAATAATAATAATCACAACACATTTTTATCTGGTACTTCTGTATTTAAAAAAAAATTTTCTTAAAACCACCTCAGGACAAGAAGATAATTATTAATATCCGCATTTTATAACTATAAAAACAGAGTCTCAGAGAGCTCAGTGACTTGCCCAGGATTACACAGCAATCACTGTCAGATCTCTTAACTTTAAATTCAGAGCTCTTTTGACTACATCACACCAAACATTATTTATCTTTTTATTAAACAAAGAATGCATCATGATGCAATTAAAATTTCCTATTAATCAGGTAAGGTCTAATTTTTTTTAGTCTGCCGCCAATAACTCCCAAACCTTTTTTAAAACGTTGTTGGAAGATAGGACAACGAAATCTATTTTATAAACTAATTATTTTCCTGGCTTTTGGTCTATGTGTTTTTGTTTTTTAAATTGTGTAAGATCTGATCCATACTGTATCTGAATCCAGGCCATAATAGTAAAGTTGTCCTAAGTATTTTATGGTGTGACTACCAAGTGCCTGATTCTCCTTCTTTGGTGCTTCTCTATACCCTGAAATTGGACTGTCTCTGATCACATTCAACACAATTTTTCTCAATTCTTCATTTACTATCCTTCAATGGTGGCACTATAGAATAATGTTTATCAATTCATATATTCTCAAAGTTTGAAACAAAACACAAAAATGGCCAAAATCCCCATTTTCTCATTTCCTCAAAAATGATGTATGAAACATACTTTTCTCTGAGAAAAGCAGAAGCTGGAGATTGTCAGAATTGCTAAATCCCATTGTTTACTTCCCAAGAGGTCAATAACACTCACTGTCAGCAACATATGTAAATGAAAAAATTTTGATTGGCTACTGAGGCTGTTATTCATCTACCAGAAAATGAATATTTTTTTCTTTCTTAGATGGTTAAGCACATCTGCCCTAAATGAGTTTGGTTGCCAAGAAACAGCTCTTTGTACTTTTGAAATTCAGGGTTATATTTGCAAAGGAGAGATTTGTAAAAATGAATAACAAAAGCATTCAGAATATCTTTTACAATATACAGATTGATTTGGGAGTTTTAGAGAATATTAGTATGGATAGTCTTTTCACAAAAAAAAGTCAGTACCTATTGACTATTTTAATTTTTTTTATATTGGCATCAAGGAAGAGAATAGGCCACACCCAACACCACCCCTGAAAAGGTGTCTGCCTTTTTAGAGAGTGGAATAATAAGAGCTAGTTTAAAACTGATGCCCAATTTTTAAAAAAAAGCCATTAAAGCCAACTATTAGTTGTGTGGAATAATGGAATTCTATAGAGAATATTCATACAATTTGGGATAATCTATTTCTCTACTTGTACTACTGGCCATTAAAATTAATTATTGAAAGTAAAATTCAGGAAATCAATTGCTTGTTTGTTACCATGATAACAAGAAATTTTAATTGAGGTTTTTTTATTTTTATCTTTTACTCAATAACTTGTCTTGTCATGGTATAGACACTACCTATGGAAAATTACAATACCTTCCTCCAAGGTGGTTTTTCCTTCCTTTATAGGAGCATAGAATCATAGATCAAGAGCTAGAAGTGGCATTGCTGATAATCTAGTCCAACCCCCCTCATTTTACAGATGTAGAAATATGTTCAGAATCTCAAAGTGACCTGGCTATAGTCTTACAACTAGTATATCACCTTTAGGATTTGAACCCAAATCATCTCACTAATCCACACCACACATTGTCTTTGTGTTATGAAAACTTATAACTGTTTAAACAGGATAAATTTGTGGAATCTTCCAAACGAGGAGGAAAGTAACATACCACAGGGAAAAACAATTTTTTTTTTTTAAGAATCAGAGATCTCCAGCTGGAAGGAGCCTCAGAATTCAAATCCCTAGCTTTCTAAATGAGGAAACTGAACCTAAGTGAGGATATGCCATGTGACCAAGGTCACACAGATAATAAGTGGCAGAGCTGTGATTCAAACTCAGGTCCCATGAGTCCATGTTCAATGGGAAAATTATCATTATTTCTGTTGCTTCACAATATCTCACTAAGTTCTAGAGAGTCCAGAAGACCTGACTTCTAAACTTACCTCTGACATTTAGAAGTTAAATGATTATGGACAAATTACTTAACTTCTTAGGTTAATCATTTGGAAAAGTTACTATAATACATGCAGACTCTATCTCTGGATTATTTTGAAACTCATATAACATAGTGTTTTTAAAGTACTTTGCAAACTTTGCTGTGGGTAGTAATAAAACTAATTCATGAGACTATAGTTATTTTGCTGTTGTTCAATTGTTTCAGTTGCGTCCAACCTTTCATAATGCCCTTTGTTATTTTCTTGGCAAAGATACCAGAGTGGTTTGCCATTTCCTTCTCCAGTATATCCAGTGAATCCATTTTGTCAGTCAATTAGAGGTTAAGTGACTTACCCAAGGTCAAACAGCTAAGAAGTATCTGATCCTAGATTTGAATTCAGGTCTTCCTGACTACATGCCCAGTGTTCTATCCACTGAGCCATAAGTTGCCTCTAGTTATAGGTATAGAGAGGGCTATTGGAGGCCATTCAATCTCTTCTTTTCAAGGATCAGGAAAATAAGGCCCAGAGAGATCATGTGACTTTACTTAAGAATCACAAGGGGGGAAAATGGCAGAGCTGGCATTCAAACCCAAGTCCTCTGGCTCCAAACCTTGTTACATGGAGAAAGATTGTTATTGACTTTCTTTTATAGTCCCATATTCTGCTATGCTTCCTGGAACCCAGTAAATATTTAATAAATGCTTGCTGACTGATAGGACCTGGTCAGGACTAAACATTTAAATAAATCAAACTTTATAGTTCAAATTTTATTTCAGAGGACATGATTTGACCTGAATATCTGTGGACTAAGGAATCATATTAGCATGAAATTCCACTCTATTTGCATATCCCATGTTCCATTATTATATTTTGTAAAATCTCTCAACTTTAGGACTGAATTTTCACTATCCAAAAATATTTCTCATGCTTACCAAAATCAACTTACCCAATTCTGTGTAGTTTTCATTCATAAACTATTTCAGATCATACTCTGTTTTCCATCACTACTGTCTTTTGCCACTTTTTATATTTCTACCACTTAGCATGTGGTAGGTGCTTGATAAATGTTTATTGAGTTGATATACTTCAAGGATCCATATCAATGAACCCAGATTTCAACACCTCCATTGCTCAATAGATGGCCTTGCTGAATTTTTTATTACCATAATTATTCCTTTTTTGCTATTCCTTTTTGTCAGCCAACACCATTCCCTTCCTCCCTCATGTATCTCTTGGTTTTTCACATTTTAATGTTTCCCTTGGTTTCTCATTCTTTTCCACTTTTTTGGTGTGGCTGAAACACTATTTTTGAAATTTCTTACTGTAGGAACACTAGCAAAATTATTGACCACCTCAGTGTTCTAAGCAACTCACTAAGAATCTAAGTTACAGAGTTGATGATAGCCTACATTGGTGGAGGGAGTTTCCTCATCTGGGAATCCCCTTTCCCAATGAAATCACAGGTCCACTGCCTATCCCTTATCTCTAAAACTTTGAGTATGCAATGTACAAGGGTTGTTTCTTCAGAAAGATCAGCAATAAATTTACTGAAATAACATATACATTGTGCTGAGAATGTGAGGCTAAAGCACTGAGGTGATGGAACCCTAACTATATATTCTAGTTATTCAATTTGTTACAAAGCCCCTTAGTAGTTGCCAGCTTAGAGTACCATCCTTACCCAGGTCCTAATTCAAATACAATTGAATTGATTCAGTTAAAAGTATTATAAAGAAGTAATTTCATTTTATGCTATGCTGTGTAGCTCATGGCCTTTCAAAGTTAACTTCACATTCACATCCAAATTAATTTTACATGTATTTTAGTAGTGATAAGAAATAAGGGATTTCACAAGTCTAAATGAGTTTTTCCTAAAACAGGAGACTATGCTCCATTATATATGTGTCACACCACTTGAGAGGACTATTCAAAGCAGAACAATTGGCATCGCCTTTACTGATCTCTCTCTTCTCCTCCAATATAGACCTTTTTATCTATTTTAATATGTTAACCATTACAGTAAAGATATCCTAGACTGGAGTTTTCTTCCACCCTAGTCACCAATGGCTTGTGGAAATAGTCTCTCTTTCTTGTTGTCTCTTGCTTGCTATACCTTCTACTTCTACAAATGAGGCCAGATAAATAGAAGTCGTACCTCTTTCTAGACAGCTAGGAGATACAGCGGATAGAGAACCCCATCTCTGGGCTTTTGTCAAAACCCCATTTGAAAGAAGTTATTGTTGTTCAGTTATTTCAGTTGTGTCTGACTCTTTGTGACAACATTTGGGGTTTTCTTGGCAAAGAGACTGAAGTAATTTTCTCTAGTAATTTTCCAGATGAGGAAACTGGCAAACAGGCGTAAGTGACTTGCCCAGGGTCACATACCTATTAAGTATCTGAGGTCAGATTTGAACCCAGGTTTTCTTGGCTCTGGGCCCTGCACTCTGTCCACCACAACACATAGGTGTCCAAAAAACCGAGAAAACAATTGAACACTGAGAGTCCTACGTAATCCCCTCCAAAGTACATGACAGATGGGAAGCACTTAATATATGTTTAATGACTGACTAACTGATTAACCAGTCCAAACCCCTGTTGGCACCATTTTATCAGATCTGAGATTTCTCAGCCTTGGAAATATCCTGCTCCTAGTCTTAGCCCCAAATCCTGTGAAGATAGCCCCACAGGCCCCTAATGAGAATATCCATCCAGTCTCCATTAATTAAATATGTGTTGCTTAAGGAGATTCTTTTCCTTGTGACCATTGTTCTAGTCATGAACTTCTCACAGCGTAGTGAGGCTGGCCCTGGGGAAAGCAAAAACACCATTAGTCAGCTATATATTTGAAAATGAAGTTAGGCACTTGCTGGAGCTTACACTGCACCATAATAGCCTCAAGAAATTCATGATGACCCCCCCACACACAAACTAATATGAGACATCTCAGTGAGAATACAATGGGGAACCCTAATATGTTATAATCCTTCAAAAATGCAAGTATCACAATTATCGTATAAACATTGTTAAAAAATGTTCACCTGGTATCTTCCCTGAGAATTTCAATTGCAAAACACAGTATGATCTAGTTTTACCAAAAATATTCCTTAAATTGTTAATCCACTCCTGTCCCTCAAAATATATTTTACATTTATTTTACTTTTTATATCCCTCAAAACTTGGTCTCTTCTTACATAAAAGGTGCCTAAATCAATACTGATTTCATCTCTATTGATGTGTGGACTCCCTTCGTCTATGCAGATCGACAGCTTGTCTAATTTATTCACTACTGAGGCAGCAACTGTTAGAGAAGTGTCTGGTGCACTGAGAAATAAAGCCACATTGTTACACAGTTATCATATGCCAGTAAGCAAGACCTGAAACCTACTTTTTCTAACACAAGTCCCATCTCCTACGCATTATGGCCCCAATGTACAAAGCATTTTTCAAAGCTTAAAGTACTGTATAAATGTGTGGTGGTGGTGGTGGTTGTATTCCTTTATGGTACTTCTCAAAATAGTTATAATAAATTTCATGTCTAAGTTTCAAGATTTTTAATAGTCATAGTTCTAACAAAACCCAACTGAATTTTGAAAATTTTAACTCAGCAAAACGAACTAAATATATTGATGTTAAGCACTCAGTATAAAATTTATGGTCATAAGTTAAGTCAACAAGAATTTATTAAGCATCTAGTGTATGTCAACCATCTAATATATGCCAGGCATAGAAAGAAAGACAAAAAACATGGGGGAGACATCACATACACAATTACGTATTAATAAGATAGATACAAGATAAATTAGAGATAATTACAGAGGGAAGGCACTGGCATTAAAGGGCGCCTGAAAGGTCTTCCTAGAAAAGTTGGGTTTTAACTGAAGGAAACCAAGAGGAGAAATTTCTCAGCAAGGGGAACAGTTAGTAAAAATGCTCAGAGTAGGGAGATGGGGTATTTTTTTGCCCTTTTTTGGGGGGAAAGAGGAAATTCAGGGCAAATGGGGATAAGTGACTTGTCCAAGGTCACACGGCTAGTAGGTGTTAAGTGTCTGAGGTCAGATTTGAACTTCAGGGCCGGTGCTCTATGCACTGCTCCCCCTACCCCACCCCCACCCCGGAGTATCTTTTTTTAAGAACAGAAATGAAGTCAATGTAACTGGGTGGAAGAGTATGGGGAAGGGAGTAAGGTATAAGAAAAGTATAAAGGGTAGTAGGGGGACCAGGTTATGGGGCTTTTAAAACTCAATCAGAAGACTTTATATCTGAGCCTGGAGGTAATAGGGAACTACTAGAGTATTTTTTAAAATAGATAATAGAAAGCTGCTAAAGTTTATTGAATAATCAGCAAACACAAATTGTCCCTTTAAATTACCACACTGTAAACTGTTTTTTATATACTTTAAATTATCTGATCTTAACCTTTTTGAGATTTGAATTTGTGTTTGTCTGCTTAGACAATATTGTTTGAATGGATCCTACATGAGACACTTTACCACCAAATGTTAGCATCACCACCTATCATTAATACCATTATAAATTTATTCCTTTGAGTTGTGAAAAGTTTTGTCTTTGATTCCCTTTGAGAATCCAAAAACCACGGAACAGATTCATTTTGCAAGTTATTAGCATCTAATTATCTAGTAACCACAAAGCAGTTCACTTATCAGTTAAAAAAGAATGAAATGAAACTCAATGTATGTTAAGAATAGAAATTAGACTTTCATCCATAAGAGAAAAACAAGAGCAAGAGGATACTGAAGATATGTTTTATCTGTTTCTATATTTTTCCTAGGGACAGACCCCTTTCCAGAAAGCTTAAATGACAGAAACTTAGTTTTTCAATTGTCAGTTTCTGTGTACCTCTAGAATAATTATTGTGATTGAATTATGTAATCAATTTGTTCTAATAACTAATTTGGCTAATTTGGTGAGCAGAATTAACACCTTATTTGACCACATAAATGAGTTATTTTATTGAATTGCTTACCCAAGTCAATGAAAATGTACAAACCAGTTATGCATGTAGACTTAAGCTGAGATACTAATGTGTATAGCATTGTTTCTAGGTAATTAAATACCTTTGAGACGTGAAATGTATGTGTCTTAATAATGGATTTCTGTATTTTTGGTTTGTGCTTCAAAGTTAGCCAATGTAACTGAGTATGTACACATTTTGAATAAAAGAATAGAATATTAAAAGAAAAACCAATTTAGTTGTTTGTATGACATGATTTTCAATGTGTATTAAAATTATGCTGATTTTAATCATTTCAATTCACATAGACAAACTGGGCTTCAATCCAAACTCTTCTTTCCTGCTGGGTATTTGTAGAAAATACTTTTATCAGTCACCTGCTGGTTTCTAAGAGAGCAGATAATAAAATTTGACACACCTCACCTGTCCCCTTACCCAAAACATCTTCACAGAGCAATTTATAAATATACACTTGTCTCTTTGATTCTCCCATGGATTCTCCTTAGTTCTATTGTGTTCTCTTAGTATTACAGAGAAAGAAAACTCACCACATGGATCTTTCAGTGATGTAACTATGCCTGATAAGAAAGAAGATTACAAAACAAATGCCTTGATGAAAGGGGTAGGAGAGAAGTCAAGATGGCTGAGAAAAAGCAGCAATTCTCCTGAGCTTATAATGCCATAAAAAATTCCTGCAGTGGCAGAAGCCACAAAAGGATAGGATGAAATAATTTCCAAGCCAAAGACAACTTAGAAGGTCAGCAGAAAAGGTCACACCTGCATGAGAGTATAGCACAGTCTAGTACAGGCTGTGCCAGCTCAGACCAGGCTCCAGAAAACCAGGATCAGGCCTTGGGAGTAACTCAGTCTGCTAAAGTAGAAGCTGCTTCCAGAGTTCACAGCCCACAGGTGGTAAGGGAGTTGAAGAACTGATGAGAAGGAGACTACAGGGGTCTCTTTGCTGGCACTGGGGGCAGTAGTTTATTGCTTTGCCCATACTTGGATCTTGGTCACAGTCCTGGGTGGCAACCCAGGGTGAGGAGGAACACTAGCACAGCAGAGCTTATGGGACATAGTGGAACAGGGCACAAAAGAGTACTTGTGGTCACTAATAGACCAGAGCACAGGCCAGAGAGTAGTAAACAACTCTCTTTAGATCATACCACCTTGGAAGAACTGAGAACTGATGACTCCCTAGAAGTATCTCTGAAAACAGTTGCACAAAAACCCTAAAGCTTAGGACAGTGTACCATCTACCCTGGAAGCAGAGCCTTACTGTAACAAAGAGTTAAGAGTGAAGAAATGGTCTAGAAAAAATGATCAAACAACAGAAAAATACAATTCTGACCACAGAAAGTTACTGTGGTGACAAGGAAGATCAAAACACACTCAGAAGGAGATAACAAAGTCTAAGTTCCTAAATACAAAGCCTCCATGACATATATGAATCGGTCTCAGGCCATGGAAGGGCTCAAAAAGTATTTTGAAAATCAAGTAAAAGAAGTAGAAAAAAATTGGGAAGAGAAATAAAAGTGATATAAAAAAAATCATGAAAAAAGAGTCAACAGCTTGGTAAAGGAGACACAAAAACTACTGAAGAAAGGAACATCTTAAAAATCAGAGTAGGCTAAATGGTAAAAGAGATGCAAAAAAAAGCAATGAGGAGAACGCATTGAAAAGCAGTATTTGCCAGATGGAAAAAGAGGCACAAAAATTCACTGAAGAAAAAAAGTCCTTGAAAAGTAGAATTGGCCAGAAGGAAAAGGTGGGACAAAAGCTCACCGGACAAAATAATTCCTTCAAAATTAGAATTAAGCAAATGGAAGCTAGTGACTTATGAGAAATCAAGAAATAATAAAACAAAACCAAAAGAATGAAAAAAATTAAAAATACGAAATATATCATTGGAAAAAATAACTGACCTAGAAAATAGATCCGGGAGAGATAATTTAAAAACTGCTGGACTACCTGAAGGTCATGATAAAATAAAAAGCCTAGACATAATTTTTCAAGAAATTTTCAAGGAAAACTGCCCTGATATTCTAGAACCAGAGGATAAAATTGAAATGGAAAGAATCCACCAATCACTTCCTGAAAGAGATAATAAAAAGAAAACTCCCACAAATATTATAGCCAAATTCCAGAGTTCCCAGGTCAAGTACAAAATTTTGTAAGTAGCCAGAAAGAAACAATTCAAAGCTACAGTCAGGATAACACAAGATTTAGCAGTTTATACAAGAAAGAATCAAAGGGCTTGAGATAAAATATTCTGGAGGGCAAAGGAGTTAGGATTACAAGGAAAAATCACCTGCCCAGCAAAACTGAGTATAATCTTTCAGGGGAAAAATTGGTGATCGATGTAATAGAAGAGTTTAAAGTATTCTTGATGAAAAGACCAGAACTGAATAGAAAATTTGACTTTCAAATACTAGACTCAAGAGAAGCATAAAAAAGATAAACAGGAAAGAGGAATCATAAGGGACTTCATAAGACTTAACTGTTATATTCCTGTGTGGGAAGATAATCTTGTAATTCATAAGTACTTTCTCATTATCAGGGCAGTTAGAAGGAGTATATATATATATATATAGTTGGATGCACAGGTATGAGTTGAATATGAAGGGATGATATCTAAAAAATAAAATAAAATTAAGGGGTGAGAGAGGAATGCACTGGGAGAAAGGGAGAGGTAGAATGAGGCAAATTACCTCACATAAAAGAGGCAAGAAAAAACTTTTACAATGGAGGGTAAGGTGGAGGAGATGAGAGGGAGTGAGTGAACATAACCCTCATCAGAAAGGAAGGAATAATATAAACATTATCTTACCCTACAGGATAATAGCAGGAAAAAGGGATAAGAGAAAGGGGGCATGTGATAGAAAGGAAGGCAGATTGGGACTGGTGATAGTCAGAAGAAAAGCACTTTTGATGAGGAACAGGGTGAAAGGATAGAGAATAGTATAAACAGAGGAGGGAAATAATATGGAAGAAAATTCAGTTAGCAATCATAATTGTAAAAAAAAATTTGAAGTAAGTTTCTCTTTGGCCTCATTTCTTAAACATATAGAGAACTGAGTTGCTTGCTGGTGGTTAAAAAAGATGAGAGGCTCCAGAGCTAGTGGTTAAGAGAAGGGTTCAAAAGATTCAAAGTAGTTCACAGATGACATTTGAGTGTGAGTTCCTTAATGGCATGGATCTGTCTTTGTTTCTTTTTGCATCCTGATTGCTTAGTTCTTTGCCTGGTGTAGAGAATGGTGCATAATAAATGTTTTTTTGACTCACTAAACAGCAGAAAAGTTCAGAGAAGAATCTGAACATAAGACTTTTAAGAAGAGTCAAAAGCAGACATAATTGTAGCCTGGCCTCTCTTATTTTCTGGGGCAGTCTGATTTTGAGGGAGAGAGCTTCATAGTTACTGACCAAGATACCTGACTGAGTAGGTAGGGAAGTAGGCTCATAGCCAGTAAAGGAGACAGCTAACCAAACAAAACTTACTAATCAGAGAGCTTTTAGCAAATAGAGAACAAGACAGTAAGTGATTCTGAATTTATTACCTTACCTGAAGTACCATAGGAAGGGAAGATCACTAAGCTTTCCAGCAGGAAGGAGGTATTAACCACACCCTTTATGGTATTAGGTAATCTAACAATAGAAAAGAAACAACGGCTGGGGTAGAGCAGGTCTAGCAGGAAGCTATGCCTGGAAAGAAACAGATTCAGAAGAAGGTAGCATGAAAACATAAGCAAAAGAAAACAGCAGCTTTGCATTATTAAATGCAAATTAAAGTCTATATAGTATTTTAGGGACATTAGATACAATTGAATTTTCTTCTTTCTAATATCTTTGTTATTGTTATTCTTTATTTTTTCTTTCTTTATACTCCTTGATTACTCACTTTCTGACTCCTTCCCCTATAATGATAGTTTCACTGATAGCTGTCAAAGCAGTCTCAGTGTCTTTTATACTAGGCAATTCATAGTTCACCAGCCTCAATTTCTGCCCCAAAGTGATTTCTTCTGGAAGGATAGAATGTCCCCAGCTGGAGACTGGGCTCTTTCCCTCAGAATTAGTGGAATAACACATAACTACACAATATGTGTCATTTCCTAGTTCTCTATATTCCTTTGTTCTCTAGCTAAGCTCTATTGCATCACTGAGTTCTGCCCCACTGATTCCCTTACATGAGGAAACTTCTGCTTTTCTGGTTATACATAGAGGAAGAAAGAGTACAATTGAGTTCTGTTACAAGCCTAAATCTACCATAGCATGGAGGCTGTAGTTGGGGGGGGTGGGAAGGTGGTACATAGTTGAGCTATTAAGGATTAGCTATTAGCCTTCTCTACTATTAGTTCTTTTGATTGTTACCTCATCTGGGCATGTTAGACTGTGGAGACAGGTGAAATTACTTCATTTCTTGTGCATAATTCTTGTTTTAAAGAGGTTTGAGTAGCTGTGAGGATCAGAGAAAATGTCTAGTCCTTCAGCTTATTAGTTAAATGATACAGAAGAGGAAAATTAGACATAGACAGGAAATTCTGTCCTTTTAAAAAATTAGAAATAATGTTTTAGTCAATGTCATCACTACATTTTGATATTCTTCTATTATATTTAACGTCTTCTTTTAAAATCTTCTCTATTTTCAGATTTTCATTGTCTCCACAAATGAAGTGCTATTAAACTATAAATTCTTTGAAGGCCATATTGTCTTAGCAATACTTGTATGCATGTATCTTCCATAGAATCTTGCCCAGTTCATGGCATATGTTGCTCAATTAACAAATGCTCATTAAATGTTGAATGTCCTTCCCCCTCAAAAAAAAGATGTAATATAGTAAAGACCCAATATAATAAGGCATCATACTTCCATAGAGCTTTGCATCTTACAAACATCTTTTCTCCCAATATTTGAGAGTGGTGTATGCAGGGATTCTCATCCCGTGTCACTGATAAGAAAGCTGCAGTTCAGGGGGTGCTCAGGACTTGCTTGAGGATGAATATCTAAAAGTAGCAAAACTCTGACTCAGATTCAGTTTTTGGTAAGTCCAGATTTAGCGCTTTTCTCCTTGTCTAGTACTCTTTCGTTGGGGATTTTTCCTATACTCTCATTGCTTTGCTGTTTTTCAGTACTTCAGAGCATCCAGATAACATTTTATATTGATTACTATTTTTATCATCTTTGAAACACTTTTTCCTCTCTTTGGACATGGCATTGTTGTGCCACATATACGTTTTTCTTCTGTTCCAAATTATTTTTAGATCCTACAAGTTCGTATAACATATTTAAAAGAATGATTAAGGTCAAGGCTGTTGAAATCATGGTACACAGACAATGTCTTTCAGTCTTACTTTTGAAGAAGGAAGTTATCAAAATAGAATATTAAGCTACATTGAAAATTTAGTTTTTGTCTCTATAGGACTAACAAAAATAAAATTATAATAATAATAACTAGTGTTTATATAACATTTAAGGCCTACAAGGTGCCTTACATACACTATATCAAATGGATCTTCCCAATAACCCTGTGAGGTAGCTGCTATTATTATCCCCATCTTATAGTTGAGGGAACTGAGCCTGACAATAGTTCAGTGACTTGCCCACGGTTACCAAATTAGTAAATGTTAAAGGCTGTATTTGAATTCAAGTCTTCCTGACTTTGGTGCAGCTGGGTTGACAGAAAGCTGGGCCCAGAGTCAGGAAGACTTATCTTCCTCACTTCAAATCTGGCCTCAGACACTTATTAGCTGGGAGGCCTCAGGCAAGTCACTTAACCCTTTTTGCCATAGTTTTATCATCTGTAAAAATGAGTTGGAGAAGGAATTGCCAAACCATTCTAGTATTTTTGCCAAAAAAATCCCAGATGGGGTCACTAAGAGACAGACACAACTGAAATAAGGAACAACAACAACTTCCTGACTCCAAGTCTGCTGCTCAGGCCTCTGTACCACCCAACACACATTCCAGATAGAATCTTTTACATTGTTTACTGTCAACAGCTACAGCTTCTGACTCAAGTGCTCCTTAGGACCTAGGAACCACTCAAATTGGTTTCCTAATGACCTTGTGTCATAGGATGAAGACTACATCTAAATGGAAACTTTTGATTTGACACAGCTATTCCAAGACTAAAACTAAACTTCAACCTTGGTTTAAAAAAAAAAAATAGTACTGATATTTTCACTCCTCCTAGAAAAGGAAAGAGATGTGACCCATTCAGTGGTTTCAGCAGTAATAACATTGATCATCCACTACAAAATATAGCTTTGTAGAACCTGAGTCTTTTTATACTTGAAGGAAAACATGTATTATGGAAAAGTGCCTCATCCAAAAGAGAATCTGAAGCTCATTTTTCATACAAGCTTCATATGGCTATTACCAAGCATGAAGAGAGAATAAACCAGCTGTCTTCACTTGCTCACATGGGTGCAGTAGAAATAATGCTTGAATTGTGTTGGAATTCTTGCTCACCTATTTACTAACAACTCTTTGGATCTCTGTTTCCTCAACTGTTAATTGAGGAAATGGCAAAATGACCTCTGAGATTCTATCTAGCTCAAAATCCTGCGAACCAGCTCTATTCTGGCTCAAAACTGATTTGTAGCCACATGTGAATATCAGTTCATTCTATAATATAATAGGAGGAGAATAATAATTCATTCAATTGAATGGTAACCAAGGGTTTGGTCTAGACCAGGATGGGGAACCTATAGCCTCAAGGTCATGTGTGACCCTCTATGTCAGCGGTTCTCAACCTGTGGGTTGCGACCTCTTTGGGGGTCAAATGACCCTTTCACAGGGGTCACATGGGTCGCCTAAGACCATCAGAAAACATATATTTACAATGGTCTTAGGAACTAAGACACCGCCCCTCTATCAGTCTCCAGGCAGGTCCACCCACATACAGATACACCCTCATAAGAGTATTAAATGGTCAGGGAATTAGGAAGGTTGAGAACCACTGCTCTAGGTCCTCAAGTGTGACCCTTTGCCTGAATCCAAACTTCATAGAATAAATCCCCTTAATAAAAAGATTTATTAGCCCAAAGGCTTAGAAGACCACAAGTGGCCTCTAGGTCACAGGTTCCCCACCCCTGGTCTAGACTCTACATGAGGTCAAAACAATTAGAATGATGCTGGTTGTTTTGTTGTTATTTTCAATTAAATCAGTCACTGATTTTGACTTTGTAAGAAGGTCATCTTGTGACATTGTAAGAATAGAAATGTATCATTGTTGCTGCAATTTCCCCAGCAGCCATGAATAGAGAGTTTACATGAAGGAAATAGTCAAAATGGCTAATTTAACGTTCATTAGTTTCCTTTAGACTTTTATGAGATAACTTCTTCCAGGTAGAATACCTTGCCATATTTCTTGTTTAAGTGTTTTTTTCCCTCTACTTCTTAGGGCTTCCTATTTGGTCTTCTTCAAGCTATATCCATGCTTTATTATATTTTCTCTTTTTAAAGAGAAACAGCAGTTTGGTATATCATATGTGAAACAGTGTGTGTGTGTGTGTGTGTGTGTGTGTGTGTGTGTGTGTGTATGAG
>CM053588.1:126804366-126831509 GCA_028646515.1 Pseudochirops corinnae | reverse complement strand
TTTTTCATCAAGAATGCTTGGAAGTCCTCCACCTCATTGAATGACCATATTTTCCCCTTGAACAACATACTCAATTTTTCTGGATAGGTGATTCTTGGTTTTAATCCTAGCTCCCTTGATCTCTGGAATATCATATTCCAGGCCCTTCAGTCATTTATTATAGAAACTGCTAGTGTTGTACCCAAACCCAAATCCCAAGTCAATACACACCACCTGACTTGTGCCCCACCATTAAGCCCCTTTTATATTTCTGTTTTTCTCTATTTTAGCTTGAAACTGCTTAAGGCATGTCTGGGCATATTACTTAAGGTGTTCCCTGACTCTGTCTCCCCTAATCAGCATTTCATATTTTCCCCCTGAATCATTATAGTGTACCAGGTCCATTACAGCGCAAGGATCTAATCTGAGTACCATCCTGCCCTGCCTCGCTGAACAAGCAGGAGTTTTGACTTTGTTGTCTTCTTCTGGTCCCATGTTTTAATCCTCTTTGTCCCCAAAAAAGGATTCTATGGTCTGATTTTGCTTCCTCTGCTTGCTTATCTTTCTAGCCAATTACTTGACTTTTGAGCTTTTTGCCATGGTACAACTCTGCTTCCAGAGTTAAACCAGCTGTATCCCAGATTGCTGGGCTTTTCACAGTTGCCAAAGTTATGAGGAGGGAACCTTCTCTACAGCCACCACAAGCTCTGGCACAATGGCATTCCTCACCCCACGACCACCACCCAAGACTGTGACCCAGATCCAAGCAGGTTAAAGCAAGAGTGATTACCCTCTGGGGTGAGGGGGAGGACATAGGAGACAGCAGATTGGAGGAGGGGTTATGCAGTGGGATGACTGTTTTGAGGTGTTGGGTAGGGGAAAGATGGGGAGAAAATTTGTAACTCAAAATCTTTTGGAAATGAATGATGTAAACAAGAAAATAAATAAATTAATTTAAATTTATAAAAAGATTGTAAAAAACTCAAAAGAAGTCATTTAATATTAAAAAAAAAAAAAGAGTGATTACCCTCTGAACAGTTGCTTGGTCCTCCTATGATCTGCAGGCCAAGAGCTCTGGAGGCAGCCACACTGAAACAGCTGCAGACATCAGGCCTCAGTCACTTCTTGCCCCGGGATCAGGGGGCAGACCACACTCTACTGTCACCTGCTTCCAACATAATTCCATACTGACCTTTTCCTTTCTCTTTGGCATTTATGAATTGAGAAGTCTGGAATCTGCCACAGCTGCTGGTGATTTCACCCTCCTGAAGTCTGCTCTGGCCAGTGTGGGCCAATTCTTGGGGCTGCCCTGGGTCTGGCCCTGCACTCTTCACGTGGGAAT
Source organism: Pseudochirops corinnae (assembly GCA_028646515.1). Lineage (NCBI taxonomy): Eukaryota > Metazoa > Chordata > Mammalia > Diprotodontia > Pseudocheiridae > Pseudochirops > Pseudochirops corinnae. The sequence continues at coordinate 126,830,188 of CM053588.1, read as the reverse complement.
GCTCAGCCGCAGCTTGGTGTGATAGTCCCTTCCTGTCAGCCTCCCAGGCTGCCTTCAGTGGGAGATTTGTATCTCTCTGTCACTTTGTGGCTTCTCTACCTCTAAAATTTGTTTAGAGTCGTATTTTACAGGTATTGGAAGTGGTTGATGCAGGAGCTTAAGGAAGTCACTGCTTTTACTCCTCCATCTTGGCTTTGCCCTCTATTTTTTCTTTCACGTAAGATATAAAAACAATCAGAATCACCTTAAGTTATTCCTAGTTCATTGAGAAATGAAGAAAATTAGAAATACGGTGATCTGAAGAAGAAAGAACAGTTTATAGTAGAAATAACATATCCTAAAAAGCTGAGTTTATTCATCAATGGGAAAAATGATGTTTCAACAAAAAGCTAATATCTGAGATTTTACTTTCAGAAAAATGAGAGGTGAACAGAAAATTTGACATACAAAATCATCAAACAAAATTAATTAACCATTTGCTAAATTCCTATATGTTAAACACTGTGCTAAACTACAGAATTACAAAAATGAAACAGTCCTTGCCCAATAGGAGTTTAATGAGGAAATACAACATGGACATTAAATTTATGCAAAATAAATATTAAAACCAGTGCTTGTTTACTGGTCTCAACATCCCCATGCTCTACAAAGCTGCAATCATTGATTACTTTTAGTTCTTTGACAGTCAAATAAACATGGTTGACTAAATCCATTTACAAAGACTGGCTTTCAAGTTATTTTAATCCAGTTGATGAAAAATGTTTCAAGAACAACATCACATTTAAAGGAGTACCAACTTTAGGTAATTTTGTGAATATGTGAATATGAAATTTTGCAGAAATATAGCTAGTGTTGTCTGTATCTACCAGCATTTGTATGAAAATTTAAAGAAAGAGAAGAATGTTTAGTCTTTGCTGCTAAAATATCCTAAAGACAAGAATAACGTTTTCATCATATCATCAATACAGGCTTATTTTTAGACACAATATTTGACCATCTTAAACTTTCTTTAAATTCTCTTTTCTATAACTACTCTATTATTTTGTAATAAACTTGAATCAGAAATGTATGTTTCTTATACTTTCTGTTATATTACATTAATTAGTAGATAAAATAAAAGCTCATTTTAAAATATTTTTTTCATTGCATATTTCCATTGGACTATATCCAACTGCCATATTTTACATATAATTATAACTGTCAATAGTATGAATTCTAATAATGACACCACTTCATAGGATTCATTATTCACAGTAATTGGGACCTAGCTAAACAAGGTAATGGGTAGACATTAGCAACTAGGATCATTAGAAAGGGCTTCATGCAGAATTTGACATTTGAGCAGATTGTTAAAGGACAATTGGAGTTCTAAGACGCAAAAGTTATGAGGGAGAGCCTTCCAAACTCTGGGGGAAAAGGTACAAAGATGCAAGATATGGTGATGAGGGACCAAGAAGACCTAAATTCACACTCAAGCTTTTTTGTTTCTTTGTTTCCTTTTTTACCTACAAATCCAGCACTTTGCCTACTCTGCCTTGTCACTTCCCAAACTGAAAGGAAAGGGAAATAATTTAACATTTTTAGAAAGGGTATCACAAATGAATGGTATTCAAATTAAATTATTACTAAGTAGGTGTGGGAGGGTATGTGGAGGAGGTTATGAGGGAGCAGTGATGAAGATTCTGTGTCACTGTTGGAGAAAGAGACAGTAGAAAGAGATAAATAGAAGGGGAGTACAGAAGAAAGCTGTTGGAAAGAGAAGTGGAAAGAAAGATGAGGAAGAAAGTGTAAAGAGGCGATAGAGAGAGGAGAGAAGAGAGGATAGCGAGGGAGAGAAAATGAGAAGAGACAGAAACAGAAAGAAATTTAGACATTTCAGGAAGTTGGTTTAATCAGGATAATGGGAAGGTTTAAGGAAAGGTCTATGGGAAGTGACTGAGATCAAATGTGGAGTAAATCTAACCACAGGGAACTAGCATTAATTTAATAATAATAATTTTTATTTATATGTCACCTCAAAGTTTGGAAAGTAATCTAAATAAATTACATTATTTAAAGCTTACAACAAATTTATGGGGAAAGAGGAAAAGTACCACAGTCTTATCCTCATTTTAAGTACTAGGAAATTGAGATTCAAGGATGATAAATATCAGAAATAGAATCTGACCCAAGTTTTCCTGAAATCATGGCCAGCTCTTATCTATTGTACCATTCTGCCTTCTCTTTAAAGAAAAAAACCTAAATAATTTAATCTGAAAAAATGAACTTAATAGTTCTAATTTCAAATGAGAATGGATTGAACTTCAATGGTAGTGAATGGTAGAATGGTTAAGGAAAAAAACAATTTTAAACACATAAGAAACATTTAAAATACAAAGGTATAAACAAAGTGAAAATGAGTGACTAGATCAAAATTTGTTATGCTTCAGGTAATTCTGAAAAATAAAACAAGTTGTAATCATGAATCTGGATAAAATAACATTAAAATTGATACCATCAAGAGAGGTAAATAGAAAATCGATGTTATTTTTAAAGGTGTCTGTAGACAATGTAAACAAATTACATTTATGTAGGTATCAAATAGTATACTATTAAAGTTATTAAAGGAAAAGTTAACCAAAACGTGCAGACATTAGCAATAACACATTAATTATAGGCTGTTTCAGTATTCTTCTCTCAAAACTGGATAAATTTAACAAAAAATAAAGATGACCATTTTAGATCTCAATAGACCATGGGAAAAATGAAACCTCTGGTGATTTTTTTGATGGAAAAATTTTAAAATGAATATTTTTCCCTAACACATGGTACCTTTAAAAATTTTTGTGATGTGTCAGTATATAAAGAAACCATGAGAAAATGTAGAAAAATCAGAAATATTAAAAAAATTTTGTGAGTCAAAATGCAAGAAAGGCTCACCCACCTTCTCTATCTAAAAGTCATTATCACGATAATTGATATTTAGTGACAAAGTCAGTGATGTCCTCAAGCCTCTTTAATATTTTGTAACTTTTTACTCATGACAGACAAAAATATTCCTAATATGTTTTATAGTGTGTTTATTTTTTTTACTTTAATTCTTTGAAAAGTAGTAATTCATGTATATATGGTGAATTTTGGTGAGTTCTTAGATGAATTACATCATTACAAAATTATTTTGGATAATTGGGTATTTTTTTGTTTAAAAATTATCTTCCTGTTAGCCTTACGCTGCCCATTTTTTAATACTTTTTTTTTGGATTCTAGGTCCTAATAATTTTTTTTTCAACTGGAGGTTATCTTTAAAAGAAAAATACTGAAGTCACTAACAAGCTATTACTTTGAAGAGAAGATCTTGCAAAAAAAAATAGATATGAGATAAGCAAGAAAACTACTATATATTTAAGAGCAATATTAAAATTTGAATGGCCCCAAATAGACTAGCACCCCAGTGATCTCAATAAAGATGCTACTACAACTTTGAGAATGATCAAGTATTCATTTAAGAAAATGTTAACAGAATTGTCACTGTTATTAACATCCTTTTAGCTACCTTCCACATATAAGCACTTTGTTTTCTTCTTCCTGCAGTCATTGATGACAATTTTGATGTAGAACGGAGTACCTGCCCACATGTAAAGTATGGTTATCATGCTGTGATTTAAAATTGTTAAAATCCTATCTAAGGACTTCATTAGAGAACTAATAAAGTTTCTGTTATGTTGTTTCTATCATACAGCAAATATCCACCACTGGAAATTATATATATTCACAGATAAATTAAAGCATCCATTTTGATGAAGTTTTTTTTTTCCCAATTAAAATGAAAGCTCATGCTAAAATAAAAATACTAATATAAAAATTGTGCAAGACAGCAGCAACCTAAAATGGCACTCTGAGAGTATAGGAGATAATGACTCCAAAATTAGGATGGCAACATAGCATGACAACATTAGTCCTTTGGAAACTTTGAATCAGTTCTTGCATGCGCAGTAAAAAAAAAAAAAAAGAAAGAAAGAAAGAAATATGACTTACAGCTCCATGCTTGAAATGTCCCAATTCATCTTTTCATTTTGTGTGTGTGTTATTTTTTTTTCATTGCACATATTCAATATTTTTGGAGTTACTCATTATCATAATCTTTCCCATGTAACAAGCAAAAAGAAATTTTGGAGATATTTAAATAATGCTATTCTGAATTTATTCATGACTATTCATGATTGTAAATTCTACTTTCTTTATGACAATCTAAGTGGAAGTAGGCCTTGTTACATGCTGTAGATTAATAGTGCCTTGGGCTTTTTCCAAAGTCTTCTGTTTTCCGTAATAAGCCCTTGTCTGAACATATCTGGCATTGTCCAGGGTAAAAGGAGAACTCCCAGATAGCCTATTTCAACCATACGGGTTTTTAAGAAAGTTATAATTTGAGGCAATTGACTTAATATCTTTCTTCTTTTTTTCCCTAAGAAACACATTGCAAGAGGCATCATTTCTTCTTCTCTACTATTGCTAATGGTTGAATAAAGAGAATAATAAAAGACAAGTCTTAGCTTAAAAATGAGTTGAGAAAGTGTTGTATTCACCATCATAAAAAAAGTATTATTAAGTACTTAAGTTTTTTTAAGGTCTTTTGACAACTAAGTGATGCAATGGATAGAGTACCAGGCCTGGAGCCTGGACGGCCTAAGTTCAAATCTGGCCTCAGACAGTTAATATCTGTGTGACCCCAGGGCAGTTACTTAACCTCTACCTCAGTTTCCTTATCTGTAAAATGGGAATAATTATAGCACTCACCCATTGTGAGGATCAAACACAGTGTGCACATTGTAAAAAGTGCTTAGCACAATGCCTAGCACATAGTAAGCTAAATATAGATATAGATTCCTACATTATAATCCTATATTTATAATATTAGTATGTATCTCTCCTATTATTTTTATTATTAGCCAATAAAATTAAGACTCTCCTCATCAAAACCGTAATACTCAACCTTGGTTTCATGACATCTAGATATCTGCTCTGATCTTAAAGAGTGACATGATATCCTTAAGAGAAGCCTCAAAAACTTTTGAAAGTATCAACTAGGTAACACTTGAGGAAGAACAGAGAGGAGAAAGAGATGTTGATAAATCAAACATTGATGGGATATCACAATTCCTAACATGTAGTCACTCCTCATTTATATTTTTTGCAGACATTTTACTGCTTCTTTTAAAAAACACTACTGTCACTTCCTAATGATGCCATGAATTTCTCATAGACATCCCTTCTAACAAGGTATAGTTAGGCAAAACGAAATCAGTACATTGGCCATGTCTGAAAGCTTATGCTCATTCTTTATATATTGTCCAACACCTACACCTACCTAAATGCTTCATTTTCAGTCCTCTGAAACCAGATGTTGAATTAAATTTTTTTAAATCAATTTTTTTTCTACATCACCGTAGTTTTTCCCAGTACCCTTCCCTTCACCTTCCCAGAGACCAATCCCATAAAATCAATAGTATTTTTTTTTGAAGAAAAAGAAAAAAGACAAAAAGAGGGAGAAATACAACTGATCAATACATTGAAAAAACCTCAAAAACATGTGCAATGTGCAATAGCTGTGGACCTGCAATCTCCACAAAGGGGTGTGTTGGAAGTGTTTTCTATTTTTTAAAAAATATTTTTTATCCAAGTGATACTTGATGTTCAAAATTTTGCTATTTGTACTTTTGATTTTATGTGTGTGTGGTTGTTCTTTCCTTTTAAGTTTCTTTTCTTGATTCTCACTTCAGCTCATGCATAGCTTTCCATGATTTTCTGCATTCATCACAGGCATCATTTCTTACAGACAGAAATATCTGTTACATACCATAATGCCAATGCAATATTTACAGCACCCACCATCATGATAGAGACCATGACTATAATTATCACATGACAGTCAATCACAAAATTTGCCAAACTCTCCAGATAGAAGATAAAGCTGAAGGATTTATTTAAATACCAGAAAACCAAATCCCAAAACCAGTAAGCTGAAGTACCACAGATACTCAGAAGCCATAATAATGCTGAGAGCCACAGCATCCTTTAGCCTTCCCATAAATTAATATGATATCAATATTTACTCACAAAACTCATATTTTCTTGCCTAAGCTCTTCTGTCCCCAACTGTTTCTGATGCAGCTTCTCTGGGGGCTCTCCTCCTCAGCACACTCTTCATAGCACAGGCTCCATGTGACTACATTCAGCCTTTCAGGGGGCAGAGATTTTCTTCACAGCAAGGGAAGTCTTCAAACTCCCATTCCCATTACACATACATGTAGCATGATTTGTTCAGCCTTTTTCCAATTTCAGGGCATTTCCTTTGTTTCCAATTCTTTGCTTTCACAAAAATTGCTGCTATAAATATTTTGGTACTGACTGGGACTTTTTTCTTATCAATGATCTCCTTTGGGTATAAGCCTAGTATAGCGGTATTTTTTAAAGAAGGAAAACATCTCTAATGTATTCTCTGTCCTTGAAGACCTTCCAGTGTACTTGAGAAGACAATATCTAGATACACTACACATATATGGTAACTGCCTAAGGTATTAGAAGGTTGGAGGAACTGGAAAAAGCTTGTTTGGAGGAGGCAGGAATTTATCTAAATCTTGAAAAAGTAGGTAGACTTCTCATAAGCAGTAAAGACGGGGTTAGAGCATTCCAAGAAAGGGGGAAAGCTCAGCAAAGATCCAAAAGCAGGAATAAACATGTTGGATTTAGGGAACACTTAAAAGACTGAGATGACTAGGGCAGCAAATTGGTATTAGGCAAAAAAGGAGACAAAATTGGATAGAAAATGAGGGAAAAGAAAAGAGAGTAGAATATAGGGAAGCTTGGATTCCAGGGTGAGATGTTGGGAATTCTTCCTCTAGACAACAGAGAGGTACAGAAAGCTTCTCATTTCAGGAGACTGATATAATGAAAGGATCTAGTGGCCATGGGGGAAGAATCTGAAGACTTTCCAGTTAATCTCTCAATTGTGATAGAGTAACTTGTCTTTAATACTGGAAGGAGCTATGATTTCATCAGTTGGGCTACTTCAGTCACTGATATATGCCATCATAGTAGACAGTATCCGTTAGTGACTACAAATAGTCTTGGTCAAAAAAACAAAAGAAAAGAAAAAAAAACAAACAAAAAATTTTATATGTTCATCTACCATATGGTAATGTATCTCCTAATTTACCTAAGTTTGGTCCTTGGAGAATAGGCATATACCGACTCTGTCACTGGGTCTTCTCTCAAACCCTTTTTTGCTGTCCATAATTAGTCAGAATTTGTAATCTGCATGTCCTTGAGAAAATAGGATCACCCTACTACAGTGATGAATCAGATAATTATTTAGCAGAGCAAACAACATCATGAATTTCCAAATGTATGTTCTTTTAATTGTTCATTTTTGTATGCATGTAGACATAGTAAACAAGGAACAAGGATAGCATGGGTAATTAATATACAAATATGACATTCCTCAATGCAAAGTTCTTTTTTCCAATTTTTATGTAATTATTTAGCATTATATTTTCCCCAGTTATACAAAAAAAGCAATTTTTGACAATTATTTTCAAAATCGAATTCCAAATTCTCTCCCTTCCTCCCTCCCTACCACTACTATCCCCCCATTGAGAAGGTAAGCAATTCATGATAGATTAGACATGTGTAGTCATGCAAAACATATCCATAATATTCATGTTGTGAAAGAAAACCTAGACCAAAAAAAAAAACCCTCAAGAAGAATAAAGTTTTAAAAAAGTATGCTTCAATCTGCATTCAGACACCATCAGTGTTCCTCTGGGGATGTCTAACATTTTTCATCATAAGTCGTTCAGAGTTGTCTTGGATAGTTTTATTGCTGAGAATAGCTAAGTCATTCACAATGGATTATCTTACAATATTGCTATTTGTACACAGTACATTTCACTCTGCGTCAGGACATGAAAGTTTTTCCAGGTTTTCTGAGAGTATCCAGTTCATCATTTCTTGTAGTATAATAGTATTTTATCACAATCACATACTACAACTTGTTGAGCTATTTTCCAATTGATTGGCATCCCTTCAATTCCCAATTCTTTACCACTAGAAAAGAGCTGCTATGAATATTTTTGTTTCTATAGGTCCTTTTCTTTTTTTAGCTGTTTTGGGATATGGACCTAGTAGTGGTATTGCTAGGTCACAGGGGATGTGTGGTTTTATCACCCTTTCAGCATAGTTCAAACTTGCTCTTTAAAATGGATGAATCAGTTCACAACTTCATCAACAATGCATTAATGTCTAAGTTTTCCCACATCCCTTCCATCATTTGTTGTTTACCTTCTCTGTCCTATTAGAAAATCTAATAGGTATGAGTTAGTATCTCAGAATTGTTTTAATTTGCATTTCTCCAATCAATAACAACTTAGAATATTTTTCATATGGTTATAGATAGCTTTGATTACTTCACCTGAAAATTGAATTTATTATGTGATCATTTATCAGTTGAGGAATGGCTCTTATTTTTAGAAATTTGTCTCAGTTCTCTATATGTCTGAAAAGTGAGGCCTTTATCAGACAAATTTACTTCATTTTTTTCAGTTACTATTGCTAACTGTATTTCTCTCTATCCTATTTCTCCCAACCCCATTTATTCTATTCTCTCTCTCCTTTCACCATGTCCCTCCTCAAAAAGTGTTTCACTTCTGACCACCCCCTCCCAAATCTATCTTCCCTTTGATCACCCACTCTCTTCTCTTATCACCTTTCTTTTTTACTTTCCTGAAGGGTAATATAGATTTCTATACATAACTGTATGTATATATTATTCTCTCTTTCAGCCAGTTCTGATGAGGGTAAAATTCATTATCTCCCTCTCACCTCCCCCATCTTCCCTTCTACTGTAAAAGCTTTTCTTGCCTCTTTTATATGAGATAATTTACCCTATTCTTCCTCTCTTTTCTTTCTCCCACTACATTCCTCTCTCTCATCCCTTGATTTTATTTTCTGACATATCAAGCCTTCATATTCAACTCACAACTGTGCTTTCTGTCTATATATACTCCTCCTATCTAATTAGAAAGGTCTTGAGTTACAAACATCATCTTCCCATGTAGCAATTTAAACAGTTTAACCTTATTAAGTCCTTATTATTTCCCTTTCCTATTTACCTTTTTATGGTTCTCTTGAGTTTTGTATTTGAAAGTAAAATTTTTGATTCAGCTCTGGTCTTTTCCTCAAGAATGCTTGAAATTCCTCCATCTCATTGAATATCCATTGTGTCCCTTAAGGATTATTCTCAGTTTTGCTTTGAAAGATGTTGTCCAACCCTCCCTCCGACCCTTTATATTACAGTTTTTGCATAGTCCAATAATTTTTAAAATATCTCTTCTGGATCTATTTTCCATGTCAGTTGTTTTTCCAAAGAGATATTTCACATTGTCTTCAATTTTTTCATTCTTTTTGTTTGTTTTATATTTCTTAATTTCTCATATAGTCATTACCTTCCATTTCCTCCATTCTAATTTTTAAGAAATTATTTTCTTCATTGAGCTTTTGGGCCTCCTTTTTCATTTTGTCAATTCTGCTTTTTAAGGCATTCTTTTCCTCATTGGTTTTTGGAACTCTTTTGCCATTTGGTGTAGTTCATTTTTTAAGGTGTCATTTTCTTCAGTATTTTGTGCGTGTGTCTTTGTCTCCTTGTTTTTCATTATTTTCTTTCATCACTCTCTTTCTTCTCCCAATTTTTCCTCTACTTCTCTTACTTGATTTTCAAAATAGTTTTTGAGCTCTTCCATGGCCTGAGCTCAATTCATATTTTTCTTGGAGGCTTTGGGTATAAGAGCTTTGACTTTGCTATTTTCTTCTGAGTGTGTGGTTCGTTCTTCCTTGCCATAATAACTTTCAATAATTGCAGTTCTTTCTACTGTTTGCTCATTTTCCCAACATATTGCTTGAATGGGTGTTAAAGTCAGGCTCTGTTTCTAGAGTGGAGGGTTCATTGTCCCAAGCTTCAGGGGTTTTATTCAGCAGTTTTCAGAAATACTTCTAGGGACCTGAAAGTTTTATGATATGAGGAGAAGCGTTTACTACTCTCTTGGCCCATGCTGTGGTCTGTGAGTGACCATAAACACTCTTTTCTGCCCTGGAACTGTGAGGAGGGTTCTCCTTCCACTGTGGTCACAAGTGCTGCTATATTAATGCTCCTCCTTGCCCTGGGACTGCCACCCAGGACTATGACCCTGATATGAGTACAGTCAAAGCAACAGAGTCCTGCCTCAGTGCTAGTAAAAAGACCCCTGTAATCTCCTTCTGACCAGTTGTTTGACCCCCTTACCATCTGTGTTCTAAGAGCTCTGGAAGCAGCTGCTTCTGCTGCCACTGCTGATTCAGTCATTCCCAAGGCCCACTCCTAGTTTGCTGTGGCAGGAGTCTGCTGTCGTGATCTGTGGTAGACTATGCTCCACTCTCACCCAGGGGTGACAGACCTTTCATGCTGACCTTATAAGTTGTCTTTGGTGTTTTGGGGCTGAGAGGGCTGGAAGCCACCACTGCTGCCAATGATTCTGTTACCACAAGGCCTGCTCCTGGTTGGCTGGGGCCTAGTCTGTGCTAGCACGCCCTATGCTGGATTGCTTTCCTCTCTCACCCTGGTGCAACATACCTTTCCTGCCAACCTTCCAAGTTGTATTGGGTGGGAAATTTGCTTCACTTAGTCTTTTTAATGTTTCTGCTGCTCCAGAATCTTTTTAGAGTCATTTTTAAAAAGGTACTTGTAGGAGTTTGGGGAGAGCTCAGGTGAGTCCCTGGCTTTACTCCACAGTCTTGCAAAGTTCTTAAAAGGTCAACAAAACACCCTTTCCTCTTTTTAGCTAAGATTTAGTAGAGAATAAAGTACTGGGAGAAACAGGAACATCAGGTCAGATTCAAATCTTGGTGGGAGTGGAGGTAGGGGGGTGATTTTAAGAGAGGAAGAAAATTTTAGAGGTATATGTGTGTGGTAAAGGAAAAGCATTCATTCTCCTAATTAAGTTTTTAAGGCACATATAGATCTCTACTCTGCAACAGCATGATTTCTTTCCTTTGTTTCAGTGAGATATCACACAGAAACAGTGTGGTATAAATGGAAAGGATGCTGGACCTGAAGGAAGATCAAGGTTCAAATCTTGCCTCTGACACTCTCCCTTATTCCCCATGTACCCATAGGAAGTGATTAATCTCTCTGAATGTCAATTTCCTCATTAATTTAATAAACAAAGAATCAATACAGATTTTTAACATGACATATGCTCCAGGCCTTTCTAAGATATTTTCAATGACTAGTGCTGGATACATCATAGACACCTGATATATTTATACTAGAGTCCCTCTAAAATACTCTAGAATGGGTCTGACTTGGTATTCAACCAACAACAAAAATATCATTATCTCTCTTTTGTTCATTGATCCCATCTGTTTGTGACCACTCCTAAATTTCTTTAGCTGGATCCCCATCCAGATCATACCTTCTCGCCTTAAGTGTCTCTCCAGTTCCTGGGTACTCTTCTCTTCTCTCTTTATACTACTTTACTTTGTTATCTCTTTGGTTCCCATGAATTTAATCACCTTTGCTATCTATGCTGATGATTGTTAAAAATCTATCTGTCCTGCCCCAACCACTCTGCAGACCTCAAATTTTGAATCTCCATCTGCCTTTCAGATATCTCAAACTCTATGTCCAGTAGACTTCTTAAACTAAACATATCCAAAACATAACTCATCTTGTCCCCTACCCTTTCTCCTACTAACTTCTCTATTACTGTCAAGAAAAGCACCATCCTTCCAGTCCTTCAGTCTCACAGTGTAGAAGTTATTCTCAATTTCTCTCTATCTCTCATCTTCCAAATCCAGTCCATTGCCAAGGCCTGTCAGTTTCATCTTAACAACATCTCTTGGATATGAACCCTTCTCTTTTCTGGTACTACCGCCATACTAGTATGGGTTCCTGCTATGTTACATCTGGATTATTGTACTAGGCTGTTGGTAAGTCAGCCTGCTTAACTCTGTCCTCACTCAAGTTCATCCTCCATCCAGCCAATAAAATGATTTTCCTAAAGCACAAAGCTGACCATATAACATGTACACACACACACACACACACACACACACACACACACACACACAGTCAATAAACTCCAAAGGCTCCAAATTGCCTCCAAGATCAAATACAAAATTGTGTTTAGTGTTTAAATCTTTTTATACCCTAACTAGCTCCTACCTTTCTAGCTTTCTTATTCCTTATTTTCTATCACACAACCTCAGATCCAGTGAATTGGCCTCCTGGCTCTTCCATGAACAAGACACTCCATCTCTCAGTGATGGGCATTTTCTCTGGTTGTCCTCCCTAGAATGCTCTCCTTCCTCGTCTCAGCCTACTGGCTGCCCTATCTTCTTTTAAGTCTCATCTAAAATCCCATCTTCTATGGGAAGCCTTTCCCAATCCTTTTTAAAAATTAATTCCTATTTATCCTATCTATAGCTTTTATGTACATGTTTGTTTACTTGTTGTCTCCACCATTAGACTGAGAGGTCCTTGAGAGTAGGGACTGATCTTTTGCTTCTTTTTGTATCTCTAGATCTTAGCATGGTGTCTGACATATAAAAGGCATTTAATAAGTGATAATTGGCTCATAAAAAGGAAGAAAGCAAGGAAGGAAGCAAAGGAAGCAAGGAAGACAGGAAAGAAGGTGAAAAGATTTTTTTAAACGTTGTTATACTAAGATATCTACAACCACCACCACTAGTATGCTCCTATATATTTTACTCCCCTCCATACCTACACACCTTGAAAAAGCCATCTGTAATTGCTGCCTCAAATTTCTCTCCTTTCACTCTTTCATAAATTCTCTATACTGTGGCTTCTGGCCTCATCACAGGTGAAACCATTCCTTCCAAAGTTACCAATGATATTTAAACTGAGAAATCTAGCAGCTTTTCTCAATTTTCAACTTTCTTGACCTCTCTGCAACCCACCTCACTGTTGATCACCCTCTTCTGGTACTCTCCCCTCTCTAGGTTTTTGTCATACTTCTCTCTTCTACTTTTCCTCCTGTCTATCTTAATCCCTCTACTCAATTGCTTTTGTTTTCTCTTCCTCCAGGTCATATCTTCTAACTCAGTGGTTCTCAACCTTCCTAATGCCACGACCCTTTAATACAGTTCCTCATGTTGTAGTGACCCCCAACCATAAAATTATTTTCGTTGCTACTTCATAAGTGTAATTTTGCTACTGTTATGAATCTATCTGATATGGAGGATGTATTTTCATTGTTACAAATTGAACATAACCCACAGGTTGAGAACCACTGTTCTAACTGCAAGTATAGCTCAGGGTTATTTTCTTGGCCCTCTTCTCTTCTTTCACTACACTACCTTGCCTTTGGATTCATCAGCTGTCATAGATTCATTTAACATCTCTATGTTGATGAGTCCTTGTCCAGGACTAACCTCTCTCCAGAGCTCTACCTGCCTCTTATATGTCATGAACTGGATAGTTCAGAGACACTTTAAAAATCAGTATTTCTAATACAGAATTCATTTTCTGTTTTCATTCCTTCACTAAATCTCTCTTTCTCCAAACTTCTATATTCCTGTCAAGGCCTCACAACCTAAGTATCATCCTCAATTCCTTGTTCCTACTCACCCCACATTATCCAGTCTCCTGCTAAATCTCTTCATTTCTCTCACACATATACCCTTTTTTCATTCACACAGCTACTAACATGATACAGACCCTCATTATCTCAGGCCCGAATTACTGTAATAGCTGTTGGTTGTAAGAGCTTTCCTTGTTTCTTTGCATCCCAATCTTTCCTCCAATCATTTGACAAAGTGAGATGAGGGCCAAAGCAACCTTCATAAAGCATAGATCTGACCATGTCTCGGTACACATGCACACACACATGCGCGCACACCTGCACACACACACACACACACACACACGCACACACTCAATAAATTCCAGCAGCTCTCTATTACCTATAGAATCAATACAAAAATACCATTTGGCTTTGAAATCCCTTCACAACCTGATCCCTTTCTACTTGTTTAGGTTTTTTTATACTTTACTCCCTTCTAAGTACTTCAAAATCCAGCAACACAAGTCTTCTTGCTATTTTTCCTGTAAGACAATCCATTTCACAACTCAGTGCCTTTTCATTGCCTGTTCCTCACTCCTGAAATGCTCTTCCTCTTCACCTCCACTGAATTCCTTTGAGACTCGGCTCTAATTGCTTCTTCAAGAGCCCTTTTCCCTCTCCACATTTCTCTGCTGCCCTTCCCCCACCCCAGTGCCTTCTTTTTGAGATTACCTCCTATTTACGATACATAATTATTCACCTATTGTTTCTTCTATTGGTATATTAGATCCTTGAGAACAGGACCATGTTTTTTTAGCTTTCTTTGTATGCCCAGCCGTTAGTACAATGTCTGGCACATAGTAAGTGTTTAATAAATGTTTGCTGACAATGATATAAACCTTTTTCTTACTGGAATAATTGTTTGCTAAGGTGTATTCACAACCCAATTTGCTTTTATGTTCTGAACATTGTTTCCTAAAATAGTGATATGTTTACCATACTAGACATTTCAGTTCACATCTTATCTTCACATAGTATCTCTTCACATAAAGCCTCTTTTCTTTATATATTCTTTAATGTGCATGAACCAGGTCACGTCATTCCTGGACTGAATCAGTTTTTCCTATTTCATTGTTAGGTTTCTTTTATGAGAAAAAAAGTCATTTCTAAATGGTAGTTTTATACGCAGAAGAAAATTTGACATATAAAGACCATGAGTAACTAGAACTAATTCCTTTGTAGTTTATGTTAATAGCTGAACTCTGGTAACATCTATCTTTTTTCGTAATCAAACTAACTTTTAAAAGAAATAGTTTTCCATGCCAAATTGTGTTATGTAAATGCACAGAAAATAAAAATTTGCTTTTTTATTGCAGTGATAACATTTCAGAAAAGATAGATGTGTTCCGTGAACTTATTTTTTTTTAAAAGGTAAGCCATAGGAACACACTCCTCAGAGTGTAAAGAATACTATTTTAATTCCTCTTGATGAATAAATAAGATCTGTTACTTCTGTGTAGTTCAACACATGTGACAAATAAATTGCCTTCTTTAAAGATTTGCATGAAGGATTAATTAGTATTAGCTAAGCTATGGCAGTGAAAGAACATTCATGAAAAATTACATAGGATGTGAGAAGTTGAGAGGGGCAAGACATCTCATTATACTCATTTATCTCATCTGAAGACTTGTTTCTGCTCATATATTTGAAGTGTAATCATTGAGCGACTACAGTTCCATGTTTTAAAATGCAAAATCAGTCATACAACAACTTTAGAATATTTGTTCCTATAAGTTTCCTTAGAGCAGGGCAGAGGTAATGAGAATCTATAAAAGATGTATTTTTCTGCATTAATATTTTTATTTGTGCATCATGTTTTCAAATTTTTATATTCCTTAGCAATATATGTATATATGTACTGCTATAGATACTGATCTAGACTAGATACACATATACATGGATATATTAAGTTCAGATTGCTGATGAAAAAGTCTACTCAGTGAGAAAGGGTAGTTGGGTAAAACAGAGTCATAAATACTCTTCCTTTACATACTTTTGGCTTTTTGTTAAAACAGATGAACTAGAATTTAACAAATTTTTAACCATAAATAAATATATACATACTTACACTATATTTTATAGGGGATGGGAGAGAGAGTGTGCACTATTTTAGTTGCAAAATTAAGGGTTTTTTAAAATTATTTTCAAACTTTAAAATTATTATTTAAAAATAAAAAATGAGAGTATGGAGGGGAGTTCATAAACAAACACTTAGGAAGCAATGTCTACAAGTGCTAAAGTTGTAAGAAGACATGGTAGATATATTATTGTTCAGATATTCACACAGCAGAACAGCAATTGTGTTTTAATAGGCATTGATATTTTTGTAAAATGGAGAAACATGGAGAATTATCCCATATCCATGCTCAAAATAAAGAGGGTTATATAACTAGATACACAATAAATTATTTCATAGAACTAGTCCTCCAGGCACAGAGAACTTCAATGGAGATTTAGTAGGATGAATATTCTAATGATAATCATTTTATCTCCCTGAAATTCCTAAGTCTTATTCTCACAGTCACTTCATCTCATGCAGTTAGGTATTAAATTGGGCAGCTACATTGTACACCAGATAGAGCACTGGCACTAGAATCAGGAGGACCTTATTTCAAATCAGGCCTCAAACACTTACTAGCTGTATGACCCTGGGAAAGTCATTTAACCCTTTTTGCCTCAGGTTCCTCATCTGTAAAATGAACTAGAGAAGGAAATGGCAAACCATTCCAATATCTTTGTAAAGAAAACCCAAATGGAGTCATAGAGAGTCAGACACAACTGAAATGATTGAACAACAACAATATCTATTAAATCAGCATTGCACTATGTAAAGCCATGCATGAGCAGCTTCCCAAAAGAATGCTACTATGAACAGCTTTTAAGGTTCTGATTATACAGTATAGTGAACACTCCATTTATTCCATAACAAACCAAGGCAAACTTTCTCAGAAAATCAATGTACAGTATAATATTCACAACATTACATCTTATCACAGAAAATCACAATATAGTGTTCACGACAGCTTACCATTAGAATGGCCACATAGTTTTCACCAAAGTGGCCACAGTATTTGGAACAAAGAACAAAAGAATGATCATCTGGTTTCCCTAAGGGGGAATCCCTCCTTACTTAATGTTTCAATCACCTCACAATACAATAATCAATCTTCCACTCATAAGTTAACTTAATCAATCACTTATCCAGATTCACAATTCCTAAGTATCATTAATCACTAAATACAATCATTAGAAAAATTACACAAACCCTCCACCCCTTGGTGTCTAGTAAACTTCAATTTCATCACACATTCAATATCCAAGGACAAGACTTTTCTTCATCTTGACTTGGGGCGATCTCTCAGATTCCCTGGATCCCCTTCCATGGTCCCAGCTCCTACCTGAATCCACCAAACAGTCACCTGGATTCAGAGGCAGAGAGCTCCCAGGTCTTTGTCTAGTCCTCCAGGAAGTTCTTGTTACACACTGAAGTTCACAGGGTCCAGCACATCTCAAAACCTTCACGACTTCTGTTGCTGAGAACTCAAGGATCAACCAAGCCACAAACAAAGTTTTATACTGCTCATGCTTCTTCAGTCCTCCAACAGTTCAACTGGCCCTAGGACCCAGAAGAAATCTCAGTCTTCCAGGCGACAGGAGCCACTTGGGCCTTCCAGGAAGCAACAGCCACTTCAGTCCTCCACCAGGAGCCACCAGGAGGAAAATTCTTGATTCTGTCTGTCCTCTGGAGCTCTTCTTAAATACACACACACACACACACACACACACACACACACAAACACACACACATTGGCTTCTTGTCTCAGCCAGTCCCTTCCTGTTATGTCAGCAACAGGAGACAGAGTTCACACCCTTAGTTACTAAGGGCTAAGTACCTGCTAAATTAATTACCATTCCACACTCCCTCACTAGTTTAAGATATTTTCTTAAGTCACCATTTGAGTCCTTGGTGACACCATATAACTTAGTGACCTTCTCTTTTAGAGAATGGTGTTAGAGATCGCAGAGAACATTCAGCATCTCAAGGAAATTAAACTATTTATTAGTATATTATAACAGTAACATATAATTGGCTATAAATAAATATTAGAGGTTGATATATCACTTGAAGAAATCAAAGCACACAACACATACGCACATACACACAAACCTTTCTGTGGAAAACAGGAATAAATAGCAAATACTTTCTCTGCACAGGTTTTCTGTATTTTCTCTCCTTGGCATAATATTCGTTTATGATAAAATTACTTCTATTGGTTAGAAGACTTTTATGAAGTTTTCAATCTAGTGTAAATGTCTCTATGTTTGTTTCTTGCCTCCAGTTACTATACAGGTCATCTAAATGGGCCTTCTCTGTTAGTTACGGTTGTTATACTGAAGTTTGTTTCTGCTTTTGTTAAGCATATTTTTTCAAAGGCAACCTTACAAATACAAAAAACAATTGGTTTACTCCCCTTTTTTCCAATATTTTTTTCTATATGAAAAAAGCAGCTATTTTGTGATAATACTCTGGTTCTTGTTTCTCCCTCTTATTTCTGGGTAGGATCACTTAAAAGAGTTCAAAATGCAATGAGGGAAGTTAATCATTGACCTCCATTTTCCAGTAAATTTTCCAGACTATTTCCAAACTCTTTTTCTCATAGACAAACTATGGGGCTATGTTTTGGACAGATACACATTATGATCTTCTCCCCAAAGAAAATGTGATTTCAAAATATACTCTAACCAGTTATTCAATGATATGTAGTAAGTTAAAAAAAAAAAATCTATCATGTAGAAAACTCCCATCTTATTCACCTGCTGCTTATTACTGATATATCCTTGAACAAGTTACTTAAATCCTTTTAGCCTTAACTATAAAACAAAACATTAAATATTTTTAAGATCCATTCTCACTTTAAAATTCAGTGATCTCTATCTTGGGACTGTAACATTGGAGTCAAAACTGATATGGATTTCTGTTACAAAAATTACTACCTGAAGTGATGAAGTTTCTTGAGAAATCCTATGGATGTAATAGCCAAGTGAATCTTGGGTATAAACAGCCAATGGTTTATAGAATGAAGACTATATGGAGACATATTATTTTCATGTAATCACACAATAAATTTAACATTTTAAATTTATTGGTAAATTTAATAAATAATATTTCAGTGTTGAATAACCAAGATATTCTTTCAATAAGTCACTGACATTCTTTCAACTAATATTTATTAAGCTCCTGTTACATGTATAGTATAATTCTAGGCTATGTGAGGTGACTTAAGGAAAAGCAAGGAGTATTTTTGAAACACTAAAAAATTTCTTCAAACATAGATTGGTAATTGAGATATAATTAATACCCTGAAAAAAAATTTAGCCTAATCTTAGGGTGAAGATGAAAGCATTGTTTTCATCCCAACTCTGGTGTCATTCAATGGTCTCAAACTTTTTGTAGTGATAAAAATCACTTTAAACAAAACTTGGGTGGTCCTTTTAGCAATATCTTTTCAATTGTTTTTTAATGTAATAGGCATTGAATTACATATAGTTGATGAAAAATATTGTCATGTCAATTTTATTCTAAATCAAGCAATATTATTAAAAATGTATTTTAAAAGATTTGATTGTTCATTCATTATAAATAAATGTTTTATAATTGTCTTAAGTGGCACAGTGGAGAGATTGCAAAACATGGATTCAGAAAGACCTGAATTCAAATCCTGCCTCAGTCAATTACTTTGACAAATCACTTAATTGCTGTTCACCTCAGTTGCATCAACTGTAAAATGAAAACCTCCAGGGTTGTTGTGAGAATCAAATGAGATACTATTTCTAAAATGCTTAGCACAGTATCTGGCACATTTTAGGTGCTGTGTAAATAATAGCTATTTATTATTATTATTACTATTACTATTATGATTATTATTATTACTGTATTGGGTTTAATAGTCTACCCAGTAAACTGCTTGACAGTGATTTTCATTTTGTTTTTACTTACTAAAACTAGAATTGGGGGGAAATTAGGGGTGGTTAGGTGGCACAGTGAATAGAGCTCTGGCCCTAGAATCAGGAGTACCTGAGTTCAAATCTGGCCTCAGACACTTAACACAAAAAAACTGTCTGTGTGACCTTAGGCAAGTCACTTAACCGCAATTGCCCTCCAAAAAGCAAAAAAAAAAAACAAAAAAAAAGAATTAGAATTGGGGAGAATGGTTTTTCATCTTTTTATGAATATTATAAGGGCAACTAAAGTCTAATAATTCAAGGATGTACATTCTCAAATGCTTTTCCAAATACCATCTCTGTCAGGCCATATTAATCAATCAACAACTTTTATTTAGTATCTGCTTTGTGTCAGGCACTATCTAAATTTGAAGAGGATTGTTACTGGAAGATGAGGCCACTTGTTATGTTGTTATTGTTTTGTCCAGAGCCCTTAGGAAGACCATCTCCTTTGTAATATGTGTGAATGGACACTGGGGTGTTGGAGGAGAGTGTGAGGACAAGAGAGAAGGTCACATTTATATAGCAGTCAAGGGATTGTCACCTCTATTGGAGAAGGGCAAGTACAAACTCATGAAATCAAAGACGCTTGTTTTCTTTCTTTTCTTTCGTTTTAGAAAAAAAAATTCTTTTTTGGGTTTCGTTTTTAAATTCTCTATATTTAGCATGTGGTCACCACAACCACATACTATACACCAATCATCAGCATTAGAAGTAAACCCAATATGGTGATAGCTGGAATTATTTGGCTTTGTACTCTGGTTACTGAAGACTCGATTTCTGTTTAGAGTCCAGGTAATTTAGCATCTTTGCTCTCTTACCTCTTGAAACTTCCTGTTTTTACCCAATTTTACATACTCAACATTGAAACACACCTAGGAAAAATGTATGTATAACAAAAAAAAAATTTAAGTTTGAAGGTTGTCAGTGGGAATAATGCAGAGAGTAACTGGGGGCAGTATAAATGAGCAAAATCAAATCTTATATGCCAAGGAAATCATAGATAACAGAACAAAATTCATTAGAGTTTAATTTCCTAACTGGAATATACTAGATGATAATTTCATGTGCACATATCATAGATATCACTGCAGTAGCTTCTATGCCTGCTCATCTACAGACACAGACATCTATTCTATACAATTTTTGATGGCTTTTTTATTGACCAATAAGAAACATATTTGTCAGGCACAGAGCTAATTTCTTCATATCTCTGATGGTTCCCAGCTGACTACTGCTCTTTGTAACAAATGGAATTTCTTTTATCTTCTCTTTGGCAGTGAATACTTTTTAATCATATGTACATAAAAATGAGGTTTATCTTGGCTATATACTGTAATTTCAAAGCAGAATCCTGCTGCGTTTTAGTGTGAGTAACAAATGCTGTTAAAATATGTCTACAAATGTTAAAAAAGAAAATTAATATTTTATAGGTTAAACAAAGATTCTTGAACCTTAAGTGCAATATTTTAAAGCTTGAAACGCTTCTGTTAGGCTAAATTTCATTTCTTAGGAGATTTAACAGGCTTCCTCTATTACATTGTTCAAATCAGTCATTTAAAACACCATTGCTATGTCTTGGCCAATCTAAGGTTACCCTCCTCTAATAATATTTGGAGATTGGGTCACCCAGGAGATGACTACCCAAAGTTCAAGGAACTCTAAAGATTTAAACTCCTAAAACTATAATTCTTGAGCCTCCATTAATATATTTAGTGAACCAGAGGACACAATTAACTCAAAGGAAAGATATTTACTGAAATGGACTAGTAAGAATATCTTCTCCATAAACCTGAGGCACACTTTCCCATAAATACACACATCATCCAGTGGAAAGAGTGAGCACATGCATAAAATATTATAGCAGGGAGTCAAACATGAACGGAACACATGTAGCAAAGGGAAGTCACACATCCTGTACTAGGAGCCCTAATATTTCTTCCTTTCTTGTGGTACCCTGCTTCAGGGCAGTATCACTCCTAGGAATCCTTTTTTTTTTCTTTTTGGCTCTGTGAACCTGTTCCTAATCTCAACACAACTCAACTCCACAGTTGACCTCTCCATAATTGCTTTATGCTACTATTTAGTGAGTTGTTCTGCTTCAAGATGACATTGTCATTGAGGGAGGAGGGAAAAGAGAAAAATCTTCTCTCCTGGAAAGAGATAGTAGGTAGGGAAAGGACAAAGAGAAATATTGCCCCATGGGTTGATTTCCTCCTTCATAGCTCTATTCTTTCATCTAGAAAAAGTGATTCTTGGCATCTTCCAGGAAAGACTCCCTTGTGTGACTACAGAGATGGCTAACTTACTTACAAATGTCATCAGGTATGAGGCTGGTCTTTTTGTTAGTCAATGGTGAGCCACCATTTCCTTCAAAATGATGGAAAAGCAACAGTTTACAAACTATGAATGAGTCATTGTCCCTTTTGAAACTTTTATAGTCTGTAAATAGGTCATCCAAAGTGTGAGTCACTCAAAGTTCTGCAGCCATTACATTGTACAAAATACATGACTCAGAATCTGAAAACGCAAAAACTCTAACCCCTCATTGCTTTTTCTACTACCACTTAATATTCTGAAACTTCACCAGGTACTCTGAGGTCCTTCAACTGATGTGCAACTAACTAATCACCACTCTTTCCCTCCAATCCTGTGTCACAATGCATACAACTGTTATCACAGCGACCATGACCAAGCCAAGTCTCTATCCTGGTCCTTCACTATGATTCCATTGTTCAATACCATGTACATTCAGCTTTTTCCAGTACAGAAAACAGTAGCAGAGGGCAGAGTCACAAACAACTGAAACCTAGGCATTTGATTTTCTAATTGTAGGGGAAAGAAGGAGGCAGCCAAAAATTCTAAGCCTTCAAATAATGGTGTTGTGATAATTGTAATGAATGAGTCAAATTGAAAAGTAAGCCTTTAGGTTAAACCTGTTCCCATATTAGATACTGAGTTCCTTTTTTTTTTCTCACATGACCATATCCAGAATATTTGGTCCTGTTTCTTTGGATCCCAATTTGCCCAAATTGCTGGTGTATGTTTCAAGTCTTAGTACTCACTTTTAGAGCCTATTTCCCTACTGAAGATGACTAATAGGTGATTGGAAATATGATAGTGAAGATCAGGGAAAAAGACAGGGTTGAAAACATATTTTGGAGTCAACTGCATAGACAGGAATAATTGAGACTTTCAGAATGGATGAGATCAAGAGACTAGAGAAAAGACCTCTGAGGACACAGCTTAGATGGAGGTCTGTGTTTAGGAGGCAATGAGGAAAACAGGTTCTTAGTGTCAAAGTTCTTCAAAGACATGATTTTGTTTTATATGTCATTATATTCCCATTGCAGCTGACAGAATAATTTGTACTTAGTAAGTACTCAATTAGCACGTGTTACTTTGATTGATTTTACCTCCTCTTACCTTCTCTCTGAATTGACCTGGGTTTAAAGTTCCTTCTAACTCTGGAAGTCTAAGGAGTTAGAACAATATAGAGCAAAAAGCGTTAAGTATTTAGAGTCAGAAGAACTGAATTCAGACTTTGACAATTCTCATTACCACTTTGGGGCATAGCATTCGACTCTTGGGGCTGCAATTTCTTTACCATTAAAATGTGTAGGTTGAACCAAATAATCTATTACTTGACTTTCAGCTCCTATGATTCTATATGGTGAATAAAAAAATTATAGTGTTTTTTATTCTAAAAAGAGGGTTAATTTCATTATGTGCTTTGTTCTTATTACTGTTAATAATTAAAACTACCATATCTTCTGTGTCATAGAGTTTTTGTGCTCAGCCCAGCTTTGAAAATAAACTTTAGCTGATGTATCCAAAATCAACTAAGCAGGATAAATAAGCAACATTAACAATAGAGGTTTAAAAAAAATTGCATACTGTGGTAATTCAAAGAAAACTTCAGAGTATTCTTTTGTTTTTCTTTTTAGAGGGGGGAAGGCAGGGCAATTGGGGTTAAGTAACTTGCCCAGAGTCACACAGGTCTCAGGCCGGATTTGATCTTGGGTCTTCCTGACTCCAGGGACGGTGTTCTATTCACTGTGCCACCTAGCTACCCTGAGAGTATTCTTTACTGAAAGCAAAATCTAGCATCACTAAGTAATTTTTAAATATATTTTTATTTCATTAAATATTTCCTCATTATGTGTGAAAAACATATTTATATTTTTAACAACTTTTTAAAATATTGTTTCAAATTCTCTCCCTTCTTCCTGCCCCTCTCCTTTCCTTGAGAAGACAAACAACTTGATTGATTATACATATGAAGTCATGTAAAACATTTCCATATTAACCATGTTGCAAAAGAAAATGGAAAAAATAAAAAAATAAAAAATACCCTTCAATATGCAATCAGAGTTTATCAGTTCACTCTCTGGATGGCATTTTTTTTTTCATTATATAGGTCCTTTGGAAATGTCTTAGATTATTTTCTTGATCAGAGTAGCTAAGTATTTCACAGTTGATCATTCTTAGAATATTGTTGTTATTGCATAAAATGTTCTCCTGGTTCTACTAATTTCACCTTGCAAGAATTCATAAAAGACTTCTCAGGTTTTTCTGGAATCTGTTTGTCATTCCTCATAGCACTATAATATTCCATTACTATCATATACCACAATTTGTTCAGTCATTCTCCAATTGATGGGCATCCTTTTTAATTTTCATTTCTTTGCCATCACTAAAAGAGCTGCTCTAATGTACAGATATGTCTTTTCCCTTTCATTTTATCTCTTCAGGATATGGACCTAGTAGTGATATTGCTAGGACAAAGAGTACGCACAGTTTTATATCTCTTTTGGCACAGTCCCAAATTGTTCTGAAGGGTTGTTGGACTAGTTCACAACTCTACCAACAATGCTTTAATGTCCCAATTTTTCCACATTTCCTCCAGCATTTGTCATTTTCCTTTTCTATCATCTTAGCCAATCCAATAGGTGTAAAGTGCTATCTCAGAGTTCCTTTCATTTATATTACTTTAATCAATAGGAATTTAGAACATTTTTTAATGTTACTACTGAAGGCTTTGATTTCAACTTTTATATACTGGCTGTTCAAATACTTTGACCACTAATCAACCAGGGAATCACTCTTACTTTTATAAATTTGGCTCAGTTCCATATATTTAAGAAATGAAGCCTTTAGCAGAGAAACTACGTGTAAATTTTTTCCAGTTTCATTTTCCTTCTAATTTTGGCTGAATTAATTTTGTTTTTGCAAAACCTTTTTAATTTTATGTAATCAAAATTATCCATTTTACTTTCCATAGTACTCTGTATCTCTTGTTTGATCATATATTCTTACCTTATCCATATATCTCACAGGTATATTTTTTCCATGCTCCTCTAATTATATCACCCTTTTATGTTTAAGTCATTTATCCAAGGTAAAATGTGTGAGATGTTTATCTAGTCCTAGTTTCTATCAAACTACTTTCCAGTTTTCCCAACAATTTTTGTCAAATGATGAGTTCTTCCTGCTAAAACATGGGTCTTTGGGTTTATCAAACACTAGATTACTATGGTCATATACTAACGTGTGTCATGTATTTAATCTTTTTCATTGATCCACCACTCTACTTCTTAGTACCAGATTGTTTTCATGATTAACAATTTATAATATAGTTTGAAATCTGAAACTTCTCAATCACCTTCCTTCATGTATTTTTGTTGTTGTTGTAGATTCTCTTGGTAGTCTTGATCAGCAGTCAGCAGCCTGCAATCTGGAGGTCACATGTGGCCTTCTAGGTCCTCAGGTACAGGCTTTTGACTGAGTCCAAACTTTACAGAACAAAGTTCTGTGAAGTTTAGATTCAGTCAAAGGACTGTGCTTGAAGACATAGAGTGTCACATGTGGCCTTGAGGCACCGGTTCCCCATCCTTGGTCTTGATCTTTTGTTCTTCCAGATGAATGTTATTATTATTTTTTCTAGCTCTATAAAATAATTGTTTAGTAGTTTTATCGGTATGGCACTGAATGAGTAAATTAATCGAGGTAAAGCTGTCATTTTTATAATATTGACTCAATCTATCCCATGAGCAATTAATATTTCTTCAGTTGTTTAGATATGTCTCTGTATTTGTGAAAAGTGTTTTGTAATTATTCTGTTCATGTGATCTCTGGGTTTGTCTTGGCAGATAGATCCCAAGTA
>CM053588.1:126745235-126797124 GCA_028646515.1 Pseudochirops corinnae | reverse complement strand
TGTTCAGTCCGTGATTTTTTTTTTATTTTTTTTTAAATCTCTGTGGGGCTCTGCTTCCAGAAGGGAAAGCTCTGTCCCAAATCGCTGGGGTCCTCCCGGCTGCCATAGCTCTCAGGAAGATGCTGGGACTCTTCCTATTTACTTCCGGCTGAGTGGATAATGAAGACTCCAGGACTGAGGCCCAAGACCGCGATCCAGATCCAGACCGCTCAACACTAGAGCTCTTGGCCTCAGAACAATCGCTTAGTCCCCCTGCTGTCTGCAGGCCGCGAGCGGGAAGCTGCAACGTGGAGGTGGGTGCAAAACTTCTGCCTTTAGCTTTTCCGCTCTGGAGGCCTTTTGGCCGGACGCTTTTCTCCCCGCAGTTCGCACTGACCTAGTTCTGAACACTGCTCACAGCTGCCGCTAATCCGCTCCTCTGCTCCTCCCGTCCAGCCGCCCCCAGGGCACAACCCCAGCTTCAGGCCAGGCTGGCTTCGGTTCACACTGCTGATATGGTTCCTCGTAGCCGAGCTGATAGTGGGAAGTATCTTTGTGTGCGTTTTGGAGTTCTAGGATTGGTTTAGAGTCCTATTTTATGGGTATTTTTGGGTGGCTATGTGAGAGCTGCGATATGTTGCTGCTGCTACGCCACCATCTTGGCTCCGCCCCCTCTTCTATGTTTTATTGTTCCTACTTGGCTACATATGTTGGCTCATTAACATCTTTCAACTCTTTAAGAACTTGTCACTACCTGTGGCTCTACTTCTGTTCTCCATTCCTAGGACTTCAATTATCCCCTCTATTTAGATGACTCTCAAGTCAATATACCCAGCCCCGCCTCTCTCTTGAGTTTCTGCCCTGCATCTCTAACTACCTGGACATCCCTCTAGTGCAGCAGCTCTCAACCTGTGGGTCATGACCCCTTTGGGGGTCGAGTGACCCTTTCACAGGGGTCACCTAAGACCATCGGAAAACATGTATTTCCAATGTTCTTAGGAACTGAGACACCGCTCCTCTATCAGTCTCCAGGTGGGTCCACCCACATGCAGATATGCCCACATACAAGTATTAAAGGGTCACAACATTACGAAGATTGAGAACCACTGCTCTAGTGCCTTAAATACCTCAACGAGTCTTCCTTGAATCACAATTTTTTTAAAATAGTTCTAGCATCCTGGTATTGATCAGGCTCAAAATCTGAGCATCATCTTTGATTCTTTTACCTCTCACCCCATAACCAATCAATAATAAAATCCTGTTGACCCTACCTCTATCCTACCTCTAACATTCATCCATCCCCTCATATCTATTTATGTGACCTAGTTCAAGCCCTACTCACCTCTCACATATACTAATATGATAGTATCCCAGTTGGTCTTCCTGTTTCTAACTCAACTGCTTGAATCTATCTTTCGCATAGCTGCCAATATCATCTCCCTAATGCATCTACTCAAAGAACATCAGAGCCTTCCTGTTGCCTATAGAATAAATTGTGAACTTCATAATCTTGGGTTTAAGGGACTTCCCAAACTAACTCCATTCTGCCTTCCTATCCTATCACATTCCTGTACTTCATCCCAGCTTAAATGGCTTGCTGACCTTTCCATGATCCCTGTTGTCTCCCATCTCAGAATTAAAG
The DNA here is from genome assembly GCA_028646515.1 of Pseudochirops corinnae. Taxonomy (NCBI): domain Eukaryota; kingdom Metazoa; phylum Chordata; class Mammalia; order Diprotodontia; family Pseudocheiridae; genus Pseudochirops; species Pseudochirops corinnae. The sequence goes on along the minus strand of CM053588.1, from coordinate 126,795,503 downwards.
GTCTTCTCATTGATAAGTATTGAAATCCTATAAGGTTCACCTTAGGTGCTGTCTCACCCCTGACATTTTCTCTGATTTCCTAGATGAAAATAATCCCTCCTCAAATTTTCCTTTATCCTTTTGTCTAAATCTCTACTTTGTCCTCATCCCATTCTACTTTGTATTATGTTTATTTGTACGTTGTTCTGAAGAGATCTCGGGTGAGATACCAAGAAGGAACATAGACACTCAAAGGATAAAAGGCATTTTGTTACTCTCAGGTATTCATGAATGTGGCTCCCCACCCCTACAGTTTCATGAGCACACAAATGAAATGTGGCTCAGATGTCTAGTGGGATGCATATCGTGATCAGCAGGCCTGATCTCTGGGTCTCTAACCTTATCCCTGATGGCAGTTGCTGGAAGAATTCATAAGGACTAAAGGAAAAGGATTGTAGGCTTAGTCAATCAACATGTGGTCTTGGCTATGATTTTTTACCCGTTCCACCCATCTACCAATTATGGACCACATAGGAGTAGTGATTAGGAAATTTTACTTAGCTGATTTGCTAACCTTACATTTCTTACCTAAATGTAGCTGACCAAGCTGATACATAGGTATGTTAATCAGTCAGTTACTTCTGTCAGCTAGAATCTAACAATTGGACCTTTTTATTTTTTATCTTTATATCCCTCACTATCCACCATAGACTCTGCACATAGTAGGCACTCAATTTTTTTTTAATTTAATTGGAAACTGAATTAGATTCTATGTTTTCTTTGGCAACATAAGTAAAAATCTGAGAAAAAGTGTAGCAGTCAAGAGTGAGAGTTGTTTGTCCTTTTTCATTATATGAAAGACTACATTTATAAAAGAACATACAAATCCAATTTTATTGGAAATTCAAGTTTCTGTTCAGTCTTTTCTTCATTTTGACTCCTTTTGCAGGCCTTCTCAATGTCTGCTGTAGGAAATTTATAATTATTAATGCTAGACACCTGCAAGCTATAATTGATCTGGCAACGATGCAAGTTTTCTGGTTTCTGTCCAAATTTATCTTGCATTGGACCATCCTGCAAACTGTCAGGTTTGTTAGCTGGTAAAAAAAATGTTTTAGGTCTGATTAATTTTTTTGAATCTTTCATACTTCCTTTGTCAGATAAATTCTTTTGACTCTTTTAAAGTTGTTTTTAATCAGTTTCTTTAAGGAAAATGCTATTTAAATTTCAGTTGCTTTTTTTAGAAAGAAGTATAATTCACCTTCCTGATTGATAGATTTGGTATAATTTTATATCAAAGTCTACATTTTCCATATTTTTCAAATAATTTCAAAATTATGATGTATCCGGAATTCATTCATTGGCAGAGGAGGTAGGAGAGTGATATAGAGGATGTCTCGTGCCATTTTTAGCACAAAAACAATCACCTCAGATAGGGTAGATTCAATCATAATAAGAATGTGTTATGTCTCTTTAATAAATATCTATCTGCCTACAACTGAATTTGGAGTCTGAAGACTTGGGTTTGAATCTCATCTCTGATATTAGCTCTATGACATTGTGTAAATTCACTTGGTTTCTCTGAACTTTGGCTTCCTTGTCTATAAAATGAGAGTAATGATATTTGTACTACCCTCCATGTAAGGTTGTAATGAGGAAAGTACTTTATAAATGCCAAAATGCTATAGGTGTGCTGTTAACTATTATTGTTTTTATAATTATTATTACCTTTTGAAGACTTCTTTTCACATTGCCATCTCATGATTATAGAAGGAAGTTTCCTGGCAATTACATGGAGGTCAACTATCTTCATTGTTCAATGCCTATGTTTAACAAGTATATCCCAGATACTCAGAAAAGGCAGTAACTTATTCTCCCTTGCAGCAGTTTGATATTTCCAAAATGGAAAGGAGACTGTCAGAAAGGGAAAGAAGAAGAGAAAAGTCACTAATCTAACAGAGAGGTCAGTCATGCTTTAAACATCAAAAATTTCACACATGAACAGGTTTAAGGTTAATGGCATTTCACAAACAGAAGCTCTGAGTAATCTAAGTGACCAAATTCATTTAAGTCTGGAGAAGCAGGAAACTGGCTGGAAGACAGTATCCCAGTGTAAGTGCTGAGACATCTCCCAAGCTAAAATGCTAAAGCTTCTAAAGTCAACAATGATTGTGCTGACTGGGGTGTGAGTTAGACACCTGAGAAGGAAAGACTCTAGAGCAGTGGTTCCCAACCTGTGACCCCCTTTGGGAGTCAAATGACCCTTTCACAAGGATCACAGGGGTTGCCAGAAAACACATATTTCTGATGGTCTTAGGAACTGAGACACCACTCCTCTATCCATCTCCAGGCAGGTCCACCCACATGCATATATACCCATATATGAGTATTAAAGGGTCGCAGCATTAGGAAGGTTGAGTTAGGCTCTAGAGCAATAGGTTAGACATCTCTCAATAATTGGATAGACAGAAGCTACTTTAGCTGTGTTTACCTATTTATCTAATCCACCCATTTTATACACGAGGAAATTCAGGCATTCATGACAGAACTGAAACTAGAAGTGTGATTTTCTGACTCTTAGTCAGCCAACTTGACTATCCTGACATTCCTCATTTTTAATGCAAGTGATAGAATCAATACTTCTTTTAGAAAAAAAAATGTATTTTTGCCATTTCAAGAGCATCTGGAATTGCCACTAACTCCATACCTAATATTCTGTTTAAGGGTTTTCCTACACCTTTATCCAAACTCATCCTTGTCCATGCAGATATTTTTCTGTTTTACTTGGGTTGAGGTAAATGATGCTGTACTTCTGGCTACTCCCTCTACCCTGGTCAAGATTGTAAGATCATAAATTCCTAGTTAGAAGAAACCTTAGAGGCTATCTAGTCCAACTCTTTTACATAGACTAAGTTTGGGATTTTTTTGTATTTGTTTCTTTCTACCTTTCTTTGCCAGTTCCCAGGAAGCCATCTCATTATAAAGGACTTTTTGAAAAAAGAAAGAATATATATATATATATATGTCTGTGTGTGTGTATACACACAAAGAGAGACATACATATGTGTGTGTATACAATGTTCCACAACTACAGAGCTAGTTACCTCTACAAAGGAGTAAGAGCAGATATCTTCTCATAGCTCTTCTCTTTCGTTCTTTGTCTTTTTTTACATTCATTTTTATTGCTTTGTGATGGTTGTTCTTTTTATTTACATTATTGTAGGATGAGAATATTGTTTTCTTGACTCATTTCAGTCATTGTACATCAATTCATATGTCTTTCCATGATTTTCTATATTCATGATATTCATTATTTCTTATAGCACAGTATTATTCCATAAAATTTATTTGCCAGAATTTGTTTAGCCATTTCCTAATCAATGAGCAAAGACTTTATCTCCAAATCCTTGATACCACAAAAAGCAATGATGGTGATATATACATATATGTGTATGTATGTATATATGTATGCATGTATATATGTATATGCATATATATGTGTATGCATGTATGTATATGATTTGTAAGTATGTATATGTATGTTGGTGTTTGTGGAGGCTTCTTTTTTTATCAGTTGGTCTTATTTGGTTATGTATGACTACTGGTACAATTTGTGGGTCAATCAACATTTTACCACTTCATTTTCACAATTTCAAATTGTTTTCTGGAATAATTATAATACTTCCCAGCTCCACCAACAATGCATTGGTTTTCCTGTCTTTCTGAAACCCCTCTGACTTGATGATTACTATATTTTGTCACGTTTGCCAATTTTTCAGTATGAGGTGATACTGCAGATTTGTGATTTTCATTTCTCTTGTTATTAGTAATTTGGGACAGTCTTTCATATGATCAATACTGGTTTTATTCTTCTTTTGAGAACTATTCCCATTGACTCTTACTAGCTATTCAGATTGCCTAGCACATGATAGGATTGTCGAATTCCTCCCTCTTATGGATAGTAAATATCATCATCACTGTCATTATAATTACCCATCTTTTTTGGTTGAGATCATCAGGACCTATGATTTCATTAATAAAAATAATTATGAGAACTCCCACTCTTTTTGCAAATCAGCAGTTCATTTGTGGTATACCTTAAAGTCACAAAGACAGACAAATTTAGAGGCTATTAATAGAGTTTCAGTGGGAAAGGACTAAGGTTGAAAGTGGGTAGTTTTAGTATGAGATGAGAAGATTTAAATAAGAACAGTGTTCTGGTAGTAGCATTGGCAGGATTTTGCAGCTGATTGACTACAGCGGTCAAGGGGTGAAGGAAAGGGAAAAATTAAAGATGGTTTGAAGACTTAATGAGCTCTTTGATAAATTTTACACATATTGTAGTTAGACTTTTTGTATATACTGCCCTTTTGAATTATAACAGGAGAATGATATTCAAGATTTTTTATTTAAAAAGAAAATTTCCAACAAAGCTTTGACCCAGTAGTGGCTTAAGGGTAATTCCTAGGAGTATAAGTCAGGTAATTTCTCCTAATTTGCTGCTTTGTTTAATATGATTGCATTTTACTTTTAAGAAACAACAAATGAAATAAAATCTTACAATCTTCTACTAGATGAACAAATCTTGTTTTTCATTAAATTATCAATATTGGGAAAGTTGCTCATTATTTATTTCTGTAAAAATGATGCATGTGCTTTCTTTTAATGAAGAAAAAGATTCTCTTTGGAGTAAAAAGTTCCTTAACTCAGGAAGCCTAGGTTTGAATTTAGGTAGAAATATTGAAATGGCTGCTAAGAGAGTCATTGTATTCAAATTGCCTGTTCACTTACATGCAAGCTCTGATCACATGACTTTAAATAACCATCATCTGTCAAAAGTACCCACTATGTTTCAGGCATTGTGCTATGCATCATGAATACAAAAACAAAGGTGAAACAATTACTTAAGGAGCTTACAATCCATAGGAAGAGTTAAGAGACCCACACAGATTGGAAAGACATGTGTGTGTATGCACATATTTCACATCTCCACATATCTATTCATATATGTGTATATATACAAACAAAAGTGTGTGCGTGTGTGTGTGTGTGAGAGAGAGAGAGAGAGAGAGAGAGAGAAATCAATGTAGTCTGGAGAGAATGGATCCTAGCAACTGAGAAATTGGGAAAGGCTTCAAATAGAAGATGATAATTTAGCTATTATCCATGATATATGAGCATAGAGCTGAACCTAGAATCAGGCATACCCAAGTACAAATCCTGATTCAGACATTTACTAGCAAAGAAAACCTGGGCAAGTAGCTTAATTTCTACTAGCCTCAGTTTCCTTGTCTGTAAAATGAAAGAGGTGAACTCAGTGGACTATACAGCTCCTTCCAGCTCTAAATCTGTGATCTTGTGATCCTCAGGGATCTGTCATCTGAGATCATCTTAAAGGAAGTCATAGTGAGGAGGGAATGCATTCCTAGTATGAGAAGTGAAGAGTAAAAAGGTACAAAGACAAAAGAAACCTCTTTCTGAATTAGAAAGTGGAGTTTTTATTGTTATCATTGTTTAAATTTCAGGGTATAACTGAAAATATTTTCTACGAAGAGCAGAGCAAATTATTTTTAAAAACTCATACTTAAAATTACTGGAAAGATTGTTTCAATGGAAGCCAAGAGTTTGATCATATGTTGTACTAGTTAACATTTCACCTGGAGAATCTTTTGATTCCACAGCTCTGGGCTGCAGCCTTACTCAAGTGAGCCATCTGGAATGTACATACTAATGATGGCAAGAGGGATTCAGCAAGAAAATGTGTTGATTATATCTGTTCAAAGCAACAGTCACTAGTGGAAAAGCAGTCTCTGCCTGGTCTGCTCTTCATCCATTGCTTAAAGATTTCCAACCCATCCAATGTGCCAGTAAAGCAGTGTGACATTTATTCAGAGCCCTAGTTCAAAGACTGGATTGCTTTCACATCAGAGAACCGTATAGGATTCATATGCTCAGTTCCTCCATTCTAGAAAAACAGTAGAAATTGGTGTCCTACTGAGAGTGGGCCAGCATTGTCAATTGTCAAATCGTCATGTTGTCAAATTTATACAAAGAATCAATCAGTGTATATTTATTAAGTGCCTACTGTGTGCCAGGCACCGTGCCAAGCGTTGGTGTACATATTTTGTACTTGCCAGGCAAAGGGAAAATTACTGTTATGTACAATCCACATGAAAACAAAATAAATAAAGCCAATCTACTTTTGACCCAATTGACTACATATGTAGAGGAGCATTGTTTTGCTTTTTCCTGAATAATTGTCTCAATTCTCATTCATTCTCCATGTGTAGATACAACCTCTGGCAAACCTTGAGACACAGGGGATGTTACTACAATAAAGAGGGGAGAGGGAACTCATTCAATTATATGGCTAGGAGTTTAACATTTAGAATTCTCCAAATACTTTATTTCAAGATCATGCAGTAATATTCCTTTTTTCATTTAAGTCCCAGAGGTTAAGAGAAAAGCCTGTGTTCAGCCTGAACTCTGTTACCTAAAAGGAAATATAATAGTTTATTGGAGTCATATCCTTTGAGTTGGGTTCATTTGAAAAAAAGAGGGGGGTTATTGGGAGGGAAGGAAAAGGCATAAATTGGATGTTGCCCTTTTTACTCTTAACTGAAGATTAGCCATATGATGTCTATACTTTCACCTTTCTGGGTTATTCTTCCTAAGAGAGATATACGATTGCTCTATTTCACTTTTATCTATCCTTTGGAAGAAAATTCTTTTATCATCATCATATATAAAGATCTGGCCCAGGTCTTCTTAGGAGTTTGAATTTTTTCCTCAAAATGAAGATCTGGAGCTAAAAATAACTTCAGAGAAAAGGCAGAGCCAGCAGCCAAGAGCATGAAATACTGGACAACGGTTTCCAAGAAACTATCTTGTGATAACTGTGCAAATTGAATCACTAAACTTGAAAGTACATCACAGGTGGCAGGGGAGGAAAGTCTGAGCTTCTCTCCCTCCCTTCCAGCCAGTAAATTTGTCCATCAAAGTCATGTCATCAGCGCTACTTGCTTGACTGAGCTTGTATTCAGGAAAGGAGAGATAACGGGTTCCTGAGATAAGTGAATTCATTCTTCCCAGGCAGAAAGAGCAGCTGCCTGACACCTGATGCAGAATACCTTCTGGAAAGAGAGTGGCTTTTAGGCAGGTTTCCCAGAAATGCAGTGTACTGTCTCTGATCATCATCACAATTTATTGAACATGATGTAGCGGAAACACCACTAAACTGGAAACCAAGTGATCTGGATTCTAGTCCCTGCTCTGCCATTGACTCACTTCTCTGATCTGGTCCTCATGAGTTTCCACATTTGTGAAATGAAGGGTTTTGGAGTCAATGATCTCTAAGAGCCTTCCCAGCTATAAAATACTTCTATTTGTCTTTCCTACTACTGTGCCATGTACAGTCTGAGAAAATCTCACATCCTACTTCTCTGACCTCATTCAATTGAATTCAACAATGAGAGTTATTGGTAATAGCTAGTGTTTATATAGTACTGAAAAGTACCTTGCATATATTATCTCAAACATTTATTAAGGCCATGGAAGGGACTGGGTTAGGTGCTGATGACACAAAAACAAAATCGCCCTTACCCTTAAGGAATTTACATTCCAATAGGGAAATATAGTGGCAACTAGATGGTACAGTGGATAGAGTGCCAGGCCAGACTCATCTTCCAAGTTCAAATCTGGCCTCAGACACTAGCTGTGTGACTCTGAGAATGTCACTTAACCCTGTTTGCCTCAGTTTCTGCATCTGTAAAATGAGCTGGAGAAGGAAATAGCAAACCACTCCAATATCTTTGCCAAGAAATGGGGTCAGGAAGCATCAGACATGACTGAAATGACTGAATAACAGCCCCTTCATTTTATAGGAGAAGGAATTGAAGGCCAAGGAAGTGAGAGTGATGCCCAAGGTCCCATGGGTTGTAAGTAGCAAAGTTGAGACTGGAACTCACAATCTCTAACACCAAATTCAGACCTTTTTACATCATTAAGACAAACCATATGTCTTTTTAGAGGGTTCTCCCTCAAAGAATAGCATTATATCGAAATGAATTCGCTATGTTATTCCTATAGGTTGAATGCAGTAAAGCCATGATGGTTCTTCATTCAAGCATAAAAAGATACCAGAAGCCATGCTGTGTGTTTTTATTACACTACATATGGTAGCATGATTCTTTCTCTTTGATATTGTCTTGGTCTGCACAGCACTTGGCATATTTCTGGTTATTCACATACTGTACTCCTTTTTATCTTGAAGCATTGTTGAAATATCTGCTGGAGGACTTTGTGGCAATGTGAGCAGTTTCCTCACTACCCTTGTGCTATCAATTAGGGAAGACTAATGCTCAGTCTAGCAGGACTAGAACATGAGATCAGTCTTAGCAAAGTTGCTTTCTCTCATATTGTCATGCTAAAGGAAAGACTCAGAGGCAAAGGCCAACATAAAGCCGGACTTGGAGATTAGAATAAAGTATCTTTCAGCTGCATCTCTTTGCTGTTTGATTTTATTCTTCAACAGAAATAAGGAAAATTATTGATGTAAAGTTAAAATGACTTACAGATGTTAGGAGCTATCTCTGAGTCAATAATAAATTACTTGTTGCAAAATATTCAATAAGAGGGGATTGATTTGAAGCCAGGCAGCATTTAAGACTTATCTATTGTCTTCAGCTGTGCTGAGTTAATGAGGATTTGTAATTACTTTGGATTTTAACTAATACAGCTTTTTCATTTTGGAAATTGATTTCATATTAGTGTCACATTTTACAGTCTACAGAATTGCCTGACTGTGGCAAGAGTTGACAGAAATGACCATAGTGGAAATCTCTGGAATACATTGAAATATCTAAATGGACACAATATGTTGTATATTTTTAGGAATATTCATCTTGTTTTCTAGTATGTTTTATGTAGAGTAGCAAAAAAATGTCTCAAAACTTTTAAAATATCCCTGGGGAAAAGCTTTAAGTAGCTAATCATTACAATTCACAGAGTACTATTTATATTTTCAGTTTGCTTTTGATGAAATAGACAAATTAGAAAATAATGAGACCTTTTTTAATGTTTTAAATTTCTGTTTTATAAACAAGAAAAAAATCATAGCAGCCACATTAAAATTTGAGATGTCAGTTATTTCTAAAAACTGATTCCAAAGATGCACGTCCTAGTGTCAAGTCAAAAATGGCTTTCTTCACATAGTATACTATTATACTTCTAAAGGGGAAAGGGGACAGAAAGGGATAAGCATTTATATAGCACATATTTTGTTCTAGGTACTATGCTAAGTTCAACTAATAATATAATGGTCACTTGTAAAAAAAATAGGAGAAAAAAAAAAACACAACCCTCTGCCCCCTGGAAAATGCTCCTTACTTTTTTTAGGATTAGGTTTCCCCATCTTACCTGGGCTGGAAGTGTAGCCACTCCCAGGCCTAGTCCCACAACTGACCATTGGCACAGGAGCTTTGATGGATGTCCTTTCCAACTTGTGCTGGTTTGCCCCTCATTAGGAAACCTGGTCCACACCCTGCTCCATGCCCTCCTCCTAGAGGCTCACCATATTGATGCCAAGTTTGGTATGGACCCCAGATTAAATTAACACACTGAAACTCAATACTTCTAAACACAAGAAATCCCCCAGCCTCAGCCTCTTTGGTAGTTAGAATTAAAGGAGTATGCCACCATACTTGGTGTTACTATTATTAAATCTTATTCAGCTTTTGTTCAGAAGTGTCACTTGAGCTGCCCAGTGACATAAATTCATTTTCAATCCATCAGATGAAAACATGCTAAGCTGAAAACTTAACATTTCAATCCAAGAGTACAACAGGATCATAATAGACGGTTATACAATGCTTTCAGGTTTCCAAAGTGCTTTACTTATACACTTACATTTTATCATCACAACAGCCCCGTGAACAAAGTTCTGCCTCTATCATTATCGGCATTTTACAGACGGGTATACTAATTATCCAAGAGAGCAGATCCATTCTGTCAGGTTTATTCATGCTCATTTCCCTTTTAGAATTCCTAGAAAGAAATGGTCTGCAAAGATCTGCAGAATTAGTAGTTGCATAATTACAGATATTTATTGGTTGCTATTACTTTTCTGGAAGACTACAATTTGATCAGTAACTCAAAACAGCAGAATCTGATTGATGTAAGAGGCTTTGGAGTGACTAGGACCCTTTACTCCAAGTTATTCCTAAAGGAATAGTCCTGGAAATCATGTTTTGTTTGCACATTTTGTAAAGAATTAACTTGGGAAGGAAGAAATTATCAGAGAGATTTCTGGGATGGTGCTTCTGCTCTCTGGAAGCCAGTGTCAATTCAAGCCCATTATGGGCTGGACCTTTGAGCTCAGGTGACTGGAAAGTTAAGCCAAGGATATGAGCCTGAGTCCATGAGACCAATTAAGTCATGAAAAGAGTTCCATAACTTTTTTGCAGGGGAAACTGACCTAGCAGGGACGTTAGTAGACATTACTATTAAGACCTAAGTTCCTATTTCAGAGACCTACCTTGTAATCTGAGACTGACTTTATAATTTCAAAACATTTCAGGGAGAAAATTGGGAAGAAATATGAGTATATGTTTCCTAATGTGGGAACTCATTACATACTATGAAACATTTCATCACTTTTTTTAATAGGTCAGAGGTTGACTTCTAAGATTAGTAAGAAAGCCTAGAAGACTGAAGAGGAAAATGTGAAGATTTTAGAGTAATGCTTTTTTCCTCTGTTATGATTTTTTTTTTTTTTGCAAACTCATCCTTGAATGCCCATTGGTGTTGATATCACAATAGCCTAGATTTGCTTATCATTTTATCAGTTTCATGCACATTGTCTCATTTGTCTTCAGAACAACCTTGTGAAGTACATATTGTAAGTATAATTATCCCCATTTTACAGATGAAGCTGAGACAAAGAAATTCTTAGTAACTTGGCCAAAATCAAAAGGCTAGTGAGTGGTAGACCTGAGACCTTAGAACTTAACCCACATCTTCTGGCTCCAAATTGTATGCTTTTTCCACAATACTACACACTTCCTTCTAAAAGTAGGTCCCATAATAGAACTATATGAAATTAACAAAACTGGAAAATACTCAAGACCATCATATTAAGGGATATTTGCCAAAATTGGCTTCCATGCTTCCTTTCCAATTGTCTGAACATTGATTAGAACATAAAGTTTTCAGAGTCCTGTATTATTTCAGAGTTACTGGTTTCACTTTCTTCAAGTCATCAGCGTCTAGACCATGTATATATGTTCTACTATTTACTAAGTGTGTGTCCTTGGGGAAAAGCACTTCTCAACTTCAAGTTGTGGGTTTTTGTGTATTTGTTTTTATAATTGACAGTGGTAGGCCAGTTAGCATCCAAGGTACCTTCATTCTAACATGCCTTGACTAAATCTGTAACTTTTAACGTATGAAAACTTTTTACATTCCATTCTGTAACACTAATATGTGGATGTGGGGATTGTGAACATATTGGGGTTTTGGAATTTGTAGGTTGTATTTTCTTTTTCACATTTTTTTTTTATCTAGTGTTTCAGAACTCATGATTTGGGTGAAGCTAAAGTGGGGCCTCATGAAATAAGGCAGAGATAAAGGAAAAAGTTGCACTGGGGATAAAATCATCAACTTTATATATCTTTATCCATATCCAGGAACCAGTGTTCTTTCCAGTGATGCGTTCAATTAACACTTATTAAATGTTTACTAATCCTTTTTTTAAATGTGCAAGGTATTTTGTTATGCTCTGAGGATACACAAAGACAAGAGGGTCTGTTGCCCTTAAGCTGACATTCTTATTAGAAAGATACAATATATAAATGGATAAGTGAAGACAAGATAATTTCAATAGGGAGGTAGCACTAATTATTGGAGTGCTCCAGAATGGCATCACTATATGATATGGTCCTGAAGCTGAGACCTTAAAGAAGCTAGGGATTTTAAAAGACAAAGGTGAAGAGGAACACATCCAAGGCCATGAGATTGAGGTGGGGGAATGAGAAGAAGCAGCCTGGGAAAAAGCACAGAAATAGGGAATGGTCTGCCCAATCTGAGAAGTTCTAGAGTTGACCAGGCTGGTTGGTATCCTGAGTTTGGAAGAGATATAAAACAAAATGTCTGAAATAGTAGGAGGGAATTGGATTTTCCAGAATCTCAAGTACCAAGCTGAAGAGTAGGTATTTTGTCCTAGAGATAAAAGGCAGCTATTGGAAGATTTTTGAGTAGAAGAGTGTCATGTTAAAACCCATGTTTTCAGACTATTATTTAGACAACTATCTGTGAACTGGAGGTTATGTGAGCTATCTAATATATGCTTTTCTATTAAAGGGAAAGTCTTAATTTGGGGAAAGGATTCTAGAAAAGAAGCTAAAAACTAACAGCATTTTCCAAATGTATTTTATAGATTTTTCTCTCCTATAAATAAAGAATTCTCACCAGTAGGGTGAAATACTGTTCTTTCCTCCCCTTAAGAATGTTCATCACATGAACTGAACTTTTAAAACACAGAACACATGGTTTGTGACTCCTCCTCTACACTTTTTGAACAATAGGAGCTTGTACTTTGTCTGACTTGAGTTGCTTTCCAGTCCCCCCACTCCCACTCCAGGAGTTACTTTGTCATTATCTCCTATTTTAGTATTCTGACAGAAATAACTATCCTGTCTTAAAATTTGTGAAATAATATAAGTAAATCTATCCATCATAATTTCTACCCTTTAAACATGAAATGGTTTTACCAGTAGGTTTTTCTGTTACTTGCGTTAGATGAAAATCAGCACTTCCCCTAACTTCTATATATATCTAGCCTTAATATTTCATGCTGAGAGAGGAATCAGATTCATAAATAATACATCTCAACCTCCTAGGTGGAATAAATATGAATAGAGAGAGTTGCCATGCAAATCACAAATGTAATACAATAGTTCACTACTTTAATGTCAAACAACCCTTTGATACCATTTATACTGATTAACTTGCCAATACTTCATCTAAATATCGAAATTAATCAGCATTGTGTATTTCCAAATTCTTCCATAAATTCCATATTTAATTATGTAGTGCATACAATTCCTAGGCTGGAAAAGAAAATTGGGTTATTTTGGGGCTATGATAAACAACACATGCCATCTAAAAATTCATACGGTTCAGGACATTTTGAAAGGGTTAGAAATCCTATCAGATTGGAATTGCACCTAGGTTTAAGAGTGTTACAATTCAAATTTTGGAGTAGTAGGTGATGAAACTTCTCTTCAAAGTGAAGAGTACTTTATTCCAAAGTGAAGGAACTTCCAAAATTAAATCAAATCAGCCAAAATGCATTAAGTGCCTACTATTCACAATGATAAATGATCCACTATTCACAGGCATGACAAGAAAAGCTCAAAGTATTGCTTTTGGTGAGTGAAACACTTGGTATACACATGCATGTAGAGTGGTTGGGAGGAGAGGAAGAGACTTCATGTATAAAAGAAGTGCAATGCTGGGTTTTGTGTTTTTTTTTTATCTAAATTTAAAGAATCAGAAAGGTTTCACTTTTTGTTACTTGTCAGTCTCTGATTGGAGAACAAGTATATAAAAATCAAATATTCATAAAATCTTGGTGCTAGAAAGAACCTAAGAAATCCCCTAGTTCAATTCCTTCATTTTACAGATCAGAACAGTAAGAGTTGAAAAGCTTTGTACTAAGTCACATGTCAGCGAATTACAGGAAGTACTGGAACTAAAACCCAAGTCATCTGGCTCTTGATTCAGTGGAGCTTCGTATTATAAAATGATTGTGAGGCATCCAAATCATGATGTGTAATTGGATGGGGAGCCCACAGAGCTGGACCATCAGTACGTATATCTAGAAAAGACATTATCAATGAACAATAAATGACCTAGAATTAAATAAGACAGTGGGCTGGATTACCTTCGAAAAATTATATGGTATTTCTAATGAACCCACCCTAACCTTCTCCCTGAATCAAAAGTCCATCTTTTTAACTATATATTTCCACTGATTCTCTGTTCTGAAAGAACTAAATTGGCGTGGGCAGCATTGCGCAAAGGGCTAGGGAATGGCACTTGATGAGCCTGTGTGAACTGTAACAATTACTAATGAAAAATTAAGCAGTAGTAGAGGCAGTGAAAAGCATGCCATCAGAAAGATATGTGAAGGCGGATTAGCCTTGCAACCACAGCAACAGAAAGCCAATGGACAGTCTGAATGTTGTATTGGTATCCATGCAGTGCCAGGAGATCTAGTTGAAGACTCCCACCATGTTGTGTGGAACCCCTGTGGATAATTTATTAGACAATTTGGACAAGGAATGCACTGAAAAATAAGATATAGATAGGTTGAGACGGCACCATTAGAGGCAATGCCTATATTGATGTGATCATGGATCCATTAAAGTGTAGAGTACAAAGAAAAATATTTAACATGACAAAACACTGAGAAAACTGGACCTCTGAAAACCAGGATGTGTGATTAGTAGTTCCCCCAACCCTAATAATCTACGTAGGACATGTGCTCCTCTTCCTGTAATCAAGAGCCATCTCTGCAATTTAAATGTAAATACAGATGCTCTTAATTACTAATGTATGATAGATATTTTAAAAGATGTTAAAGAGGCTTGGTACTGGGGGGAATTAAGAAGTTAGAGAACAGGAAAGTATAAATAACGAAAGAAAAAAAGATAATAATGATCTATGAGCAAAAGGAAATTATTTGATAAGATAATATGGGCTAGATAATAATCAAGAATTAGTTCAGAAAGACTTCTAGGAAGTGAGACTAGGTTTTTTTAAAAAGTGTATTTAGTAGCTCTGTGATGGTTATTTCAGTGCAGCTTAAATCCAAGGGGTAATGTTTAAAAAACTATCCAGGAAGAAACTTGGATCTTCAGTGTCCAAAGAAGCTGTTGAAAGAAGGAAGGAGAGGGAAAGGTAGGGAAGCCTAATGTTTCCTAGGTAGCCTCTTTGTAGGAGAGGGGATCATCCATGTATGCACTAATACTTTATTAAGTATGTTTTATGTGCAAGGGAAGACACGGAGGGAGCAAGTGGGTAGATACAATGAAAAATAAGACCTATATTTTAATCTCAAGCTATCTAAGGAGTTAAGACACACATACAAATAGATATCGTACAGAATAGAATTTGATAAAAGAATTAAACAAGGTAGCATATCACTTCAGAGTAGGAAATCATTACATCTTGTGTTCTGTCAAAACGCTAGATTGTGCTATTCTCCTGAGATTGCTCAATTAATATTTGATGGTCATAAAAATTGTATTCACAATCATTCATATAATAGCCATGCTAAGTAAATGGAGGAAATCTACAGCAAAGGACAAGAACAGTGGAATTCAATACTCCTAAGGTCATTCTGTCTTTGTTCTAAAGGAATTCTCTCTATGGGACCTCCCTTTTTGGAATGTGAGCTCCTTGACGACAAGGACTGTTTTTGCTTTTTCTTTTTGTATCCTTAGCATTTAGCACCGAGCCTGAGACCTTAATAAAAGACCTTAATAAAATATTGTTGATTGGTTGATTAAAGGAGTTCTATGATTTTCTCCTTTTTTTGACCTTGCAAGGAAGAGTGCTCTCCTGAAAGTTATTTGGGATTACAAAGGCAGTCATTCAGTTTCTGTCACATGTACCACCCACAAAAGAAGTGATTTATTCCCTTGGAGAATGATTCTGTTACCTTTAGCTTATTTGAACTTCAAATGTTTGTTTTCTTTAAATGAGTTCTAAGTGGTTCCTGGAATCTAAAGATTTTGTTCTGTCCTAGAATGCTTGGAATTTGGGGTCTATTTTTATATGTCTGCTTAATTGTTGGTTAGGCTGTTACTTACTGAGAAAAATACAAGAATGTCTTTTCAAGGTGGGGGGTTTGTTTTGAGTTTTTTTTCTACATTTTACAAGTGTGGTAATGAAAGCCTCAGCAGATTCACTCTTCTCTATGTAACTTGCTTCCATTTTCCCCCTTGTACATGGGCCTTCATCAAATCAAAATCTGGCCCTTCTTTTTCTTAGGAAAGACAAGCAATCAGCGATAACAATTGCAGTTGCAAAAGATTGGTCATGACTAACAGTCTTTTTTATCCAAATCCTTAGAAGGAATGAAATGACAATATAGGTTATGGAGCATGAACATTTTGTGAATTTTTTTCTTTTGAGTTGAAGAAGTTTTTCAGTGGCTATCTGCAAAATGATGGGGAGATTTTTTAAGTTGATAGGACACATTGATCAGGTAAATTATTTCCCTTAGATTTGATACTGATTGCCTAGTAAGACAGTGTTACTTACTAGAAGCTATGCTAGGCCTGGAATCAGCAGGCCTGGGTTCAAATAATGCCTTATTAGCTATACATTAATGGATGTCATAGGTTGTCATAGATAAGGAGGAAAAAGATCTTAAAAGTTGTCTAGTTCAACATTCATTTTATGCTCAGAAAGAATACCCAAAAGAGAGCCCAGATTCTAGCCCAGGTTCTTTGACTCCAAATTTAGGGCTGTTTTCATTACACCACACTTTCCTTTCGCCTCTCAGTACCTCAGATATTTTTATCTTTAAAATAGGGATATAATATTTGAACAACTTGTCTTATAGGGAAGTTGTGATTAAGGTACTTTTTAAACCTTGAAGTTCTGCATAGACATGAGTTGTTATTATTACTTAATGGAGGCATAAGAATGTATTACTACATACACATGCCCATATACATATATAAACACACGTATGTATATATACATACATATATGTATATATACCAACACATATATACAAATATGCATTGGCTACCCTGTATATATACACAAGAAATGCATATGTATGTAATATAGTATAGGAATATAATATAGCAAAATATACATTTCATATTATAAGCACATGTGTCATATATATTTCTCTATAGGTGCATATATACACATACATGTGTATGTATATTATATATGCACAGAATAAATAAAGAAGAATAAATATAAATAAATATTAAGTAGTTAAATAAAGGATAGTGAAAGTGGCACTGGTAGTTGAAGGGACTCAATTGGGAAAGCATTCATGTGGTCATGCTTAAGCTGGTTCTTGAAGGAAAAAGAGGGAAGGCTGAGGAGTGAGTGTATTCCAAATATGAAGGACAGCACATTTTCATATCTGCTTTAGTTTGGATAATGAGTCAAGGTTAGAGGAAGGGACAGAAGCTTAAAACAAGTTTAGTTTTTGTTTGTTTTACTCTGAAAGAATGAGGGCTAGGAACATGAGATCCCAGATTTAGAGACACCTAGTGTTCTAGAGATCTGAATGAAAGCAAATTATAGATTAGAGTCATAAGGCACCCAAGAGATAATTGAGTCAAAGATCTTCATTTTAAAATGAGGAAAATGAGGTCCAAAGAAGTGGAAGAAGCAATTAAAAGATTAAGGGCTGAGCCGATCTGGTAGATCTTGCCTCTGCCCTCAAGTCATGGCCCTCACTTCTCCTAGAAAACAGAGAAAAATTGGATACTTGATGGTAAATATTTTTGGTAAAGCTTTATTTTCACTCTATAGACTAATGAAGAAAGTGATTGTACACAGAAAATCCAACTTAATTCTGTTGGTATTGAGTAAAAATGTCAAAAAACTCTAATGCACCTCCTATAAAGATGTATAGGTATGCCATATCCTAATAAGACCTTTCTCTTCTGGTGATAGGTAATTAATATTTATACTATATACCCTTTGGGGGTTTAAAAGACCTCTTGTTCCCTTTGGGAGGTCTTAAAACTATGGGCTGAGCATCCTCTTTCCCACTATATCCAAGATAGTTTCATTTCTTCTCTCCACGATCTCTTTTCTCCACTGAGCTCGGGTATTCATGAAAATCAGATTTTTCAGTGTTACCCTAACATGTAACTTTTGCAAAAGTCAGGAAGGAGTCACTCAAGGAACAATACTTAATTTATAATACTTAAGATTAAAGCCAGCATTAGTAACTGTGGGCTTTTAAAAACTATATCTGACCTGCTTCAATTTTAAAAATGATTTTTCCCTCATACCAGTGAAAGCTAAAGATTTGCTCATCCTAAAATCTACCACAACATACTCTATAAATTTGTATTATATCCTTATAGGTTTAGCAAATAGAATTTGCTTCAAAGAAACCAGAGAGAAGAAGGGACAATGACTATTCTAACATAGGACATAGAGTTGGAAAGGATCTTAGAGATTGTCTGGTCTTGCACTCTTATTTTCCAGAGAAGCAATCTAAGATCTAGAGAGACTGAGTGAATTTCTCAAGGTCATATGGTGCCTTACATGTAATAGGACCTTAAATGTGAATGAAATAAAAGTATCTCATGACAATATTAACTAGAAAGCAAAAAGCATCATATTTAAATTGTTTCATATTCAGAATGAATGAATTAAAAATCACTTATTATATTTTTTACTATGTGCCAATTCCTGTGCTAAATTGTTCTATACTTCTCCTAAAAATTATCTTCCGTATTTGAAGCATTCATTCTGGTGAAGGACTGACTTGCCTATAGAGTATCAAGAAGAGGTTTACCCCTCCCCTAAACTACCTAGCTAACCTGCTCACTGATGCTTAAAATTCAATTAACAAGAAGTATCATCTTATTGTTGCACAATTAGAGGCATACAATTAGTACAAAATGGACTTAAATCCCTCTTAAACTTTAAATAACTAAAACCTGATCCTGTTTTGAGATCAGATTTATACTAGGAAAAACAATGAGCATTTACAAAGGGAGGAGGAGGATGGAAAATAGTGCAAATGAACTTCATTAATATCATGATTTTGCCAATGTTTTACCTTGGTTTAGAACAGGGAGGGGGAACCTGCAGCCTCAAGGATTTGTTTTGTAAAACTTGGACTCATTCAAAAGGCCATGCCCAAGGACCTAGAAGGCCACATGTGACTGTGAGGCCACAGGTTCCCCACCCTTGGTTTAAACAAATCTAATTTGTGAAATTAAGAGATTCTAGATGGAAAAAGATACAGCTACATAAATGAGTTGGCCTTTAAGGAACAGAATTAAATCTAGAATCTCTGAATTGGAAAGGACTTTAGAGGTTAAAGAAAGGTTGGTTGACTACTTAGTGATTATGGTATAGAGGCAATGCTTATTCAAGTACAGGTTACACTAATAGACTTTTGACATCCCTTCCAACTCTGAATTTCTGTGTTTTCATTGAATCCAACCTAGATGACAAAGGATATGAAAACAGATGGAAAGATTTCCTATGTGAACACATCTGCAAGTAGAAATTTCATTCTGGATTTGGTTATCAATAACAAAGAGGAAATGTTTTTAGGAGTTGGAAATGATGAGAATGTTAGAGGGAAGTAGCCACTCCATCCAAAGAATTTATGTTAGAGAAGAGAAGAAAAATTACGTAGAGTCTGACATCCACCCTAGATTTGGAGAATGCAAATTTCAGTGGATTGAAAGGAAAATTAGAGATGATCTCATGGACTAAAATGCTTCAGAGGAAGTCAGCCCACTAGGCATGAGAAAGGCTGAAGAATGAAATTTGGAAAACACAAAAGGAAGCTATACAGTGGTGAAGAAAGGTTTTATTGGTGTATGGAGATTAATGTGGGTGCAAAGGGAACTCACCAACCAACTCAGAATTTAAAAAAAAATGTATAGACATGGCCAGATAAAAGAACATGAATTTAACACGTAATTAAAGAACAAAAGAATAGAAAGATGAGGCCCAATTGTATAAAAATGCTGTCAGAAATATTAATGCTCAAAATGAGCTAAGGCTGGCAAGGGAAGCTAAATATAACACAAGAAGAACTTTATAAATTATATTGGAAGAAAAAAGAAAGGATAGGCTCTTTGGGGTGGATGAACTGATGACAAAAGAGAGAAAGAATTTGTTTTTGTTTTCCCTCCAAAGGAAAATGACTTTTGTATTAGAAATGACAGAACATAAATTACCAGTGGGGAGTACCTGCCCAAGAAAAATAAGAAGCTAATAAGAGAGAATTTAGCTTCTCTTTAAGAATTCAAATTTGCCCTTTTCACCTTCAAGGCTTCTTCATCATTCCCCTTTTCTTCCCTCTCTTCTCCCCTTTTCACCCCTTCCCTCCCTGCCTCTCCTTTCCCATCTCCCTCCCCTTTATTTTCCCTTCCTCCTCCCTTCCCCAGCCTAGATACTGCTGTGGTGGAGATGGCCGAGGAGGCCACAGAGCCCACCAAGGCAGACATCACAGGGCTGTACCAGAACATGTTCTCCAAAATGAGCATGTAGCTAACAGGCAAATTCACAGCCACCAGTGAAGACTAGAAACTTCTGAAAAGTATGAACAAATTGACCAGTTTGAAGTGTCCAGAAATGAAAGCATTGCAATAAACTTAAGTAGAAATAGAAAGCATATAGATCAGAAACATGCAGCACTTCATCCTTATGTGGGTCAGATTACCTTAATTGAGGAATAAGTAGCAGCTCATGAGCAGACAGTCTACAGGTTGAATGAATATTCCACTAAACTAGAAAACAAAGTACATGAAATTAGAGAGGTGATGAAAGAATTCTTTAGCACAAAGACTGACTACAAGAATGTCTTATAAAAACTGAAATGCATGGAATGGAACTTATTGAACTATTCTGCTTCAGTTCCATAAGAGGAAGTAGTGCTGCCGATCCAAGGAGAATCCCAGCCCCCACCTTTGGTTGGATGTGTAACTTTGGCCTCATTTAACTTCCCTGGACTCCTCTCACCATGTGCTTCATTATGTGCCCCAGATCAAAGCTCAGAAATCAGGATCAATCCCATCTAGAGCATCTACAGATGAGAGGCTCTCATCTCCCAGCTCCTCCAGTACTAGGACGCTCCTTTCTTTCTTCCTCCCCTTCCTCTAGGAGTCCATTTTTGACTCTTTCTGAATGTCTCTAATCCCTCCTTAAAAGCCTGTTCTTGAACTTAAATAATAAATGCCAATTTATAACCTTTAAAAAAAAGAATTGAAATCACCTCACTGAGATGAACTACATTTGGGGGTCCTGAAAAAACTAGGAAATGTGATCGCAGCTCCCTTGTTAATGAGATTTGAAAGATTGTGAAAAATAAGAAAGCAACTACAAAAATAGAAATGGCTAATAACTAATCAATAACTGTTTATTAAGCATCTGCTGTGTGCCAAGCATTGTGCTGCTAAGTGTTCATGTTAAGCTAAATGTTCTAGTTTTCCAAAAAGTGGCGATGTAGCAGAAGATGTTCAATGGACAATCCAAGTGATCTCTACTTGACCCTGTTTTGGTTAATAGTTTTATCAATGACTTTGATAAAGAAATAGATACTCCATTAAAGTTGCAAGGGACAGCTAAAACACCAAATGATAGAGACAGGATCAAAAATTATTTTTACATGTTAGAGCACTGGGCTGAATCTAATAAATGAAACTCAATAGGAATAAATGCAGAGTCTTGTGCTTAGGTTAAAAAAATTCAGTCCTACAAATATAAGATGGAGAAGGTATGAGAAGATAAATAGTAGTTATGCTAAAAAGTATCCAGAGGTTTTAGTGAACTGCAAATTCAATATGAGTCAGCAGGGTAATGTATAAGACAAAAAGAACTAATGCAATCTTGAGTTCACTTTAGGAGAGGCATAGTTTCCAGGAACAATAAGGTAATAGTCTCAATGTACTCTGTCCTTATCAAACATCTTCTGAAGTATTGTTTTTAGTTCTGGATTGTGTGTCTTAAGCAGGGTATTGATAAACTGGAGAGTAACCAGGATAAGAAAAGGCCTTGGCATATAAGGGTCATGGCATATAAGAATTAATTGAAGGAACTGTGGGGCTGTTTACCTTGGCAGGGAGAAAACAGGGGGACGAATGAGAGGTGAACATGATAGCTGTTCATATACATATTTGAAGGACTGTCATATGAAAGAAAAGACCTGTTTGGCCCCAGAAGGTAGAACCTAGAATCAGTATAATTATCTGATCTTCTGACTTAAGTGACATAGCACAAAGATAGAAGAATCAAGATATCACATGACTATGACTATATAAAATGCAAAATCTGATAGCTACACAGATTTTCAGAGGCAAGTAGAGTATGATAAAATGGAAAGAGAGCAGGATTTGGAAGAAGAAAAACTATGTTCAAATCTTTTTTCTGCCACTAACTATGTGACTTTGGGCATGTCACTTACTCTGTCTGAAATTCCGTTTCATCTTTAAACTGAAGAAAGTGTAGTAGATGATCTCTAAGACACCTCCCAGGTTTAAATCTGTTGTTAAAATTGGTTCAACTATATGTACACATACCTATTTATACTTTGAAATAAAGTAATCATATTTTCATATTGTATACGTATTGTAAAATCTTTTTATATATGACTTTTTGTTTTGCTTATTATTTTCTTCTCTTGGAATTTATTATTTATAATATTTTTAAATGAATCTAGACTTTAAAAATGGATATATTAAGACCAAGGAAATAGTTGGTATTTTATCTAATTATCAGTAGAAAAAAAAAAATCCTTGAAATTTGTAATTATCAGACCTACACTTTAAGAATGAGAATAACAGAGAGGATTCTGGGAAAATGGCAGAGTAGGTCAAACAATTCTAAGCTCTCAAGATTTTCCCTACGTAAGAGATAAAATAGCAATTTAGGGCAAACAAAGTACAAGTAAAAATAAATAAGAATAAGAGTACAAGGGTCTTCCTGGGACAATTCAAGAAGATCAGAAGAAAAGTCCCAGGAAGAGGTTTGGTCCAAGTGAAGAGTAAACACCTCCAGGCAAGGGTCCTTGTGAACAACAAGCTGCAAGCCCTGGGGATAGTTGGGTTGGAAAGTCACCTTGGCCCCAGCCACCTAAACATTGACCCCTGGAATAGTGAGGTGATTTGGGTGACTGAGCCAGGGAAGATCAAGGGGAACCCCTGCTGACCAGGAACACCAGACCCAGCTATGCTCCAGAGAGCATAGGGAGTGAGAAGGAACTAGCACATCCCCAGTGAGTGCAGAAGCGGTAGATCTGAAAGCCCCTGGCTGTGGGCACTTCCAGGAGGTTGGAGGTTTGGCTTTGGTTCCATGTTAGAGGGAAGAACCAAGATCTGGGGCAAGAGGCACCATCCCCCATACTCTAGGGCTAGAGGTGGTTACCAAAATTAACTTATTACTATCAAAAAAAAATGCTCAGGCAAAGGAAAAAGAATACAACCTTAGAAAGCTATTATGGGAATAGAGAAGACATGGGGTCATCTTTAGAGGAGAATATTGAAGCAAAGAAACTCTCTTTTCCCTAAAGAGTACCATTAAATGGTCACCTGCCCAAAAAGAATTCATAAAAGAACTTAAAATCAAATGAGAGAGAGATAGAGGAAAAACTAGGGCAAGGTGAAGCAAACAAAGTTATAAGAGATCAAGAAATAATTAAACAAAATGTGAAGAATGAAAAAAATAGAAGAGAAAGTGAAAAGTAAGAAAAACAACTGATCTGGAGAACAGTTCAAGAATAATCAGATTACCTGAAAGTTATGATAAAAAAAAAGAATCTTGATACAATAATACAAAAAATAATTAAAATAATTAAATAAAATAAACTTTTTTTGTAAAAAAAAGAAAGTTGTCCTGAAGCATATGAACAAAGGGGGGAGGGGCACAGAAGGAGTAGAAATAGAAAAAATCCAAAGAAAACCACTTGAAAGAGATCCTATGAGGAAAACTCATATGAATATTACAGTCAAATTCTGAAACTGCCAGCTCAAGGATAAAATGTTAAAAGCAACAAGAAAAATAAATTTAAATATGATGGTGCCACAGTTAGAATTAAACAATACCCAGAAGCATAGACAGTAATGAGCTGTAGGTCTTGAAACACTATATATTGAAGAACAAAAGAACTGGGACTCTGGCCAAGAATTTCATACCCGGCAAAGTTAAGCATAATCTTGAATGAAAAAAAATGGACATGACCAACTGCCAGACTTTCAAGACTTTATTAAAAAAAAAAAAAAACACTGAACTTAATAGAAGATTTGACATATAAGAGCCAAGAGAAACATAAGGCACATACCAAAGACTGATTACAAGTGATTCAATAAGGTCAGATTGTTCACTTTTATGTATGTAAAATTTATATATGTCTAAGATTTTCATTTGTATATGGGGAGTTCCTAAGAAATATTTTGGTAGACTTTAAATATGATATGACTTTAAAAAGTAAAACTATTTGGGAACGGCTAAAAAGAGTAATTATTTTATACAAATGAGGTGCAAGAGGAAGAATCAATACAGAGGAATTAGGTGGGGGAGGAGGACTAATAGTTCTGGTAACCCACTTTCAGTGGGAATGGGTATAAGAGGGAACAATAGATACATATCTAGAAGAGTATAAAAGCCTTCTAAATTCAGAAGAAATAAAACAGTAAGGGGATGGGGAGAGGTGAGGGCACAAAGGAGTGATCTGTAGAGGGCAAAGTGAGGGAATAGGTTATAGGGGACTACAGAAGAGCATTCAGATTTATGGAAATGGGAAGATGGGGAAGGATTCTTGAAGGGGGTAGGCTAAGTAATAGAAGGCAAGGTAGCAGGTAGAAGCAAAGTAGAAGAGTCAGGAGGGAGAGGAAACAAGAGATATGCACAAACATAAAAAACAAAGACCAGTAGTAGAATTTGTTGGGGAAAATATGTGTCTATATATGTATGTATCTATAAGCATGTATGTTTATGTATATAATCTATATTTATATAGTAATATATCCATACTTAACTGTAGCCTTCTGGAGCTGGGGTGTGAAAAAAAAGAACAAAGTAAAAAATGCACAGCAGAAAATGAAAGAAAACTTACAAGGAAGCAGAGAAAAGAAAAACAGCTCTCAACGCAATGTGTAGTATTTATTGTACAGACTTTCTTTAAAAGAAAACTTATCATTACATATCCTTAATCCTCTCTTATGTTCTGCTATACATATGACATGGCTTTTTTCTTCTCACTCTGTATTCAAGTTCCAGTATTTAAGTTTATGATTTTTTTTTTTCCTTGTTCTGTATTTATGTTCTGGTGTTTGAGTCTAAAATATTTTTTTTTAAAAAAAGAAAATAACAACTCATTTATGCAGTGAATCTATTTATAACACACTTTCCTCACAATTGCCCTGTAAGGAAGGTGGCATAATTTTTATTATGATCATCTTTTCGGATAAATAAATAGAAGTTCAGAAAACCGAACTTGCTTTACAGGTTCAAATAATTAATAAATTTCAGAGCCAAGATTTAGACCCCATGTCTCTACTGACCCCAAGATTTTCAAGCCTAGGTAGGTTACTTGGAGAATGATGACACCATCAAGAATCAATCAGTTAATCAAGTAAGATTTATTAAGAACTTACTATGTGCCAATCACAACGCTAAGTGTTGGTGATCCAAAGATTCAGTCCCTTCCCTTGAAGAACTTATATTCTAATGGGATAGAGAACGTGTATATAAAGTGTGTTAAGTTCAGAGAAGTTAGGATGAGAGCAGGCTTGGGAATAGGGTGAATGATGAGTTCACTTTTAGATGAAGAATTTAAGGGGCTGGTATGATATCCAAATGGAGATGTCTAGGGGGCAGTTTAAGACTATAACATAAGAGAGAAATAGAGGACTAGAAATATAGATTTAGAGCCACTTGCGTAAGAAGTAATAATCAAAGTTGTAAGAGCAGATGAATTGGCCTCACATTTACAATGTGACCACTCAGTTTCCCCATCTTTAAAGTGGGGGTAATAATAATTTCTCTTGGGTTGCGCTGTGAATCAAATGTGATTATGGGTGTAAGGTACTTGGAAAAGGAAGGTACTTTGAAAACCTAAAGCACTAAATATATGTAAACTATTATTACTATTGCAATTTACTTTACGAATCACCATATGTTAACTCATTCAGTGAAGCTGGGGTACAGAAGACAGATACTTTCCTGTATTGAATATTCCTGGGATATACTGTAGGACTTTGAGGAGATTGGATCAGATTTCAGTGAACCAATCTCAAAATAAAATAGCCATTTCTAACACTTGACAGGGCAGAATATTAACTGTCAGTAAGATTAGTTTGGCATGACCTGTTCTTAATGAGCTCTGTTAATCACTATTTACTTTACTCACTGTCTATTAACCATCCCTTTGATGATCAAGTGTGGAATCTTCCCAGGAATTTGTCAAATTCAGCAGTCCATCATCTACCTCTTTATTCTCTTAGCTTTTCTGAAAATCAGTATAAGATTTGCCCTTTTCCAGTCCTGTGGCACCTATACTGCTCCTCAAAATAATTATCTGAGAGGGACTCAGCAATCACATCTACTCTTTCTTTCAGTACCCAATTATGTAATTCATCTGCACAATTAAAAGCTATTTTACTATCTCTTTCCTTAATTTGGATATCAAATCACCATTAGACTTTTTTGTTGTATTATTTCTAAATTAAAGGTCTTTTTTTGTGGCAGAAAAAAAAATGAGAAAAGTCAGAATTAAGCAGTTCTCCTTCTCTGCTTTGTCTGTTATAAAGGTAAAACACAATACAAAATACTTCTTTGTTGTCTTTAGGTTTCCACATCAGCCTCATCTCACTTGGAACTTTAGCACTCCAAGCACTTTATATATGACTGTGCGATGGTCTTATATTCATCTTCTCCTACCTTCTGATTGCTTTCAACTTCTGGAGCAATCATTTTTAAATTTAAGCTATTTGGCAAGTTCTCTGTTCTATATACATTGGCATCTTTAGCAAGCTCCCATTTTTCTTTCTCATTGTCATTGCTTTTCTTTGAGCCTTCAGAATTTCATTCTTAACATTTCCCCCATCTTTCTTGGGTTAATTTCCTTGGTAAAATTATAGTCCAGAAGATCCTACCTATCCTTTCTCTGAACCCTTTAAAATCTGATTTACCTAAATGTAGAGTATATATCAGACTATGCATAGTTTTTCAACCCTAAAGTCTGGAAAAAATGGTAACTTTCACCCAGAGTTCTCATTATTTTCACTCCAGCAATCATACCTTCTCTTCCTGTGCAAATCAAATCAAGAATAAAATTACTATTTGTTGGTTCCTCCACACTTGAGGTTAAAATTATAATTTAGAGAAGTCAAGAGGTGATTAGATACTTAGCTTTTGACAGAGAACTCCAGCAGATGTTTGGACAATTGAAGTGTCTTATCATAATGTGTAATGCCACTATGCAAAATGTGTGGTCTGTTTCATGAACTCTTCACTTATTTGCTCTTTCTTTTCAGGTAGTCTGTATTATACTCCCATGACAAAATCATTTCATTTATGCTTCTCCTTAAAATTATGATCATCCAAATGTTTCTCAACTATGCTTTCTGAAAGTACCCTAGATTTCCTAGATTCCTAGGTTCCTAAATTTCATTAAATTATTATACCATCTTGACAAACAATACCAAGAAGAAGGCACAAGGCAAGCCCATTCTTACTAGCCTTTGTCAGGCAACCTTCATCCCTGGCTAGGTGTCTGTCATTCCTGCAAGCAAAAGAGTATTGTAAGGTGTAAGGTGGGAGGAGTAATTATGATTAACATTAGAGAAGGTTCTGGGGAAGAGGAGCATTTAAAGGGTGGATAGGATAGTCTAGATGTAGGGCACAGTCTGAGCAAAGGCAGGATCATGCAGGACATATATCAGGGGCATTGAATGGTTCAGTTTGGCCTCATTTTACAGTATTTAGATAGAATATTATGAAAAAGATCTGAAAGAACTGAGTAGATACAGATTGTAAAGAGTCTTGAATCAGTTTGATTCATCAGGCTGACCAGTTTGAATTTTCCTCAATAAACAATATGAAGGGACTAAAGTCCATTGAGTAAAGGAATGACATAATTATATAATAATAATAGCTAACATTTGTGTAGTGCTACACAGTCTACAAAACACTTTGTAGAGCCTCTATCTCATTTGATACCCACAACAATCTTTTGAGGTAGAGGGTCTTATCATCTTTATCTTTTAAACGAGGAAATCAAAACTGAGAGAAGCTAAGGGACTTGCCCGGCTCATAAACGTCTAAGGCAAGATTTGAACTGAAGTTTTTCTGGCTCCAAGTCAGGTGCACCTTTTCCTAAGCCAATCTGACCCATTAGATCTTCCTTTTTCTTTTCCACTGTTACCATCTTTTCCTCTGCTCCTATTTTTTACTCCACTTTTCTTCATTATAATAGCAGTTAAGCTATTTACTAAGCTCTACAATTGTCCCTTTATCACTTTCCACACCTCCTTGACACCCTATTATCCAGCCACACACTAAGTGTAGGAGCTTTATTAATATACTTTATAATACTATCTACTTAGGGTTAAATTCTACAAAACTGACCGGGAACGATCTGATAAGGACAGAATTTTCTAGTTTCTGCTGCTTGAAGAATATAGATAATGAGGCAGATGAGGTGACAATTTAGATAAAGAAGAAAGAGCCACAGCACAATACTTGACACATTATAGGCCCTTGTTGTTGTTCTGTTGTGTCTGACTCATCGAGATGCCACAGAGTTTTTGGTGGGTTTGTTTTTTGTTTTTTGGTTTGGTTTTTTTTTTGCTATTTTGGAGGGGAGAACGTAGGGCAATTGGGGTTAAGTGACTTGCCCAAGATAACATAGCTAGTAAGTGTGTCAAGTGTCTGAGGCCAGATTTGAACTCAGGTCCTCCTGACTCCAGGGCCAGTGCTCTATTCACTATGCCACCTAGCCACCCAAACCCCATAGAGTTTTATTGGCTATCTTGAAGATCCACGGAGTTTTCTTGGCAGAGATACAGGAGTGGTTTGCCATTTTCTTCTCCAGTGAATTAAGGCAAACAGAGGTTATAGGACTTAGCCAGGGCCATGTAACTAGTAGGTTTCTGAGGCCAGATCTGAACTCTGGTCTTCCTGACTCCAGGCCCAGCACTCTATCCATTGAAGCATATAACTACCTCATTATAGGTCCTTTATTAATGAATATTGACTGTTTTGGAGTCAAAAGATCTGGGTATGAATCCAATTCTTCCACTTAAGAGCTATGTGACCTTGCAAAATGGCCCCTTACCTTCTGTAAGGTTGTTTCCTCATCTATAAAATGGAGCTAATGATACCTTCCCTTTTAAACTCACGAGGTGGTGGTAGGAATCAAACATTATAATTTATGTAAAGCTTTTTGTAAATTCCATATCCACATCTGCTCTCATTACTGTTACTATTGTGGGGGGAGAGAGTAAGTAAATGAGTTGAAGGTAATTGATGTGGATGAAGATATTTTGAAGATGACAGAAAATATGGAATACCATTATTACCTTTTGTTGTATGACTCTGTAGATACATATTGGTAATTCTTTTTTTTTAATTTTTTTAATTTTTTTTTTTTTGCTTTTTGGAGGAGGGAAGGTAGGGCAATTGGGGTTAAGTGACTTGCCCAAGGTCACATGGCAAGCTTTTTGTGTTTAGTGTCTGAGGTCATATTTGAACTCAGGTCCTTCTGACTCCAGGGTCTGTTCTCTATTCACTGCACCACTTAGCCGCCCCACATATTGGTAATTTAAACCTATTCTTTAAGGCTTATTCATTAACCTGGAAATGTAGCACAATATTTGTACCTGTACTATACATGTTTAACCAACGGTTTGCATTCTTGGTAGCTTATATCTCAGCAGTTCATTTGAACAAAATGTATTAAGCACAAGTCATTGTGCAAGAGGCTAGGCAGAGATAGAAATGAAATAGTCTCTACCCTCGAGGAGTTTACATTCTACTGAAGGGAGATTTACTTACTTCTTGGAGAAGTAAATGCAGTCTATACAAAATCATTTCAAGAGGGAGAGAACACTAATGCCTGGAGGAGTCCAGACTGGGCAAAGGCAGGAAGCCCCACTTCATAACCAGTCAAACCTTTACTAAAAAAGCACCCAATTATGTCACTGATTCTTAATTCAACTTAGTTCATTCAACATTTGTTAAGTATCACGTATAAGGCAATATGAAAATTACAAGTTAGTAATTCAGAAGAATATATTACCAAATAAAGTTTAACAGGAACTCTTCCTACTTAGCACATTTTTTCTCTATTTTACAGTTTCACCACATTATTTAATATTTGCCCCAGTTTCTTTTATAACTTTAACTGTCCAGTTTTCAGGATTAGTTTTTGTGTCCTTCTACTCAAGGGTCAGCTTCTCCACCTAACTACTAAGCAACTTAGCCTTCCTCAGGGTACATAACCGGCAATGTTTATTAGCTAGTAGGTGTACAAAGCAATTGAATTGAATTGCCCTCACCCAACCCAATTACAAAGATATATGATCACTTTCTCCCCCTTTCTCTGGAACCAGAAGAACAACTCAAACTGAGCTAATGCTGAACATGATTGTTCCTTGCCTTCAAGTCTGGGCAAATGACTACTCCAGTCAAAAGAATGTTTTGAGTGCTATAGAACTGGAAAAATGTTAATACACAAGGAACCTGAGTGCCTAGACAGTTTTGGGCAAAATTCAGTACCAGGGGTGGGAAACCTGCAGCCTCAAGGCCATTTGTGACCCTCTAGGTCCTCAAGGGCAGCCCTTTGACTAAATCCAAACTTCACAGAACAAATCCCCTTAATAAAAGGATTTGTTCTGTAAAACATGGACTCAGAAGGCCACACCCAAGAACCTTGAAAGCCACATGTGGCCTCAAGGCCACGGGTTCCCTACCCCTGCTGCCCTATTTATAATATATTGGAGTTACTGGGTTATTAGCCTTTGGGCAAACACAAGTTATCTATCAATTTAATTCATACTGACACTTTTTCAAAACTGCTTTTTTTTTCAAACCTAAACATTTTTTCTGATCGTTAATCAATGCAGTCAACTTTAAACACATCTAGCAGTGATCTTGAAGCTATATAACTACTAGGTGAATGACACCTAAGTGGAAGGTCATATTCAATAGTATAATGGATAAGTGTCATTCTTGAGAACACACAAGTGGAATTCTGTAAAAGTCTGTCACGAGATATCTTCACCAACAGCAAGTTAAAGGCATAGTCATTAAGTTTGCAGAAGACATCTATCTTGGAGAGATATAAGATAGTCCTTTTGAGGTAAAGGTAACAATAACAATTTCTGACATTCATATAGCATTTTAAAGTTTGCAAAGTCCTTTATTTACATTAGTCATTCAGTCCTCAAAATAATCCTGTAAGCAGTACATATATGATTGTCCATATTATACAAACCAAGGCCCAGATGAATTTATAGGTGAATTATACCAAATATACAAGCATATTAATTCTAATGTTTTTAGTTTGGAAACTGAGAGAAAGAAGGCATCCTACTAATCTCCTTGTATGAGACAAATGTGATCCTAATACCAAAACCAGGAAAAGATAAAGCAAAGAAAATATTGGAAGAAATCAAGGCTCAGAGAGCTCATATGACTTTTCTATGGTTGTATACATAAGTAGTGAGAGTCAGAGGGAGAATTTTAATCTAGGTCCCCCAATCTCCAATCCAGCAATTTATCCACACTGCCACATTACCTTTTAATGAAAATCAAAGATGACCTTTTAAAATGAGAAAGGAGTCAGAAAATTATAACCTGAGAAGTTGGTTCAAAGAATGAACTTTAAATGGGAGCAGATTCAAGTTATATTCCATTGTGAAAGAAAACAAATTGATTGATCACTGAATATAGCAAACCAAAATTTAATTGATATATCAGCAATGTAAAATGAAAAATAGATACATGAAAAATAAAAGTTGTGATAGCAATCTTTTTCTTAATTATAATAAGCTTAATAATAAAATTAAATGGATAGTTAGAAAAAAAGATACAGAATACCAAGATTAACATTAATGAGAAATAGATAATTCAAATAACCCAATCTTACAAAAATAAATTGAACTTCTTAAAAGAAAAAAAGGAACAGGCCAAGATGAATTATAAGACATTAAAGAACAATTAACACCAATATTACATAAAATTTTTGCAAAAATAGAGAGAATAGGCATCCCATCAAACTGATTCAGTGTGACAAATATGATCCCAGTACCCCAAAGTAGAAATATCAGGCAAAGAAAGAAAATGATAGAATAATATCACTAATGCATATCAAAGCAAATGTGTTACATAAAGTGTTAGCAAAAATACTATACCAACATACTTAAAAGATTCTGCAACATGGGCAAATCAGCCTTATAGTAGGAAGACAAGGAGTGGTTCAATTTTAGAAAAGCAAACAAAAATAATAACACACCATTTTAATGATAAAACACAAAAAAAATTCTATCCATAGACACAGAAAAAGTTTTTGACAAAATACAGCACCCATTTCTATTATTAAAAACATCAAAAAATCATTGGAATAAACAGAATTTCGTTAATATGGTAAATATTTATCAAAAATCAAGAGCTTATTGGTAGCATTATTGAGAGTGGGGAAATACGGGAGATCATTTCTGTAAGTTTATAGGAAGTAAGAATGTCCACAGTCTTCACTGTAATTTGATATAGGGAGAAAAAGGGGGAGGTGATTAAACATTTATATTGCACCCACAGTGTCAGGTTCTGTGCTAAGCCCTTTACAAATATTATCTGATTTACTTCTCACAATAATTCTATGAGACAGGTACTATTATTATCCCCATTTTACAGTTAAGGAAATTGAGCCGAACAGAGGTTAAGTGACTTGCCCAGGGTCACACAAGTAGTAAGTGTTTGAGGTTAGATTTGAATTCAGGTATCTCTGAATCAAAGTCCAATGCTTTAGCCCCTGAGCCACCAGCAGGCTCTAAAGGCTAACAGGGGCGATTGGATATCTCAGTGCAAGACATCAGGCTCTGAGGGAACTTCCAGGACAGATGTTTAAGAATCAGAAGGTTCAACTATCTACCAAGAACTATATAAAAGGCAGGCATGAAACTATTTCCTGATATAGAGGATGTTATGCAAGATTATAATGGGGTACTATGTGAGAGTGTACACACCTTTTCACTTTCATTCAACAAATGCATGTATTGCATCTCCTATATGAAAAGTATTGGGTTAAAAACAGAGGACAAACAGAGGGTGATAGAATTTTTGCCCTCTTAGAGCTCTGAAAGTATTTAAAATTAGAAGATTTTTAAAAATCTCTCTAGAACAGTTTGTGTCTAAAGTTATGAATGTAGGTTAAAAACCTCCACAAATACCTGTCATTCCTATGATTTATTATACATATATATACATATATATGTATATATATATGTAAAGACATATATATGTAAAGACATAGAGCTTGATTTCTGAAAAGGAACATCATTTGATTATGGAAAACCTGGGAGACCATCATGGCAGAGTGAACGTGGCACTGAACTTGGATCCTTAAAATTTGGGTTCAAACTTTTTATCCACAACTTTCTATTCTCCTCAAGATTTTGGTGAATTATGCAAGTCATTATGTCTCTGAGCCTCTATTTCCCCAGTTTCCACATTTGTAAATATGGGAATAATAATATATGTATTGCCATAAATTTTTTATGATTAGATCTGATTCCTGAGATAGGCATCATCCCCTATATAGTGGCCCAGCCTCGATTTCCAGAATGTCTAGCTTTTTACATGCTCATACTATATCGTTCTGGCTTAAATTGTGTCAGATAACCAGTTTCCTTCAGCA
Source organism: Pseudochirops corinnae (assembly GCA_028646515.1). Taxonomy (NCBI): domain Eukaryota; kingdom Metazoa; phylum Chordata; class Mammalia; order Diprotodontia; family Pseudocheiridae; genus Pseudochirops; species Pseudochirops corinnae. Next base: position 126,761,872 of record CM053588.1, on the reverse strand, counting down.
AGTTCTTATTGGTTTAAATTCAAAAACAATGGAGTACCTGATCTTTAAAGGGGCTCCCTAACTTTTTTATCTTCCAGTGCTTACACCTTGCCTGGAATCTAGTGGGTGCTTAATAAGTGTTTCTTGATTTGCTTGTTGACTCAGTTGAATCATTAACAAATCAGAAATAAAGACGCGTTAGTAATTGAGAATTCTTGAGGCAGAATCTGATCTGAATAGAAAGAACCTCAGAAATGATAGGGGCCTAGACCCTAAAAGGAATTTTGTAATAATAATAATAACAATAGCAACAATTAACATTTATAAAAAGTTTACTATGTGACAGGCATGGTGCCAAGTATTTTAAAATTATTGTCTCATTTGATATTCACAACAACCTTGGTAGGTAGATGCTATTATTATCCCCATTTTACAGATGAGCCAACTGAGGCAAATGGAGGGTAAAGTGACTCACCCAGGGTCACAGAGCCAACAAATATGTGAGACCATAGTTGAACTCAGGCCTTCCTGACTTCAAGCCCAGCACACCATCTACTGCACCACCAACCTCTGATTTTACAAATTCTATTATCAACTAATCAATCAATGCTTATTGAATACAAGATGGAATAATACGGAAAGGGAATACTTGAACGTGCAACAGACTGGAAATCAGTCAGGAGACCGGGGTTGCAGTCCCACAAACAGCATTTAGCGACATGACCTGAAGGAAGTCATTTCATTAGGCTTGTTTCCCCATCTATAAAATGAAGGGGTTAGATTAGATGAAGTCAGGAATTTCTTCCAGCAATAACTATTTCATTGTTCTACACAGAGTACAAGATATCATGATTGGCGACGAGTGGAATACAAGGAAGTATTCCATTTCAGAAGTAGTGAAATCCATGTGGCTATTAACCCACCCAAGACAGCTTGCCCCAACATTCCTAACAGAGTATTGGCCAAGTCGCTGGAACATTTCATCCGTGCTAGGTCAGGATGCTGTTGCTCTTTTCATCATCAGTGGTATTTTGTAATTTTCATCTCTCATCTGGGTTTATGATCTCTTGTTTCCACTTGGCTTCAATCATAGCTAACCGTTTGGTGCTAAATAATGGCCCGTCATCCACTTTGTCAGATATATCTTCTGGTGTTCTGTAGAGTTCGGTTCTTGGTTCATTGCTGTCTGTGATTTATGGAATTCTGCTATATGACGTTATTTGTCACCAAAGCCTGTAGGTTCATTGCTATGCTCAGAGCATATAAATACGGTGCTCCGCATCCATAGATCTTCCACCACTGTCTTAACTTTGGAATGGTGCTTTGTTGAATTAGGAAAACAGATGTGGCTAAATCATCTATGCCTCAATAAAGAGCAGATTAAACCCCTGACCGGAGGAGGAAAGGTACAAAATAACAACAGTAACAATAATAATAATCCTGGCCTTAGGAGTTGGAGCTGCATTGCCCTTGAATAGAATATGCTTAATCCTCCAAATAGCCATGTCATTTTGAATCTTCTGCTCAATATAAATGGAAATAAAATTTCTCCATTTATCAATGGTTTATGACAGTGGCATTTTTCTATCTTCCCTATAAATCATATATCCATCTGTATTTAGACTTAGAAACTGCCAGGAGTCCAATTTGTCACTCTTTTTTCCCCTCATTTTTTTTTTTTTGACTTTTGGAAAAAATAAACCTTTTCTTGATTCTACAGAGGTATGCGGTGGTTCTCACTAAACATAAAACCAACAACAGTGAACTTACATTCCTAATTTAATTTTCTCTTTTTTTTTACTTTTCTTTTTAATTTTAAAGTTAGATTCAGCATCTGTTGGTATTTAGATATACATTAATCAAGGCAAGATTTCCTTAAGATTATGAAAAAGGCTAGACGTTCATAATTTCTATTTTGGCCAGAGAGAGAGAGAGAGAGAGAGAGAGATGATAGATGTGTATGTGTGTGTATGTTCATATATACAGATATGTATATAACATATGTATGTATATATACACATATAAAACACATATGGGCAGCCAGGTGGCACAGCAGATAGAGTGCCAGGCTTAGAGACAGGAAGACTCATCTTCCTGAGTTCAAATTTGGCCTCAGAAACTTACTCTTACGCTTACTTATGTTACCCTGGGCAGGTCACATGATCCTGTTTGCCTCCATTTTCTCAACTATAAAATGAGAAGGACATAGCAAACCACTCCAGTATCTTTGCCAAGAAAACACTGAAAGGGGTCACAAAGAATCAGACACAATTTATAACAACTAAGCATACAATGCATGTGTGTGTGCAATGGGTGTGTGTGTGTGTGTATATTCCTCTTTCAGATCTTGCCTTGAATAGGAGATTGATGACCTGTTTTTAAAATATTTTAATTTAAATAAGATCTTTTGTGTCAATAGCCTGCAATTATTTCAGCTACCCTGAAAATAAGTATGTATTCCAAATCTTGGGGCCTAAGAAAAATAAGAACAAAAATAAAGAAACTGAAACAATGTAAAAGAAAGTATCATATTGAGCGTTGGCTTTTTATTTAACAATAATGATAGCTAGTATTAGTATGGAACTTTAGGGATTAGAAAGCAGTCTATATAGGTTATCTCTTTTGATTTCATTTATATGAGGTCATGAATGATGGGAGCATGCATTTATGGTACTCCAAGGTAATATCTAGACATAGTAATTAAAATGAGTCATTGACTCAATTATCTGGATAATTCAGACTAAAAAAAAATAGTTTTGCCTGAAATAACTATACCCATTTTCTAGCTGAGGTGACCTGCTGCTACACTCTTAAATATTTATTACTAGAAAGTATTTTAGCATTTATTCAAGTAATTTTCTCAGTCTGCACATCACTTTGCTTGTGTATAGTTTATGTGTGTGTAGCTATGGATATGTATATATATATAAGCATATATATATATATATATACACACACACACACATATATATACATATATGCATATAAGCTTAACAAGAGACTATGTGGAATGTGGATAAATTTAGAAGAAAAGTTTTGATTTAATGCAATCTGTGCATGGCGCCTTTACAGGAGGAATTGGAACTTTGAAGAGTTTGCAAATTTTTAAAATCCAAACTTCCTGTTTAAACTAGAAATAAATCAGAAACTCAAACACTGATTCATAGAATTTTAGAATTAGAAGGGACAAGTCATCTAGTCTAGGGCTTTCCCTTCTCCAGAACACCTGACAATGGGTTATCCAACCCCAATCTAAATACTTCCAATAGGAAACTCACTTCCTAATGAGGTGACCTATTCCATTTTACAGTGTTTTTCTTCCATTAAGCTAAAATCTGCTTTCACGTAACTTCCATCCATTTGTTCTAGTTCTCCTCCTTGACACTATCCAAAATAGATCTACCAGATCTGGAGTCAGAAGAATTGGGTTCAAAAACCACCTCCATCACTTACTACAAGGCAGCTGGATGATACAGTGGAGGGCTGAGCCTGAAGTCAGGAAAAACTGAGCTTAAATCCAACCTCAGACAGTTACCAGCTTTGTTACCCTGAGCGAGTCACTTGACTTCCACCCATGTGATCTTGGCCCAGGTTTCCTCATCTGTAAAATGAAAGGACTGAACTAGAGGATCTCTAATCTCTCTTTCAGTCCTAGATCAGAGGTCCTTGGCTTTTGTGCGTGTGTGAGATGAACCCATTGGCAGTCTAGTAAAAAACCAGTACCATTTCAGAATGTTTTAAAATTAAAATTTACTTAAAAAGTAAAGTATAAAAGATTACAAAGGGAACCAATTATATTGAAATCATTATCAGTTTTTAAGAAGGTTCACAGACCCCAGGTTAAGAACCCCTTCTCTAGATCTATAATTCACTTGTCTATCTTAGATAACAGCCTTCTTTTCCCAAAATATTCATCTATTATCTTTTCCCAAAAACTCTCCCTTCAACTTGCCTGTTCCTATTGAGGACACCATCACCCTTCCAGTTATGTAGGCTCTTCATTCACACTCACTCTACATGTTCAATATATTGCCAAATCTTATCATTTCTACCTTCACAGCATCTCTTGTATATGTCCATTTCTCTCCAGTCACACAGACACCTTAGTGTAGACCAGTATCAGCTCTCACCAGAACTTTTGTGATACCCTTCAAATCAGACCAGCCAATTAAATGTGTGTATTTGAAACCATTTTTTACCAGTAATATTTTTATTTCAGTGTTTTTATTGTCTTCATTTTCCAGATGAGAAAACTGAGGTACAGGGAGGGCTTAGTAACTTGTTTGTCCTTAATTATTGAAGAGGACCAATAACAGGTAATGTTTTGACTTGTGTGCATGAATTGGATTTAAATGAGACAAAGTTGCACAAAGTCATTCTCCCCACTCTTTCTTCTTGAGTCATCCAAGTCCAGTGGCAAGACAAAAGATGGCTACTGATGGCTTGGGATGCATTGGATGACCTTGGCATCTTCAATGACTGACTAAGTTCTAAGTACTCCACAGCACCTTCAGCCAGCTTCATGACCATTGGAATAAACTATTCTGTACCCATTCCATGTAGGGAAGTCTTCATACGCTTCGTTCTTCTAAATTCAGGAATTGTGAGAACCCTAACATGGCCACTATCTTCAGATAGGGTATTCAGAGAAGACTAGCACCTCTGGTGTGAGGGCTTACGTAACTTTTCAGGACTGTTCATCCACCTTTGGCATCTACCAGTCACTCAACTTCAATCTGTGGCTCCAAGAAGCTAAGGCATATTCTATAGCTTCACCTTGGTAAAACCATGTCAGCAGAGGAACTAAACCAGGTTAAGGGTAACTGACAGGCCTCGAACCTGTTGGTGAGTTAGGAGGATGTGCGGAAGTAGTTGTGTTGTGTATGTGGTTTCTTTTTTTAAAGGAAAACAAAGCAAAACACCAAAAGACAAGTAAAAGAAACCACACTGCCATTGTTTCCTTTTTTTACTATCTCAATCACCTAGGTGCTTTTTAGCAGCCTCAGTAACCTGTTTACTTTGTACTCAACAGAAAATAATAAATTTTGAGCAGCCTTTAAAAAAAAGAATTGGGCTTTTAATATAATATATATAACATTGTATGATATATAGTTATATATGATATATAAATATGTATTTATTAATAGATAGAATGGTTGATCATACCTACCTAGTTTCCCATAAAAAAGTAGAGTGGCAGTTTCTGGAGGCATAAATATAATTCCTTCCACAGCAGCAAACATATCTTTTGAATCTTAAGATTTCTAAGGCAAAAGTCTAATAGTGTCACTGTCTTGCTCAAAAATCTTCAGTGGCCTCAAGGATAAAATATATAGTTCTCAGCCTGCCATTAAAATTCTTCTACAATCTGGCTCTAATCTACTTGGCATTATTCTCTTTTATATACTATATTCCAGAAAAACAGTATGATAAGCTCTTCCCTAAACTTTCATATACCATCACTGACATCTGGACCTTTACACAAACTGTCCTACCATGACAGAAAAGTTCAGCTCAGATATTCACGTGAAATCTTTCCTGATCTCTCCAGCTAGTAGTGTCTATCCTTCCTCAAACTATGTTGTTATTACTTATCATTGTCTATGTTATATCCCATCCCCTGTAGTTGTAAGCATCTTTAAAGGTAAGTGCTATTTTCTCTTATAATTTGTGTTTCCTATACCAAGGACAGTGTTTTATATATGCTAGCAAGTATTCCAATACAAGGGATAGTAATTATTCAATGTTTGAAATAATGCTAGTGCCCTTAGTCATAATCTTTCTTCATTTGATTGTCAACTCACCCATTGTGTCTTATACAAAATATCAAATAAAAGAGGAATAATATATTTCACTCTCATATTCCTTCACACTTAACCAGCAAAACAAAACTAAAATTAATTTCTCTTCAATTCAACAAGCATTTCCCTGGCATATAGTAAAGACATTTGTTTAACTACTGGTATACACTTGGATTTTTTTAGGAAAGCCCTCCCTTTGACAGATCATCATTCTTATACAAAAGTGTAAGTATTTTCCCATGAATATGTGAACTCTCTTCACATTACAATTCTTTAACTATGTACTGAGGGTTCTATTACTGTAAGGCGAGGACAGCAGAATAAAAACAGATTGGAAAGAATTAAATGAGAAAGCTTTTTGTGGATGGTTTTTTAACTTTTCTTTTTTCAAAAGAAATTAAGAAAAAACTCATGGGGATGGACCCCCAAGAAGAAGGAGAATACGGAGAGAGAGGAAAAAAATTGATGCTTTTTTTATTCCTTCTAGGAAAAATAATTCTTGTTATTAAGGTTTTTATTCATTACTAAGTATCTCCTTAGAACTCAAGTTTCACAACAGCAAATGAAATTAGATTTTTCTGTGATGGGCATGAGTTTTTAATAGCTCCAAGGATGTAGTAAACAAAATGCTTGACTTTGATGTAGCCAATGAGCAGACTGTTTTCAATTGTTGAAAATAGCAGGAAACATTTAGGAAAGACTTCTAAATGATCATTAAGCATTCAGGATAAAGGATCATTTCTTCGTGATAGATTTTCCCCTTAATGTAATATAAAAGAATACTCAGCAAATTGAGTAGTTTAGTGAGCAATAAAGCAAAAACAACCTTGGCAAAAATAGAGCAGAAAAGAATTCATGGGTCCATACAATGGGTAAGGTTCAATGTTTGGTGATGTGAGAAAGACAAGAGTATAACATATAACTCCTACTCTCAAGGAAACTACTCTAATCGTTACCTCCATTGCCAAAATAACAAGATAAGACTTCTTGTTCTAACATTAATTGATGAGAAATGCTTATTTTATTTAGTGTTTTTTTCAGTTCAAAATTAAAATAAAATTTAAAGTATTTTAAATAATGTTAATATCATAATAAATGATGGTGTGTTATTACTAGGAAGAAATAATTATTTCCTGACTTGAACTCATTGGGAATATATAGATGAATAATATTTCTTTGCTTTCCTAAACTTTAGAGCTATTTTGATTTTTTTCAAGTAACAGAGGACCAATGGGATATTTTATAGTAAAGGTGAAATGGGCATATGATTTGAAAATATAGATATTCTCAAACTAGACAGTAAACTCCTTAAATTCCTCAGGGGAATCATCCTACCTTATACAGAAATGTAACTCTACAAACCTATAGTCTGTCATACTGTGTAGGTGCTTAATAAATGTTGTGTAAGTGAGCATTTTTCACTGTATACATTACAAGCTCTATTCCTTCTTATATAAAAATCCTTTTAATTCACCTTTGATGACCTATTTCTCTTTTTACATATACATTCCAGAATATGATCACATATAGTCAATTAAGCATCTTTCAATCCTATGTACTTGCAATATGATTCTAAATAGTTGGCTTCTTAGATTATATTTGTATGTCATCTTCTTCCAGTCTTTCCTTCTCTTAGAACCCCATACATTATCTCTAGCCTTCCATAAGATAATATGATTCACATTACAATTCTTAACTTTAACTTGTTTTATGCATATTTGTGTAATTTTCATTAACTCTTCAAGGCTTCCTTTGAAGTCTCACTTCTCTTTGCCCCTTTGACTCCTGTCTTTTTTTAGTTTTGCCATTTGTCTCAGACTCTATTATTCTACCCTTCCTGTGTTCATATTTCTGAGTTCTTGGATTCCATTTACAATGTGCCCCTTATCCTCATTTTCTTTTATCTTTCTTTCCATTAATTTCCTTTGCCTTTCCTCCTCTATTGATCTAAGGTTAAGTTTTCTCCCTGGAGGTAAATCTACCCTTGTCTGCTTCCCTCAGCAGGAGAAACCTTGTACCTCCCATTGTCATGCTGTGCAGAAGCTTCATCCCTATCCAGTTTCATCATCTTTTTCTTCCTCCTACTTCCACTCTTTAAAAAAAAAAATCTTTACTCCATTTCTTCCTGAAATTCTTATTTAATGACTTTCTTATAGTCATTAGAAAATAAATTACTCTTGACTGTTTCATTTTCCTCTTGATTCTGGGTTCTTAATTATGTCAGGCTATTTTCTTTATAACATCATATCCTTGAGGGGTTTGCATTGTTAATAATAACTGCTCCCATTTGTGGATGACCTTTATACCTAAAGAGTTGGCTTTTTTTTTACAGGAAATGGTCTGATGCTCTAGTCCTCTACACCTGAAACAATTTTCCTACTTATTCATCACACTTCAATGATTTTTTGAAGCTATATATTTGACATTATGCACCATCCCCTCCAACTTGGGACCACATATTCCCATGCCTTCTAAGACACTGGAATCTCATAATTCTCCTGCTTCTCTGAATGTTCCTTCCATTTCTCTTTTGCTGGCTCTTCATTTTTCCACTTTTTAGTGCAGGTATTCCAGAAAGTTGTTCCTATACCCAATTTTCTTTTTTTTTCTACATTTTTCCTTTGATGATCTCATTTATCATCTCCCTGTAGAGGAATCCTTTATGTCCTCAGCCTGATGGACATCTCTATCTGGATGCTTTTGAGCTTCTAAAGATAACATGTCCAAAATTGAACTCATCCTGCCTTACTCTCCCTGTCCTCCTAACTTCTCTATCTTTCTCTGTTCTTCCAAGGCCTGTCCCGGATGTTCATAAAGACTCCGCTTGGTAAAAGTGATTCTTTGCTTCCTCAGATTTATCATGTTACTTTGCCCAGACCTCAACTTTTCATTCTCTTCCATAAAATAATTATTATTAAAGTTTATACACACATGTATACACATATATGTGTATACATGTATATATGTGTGTGTGTGTGTGTATGTGTATATGGGGTAGCTAGGTGGTGTGCAGGACCTGAAGTCAGGAAGATTCATCCCCCAGAATTCAAATTTGACCTCAGAAACTTACTAGCTGTGTGATCCTGTGCAAGTCACTCAACTCTGTTGGCTTCAGTTTCTTTCTTCTGTAAAATTAGGTGGAGAAGGAAATGGCAAACCATTCTAGTATCTTTGCTAAGAAAACCCCAATGGGACCACAAAGAGTCAGACATGACTGAAATGACTCAACACCATGTGTGTATGTGCATATATGTGTATAGAGAGACAATATGGAGAAGTAGATCCTACGAGATAGGAAATTTGAATATGTGAAAATATGGTTTCTTGACTCAAAGGAAAATATAAATCTGTATGAGTATTTTTTGACCTGTAGAATGGGCTACCTGGTCAGAAGAATCAGTATCTGCTCAGTTTAATGCATGGATCATTTTTAAAAATTATTTTTGATGGTAAGAGAATAAAGTAGACAGCTCAAATGCCTTACTAAAATTTAAACCTACTACATGGATGTCATTTTCCTGATCAGAAAAGGAAATGAAGTCACTATGGCATGCATAGTGAGGCATTTATGCTGACTTTGAAGCATTTATGCTGACTCTTCAAGATTACTGCTTCCTTTTCAAAGTGTCCATAAATTATTCATTTATGCGAGAAATCAAAAATGAACTCACTAGCCTATTATCTGAAGGATATCTCTCCATTTTCATTGAAAACAAGGATACAACTTATGCTCTAGTATCTTCAGAAATAGTTAGGCCAGCTCTGGTCATTTGAACCCATAAATGATAGTCACATAGTCTAACACTATGTCTTATTTTATCTTGGGTTTAATTTCCCTATTAACCTCATAGAAAGTTCTATGTCTGATGTCTTGTCCAATTCAAAGAAACAGAGAAATCAGAAAGAAAATAAGCACTTAGTTATCTTTTCTTCTCGTGTCTTTCCAAACTATTTAAAGAGCCAGAAGTCCTGTAATGTATTGAGCAAATACTCATAGAAGAATTTATAGAAAAACATGAATAAAAAATGCTCAAGTATTTGCGGTGTTTGAAAGCAAACAACAATCCAGTCAGATCCCAGATTCAACAAAACTCAGCTCATTTTGGGCTTTAATTCTGATGCTATTCATAAAGGACCATTCTACCTTTTTTGAATTCTTTTTCAGTTATCTTCTCTTTATAATGTCTTAAAAAAAAAAAAACTAAGTTGTGTGCCTATCCACCAGAGTCTCTTTGGATATAATCTTCCCTTTTTCCCCTCATTTAATTTTTTTTTATTCTTATCAGTCCCCCATTCTTCCTAAGACAGCTTCCTTTATAGAAGAGTAGACCATAGGCCTCCATCCATGCCTTTTCTGAACTATGAAATCAATTTCCCCCAAATCCAGGTTATGCATCCAACTAAGCTTGGCAGTTTCCATAAGTCTATGCTTGGCATAAGCTGAGTTACCCAGATTCTGAGGACTATTGCAGACCTAAGATAACTTTTTCCCAACTTTCCTATCATTTTGTCTTCCACAACAAGTTGTTCTTAATTTGTTAGAATCAGATACAGAAGAGCAGATTTCTAGATTAAAACTCAAAGCTCTCTGCTTCTTGTCCTAAAGTTGGGGATACATCTTAACCTCTTTAAGTGAGTTATAATATCTCTTAAAGCACTGTATCATTAATAGTCATTAGCCTTGACTTGCTTAGTGGAATTCTCAGAGTATGTCGAGCAATTCTGTCATCTTTTGTCTGATCCTTTCTCCAAAATTAATTCAATTTTTACATTTATGTGAAATTCACATCAAGTTTTCCCAAGGGTTTGAATCACCAAAAATATGTCTATTGGATACTAAACATTTGCAATTATTGTTTCATTTGATGCTCACAAAAACATTGGAAGGTAGGCACTATTATTATTTCCATTTTACATTTGAAGAAACTGGAGACAGAGATTTAGTAACTTGTCCAGAGTCATGCCGCTAATAAATATCTGAGACCTAATTTGAACTCAGGTCTTTCTGATTTCAGGCCCATGACTCTGTCCACTGTGCCTCTACTTGTGACTCTATCCACTGAGCTTGGGGAGCAACATGATCAGAACATTAATTCTGAAACTGTTTGAAGGTTAGATTGTATTTATTTTTCCTCAGTCTTCCATTAATATATTGGAAATATGCTCCCACAGGAAAACTCCTCCAGTAAAACAAACTGAAAACTTCCATCTAACACAAGTTACATTCCAACCTGAAGATTCCTTAAGTTGGAGGCTATCATTTGGCTTACATCAATACATGAGTGAATGCATCATTTCATCAATGTGGGTATTCCTTCCCTCAGTGCAGATCACAGTCCATAGGTCTTCTTATCCTATGTAATCCCTCCTGATGCCTTCCCAAGAAGCGTTTGGTAGGATCAAGCCTCTATTGTTAAACAGCTCTTCTCAGGCTTTTTGATACATCCAATCTTCCCTTGAGGAACTAACCCTCTTTCTTCTCACAGAGCTACAGAGAAATTTTCCTTTTTTTTCTCCTCCTGTAAATCTTTCTGAAACCAAATGGACAAAGCAGACCATATAGTGATTTGCCTTCTTTTTTTTCCCTCTTCCTACTTCTCATTTATCTTTTTTAACCTTCCTTTTCCCATCTGCCTTAATTTCTTTGACTTCCCCACCACCGCCACCATTTTTTCCTATTTATAGATTCAAAGCACAATGTCAAAAATATAACTGATGACCAATATGTATTTTGATTGCTGACAGTTAGGCTCATTATAGCTTATATTTTGCCCCAAATCAGAAAACGTACTTATTCCTTTTTATCTCTGTTCTCCCATAGCCCAGGAACATCAATGCCTATAAATATGCCTTAATAAGGTTCCCTGAAGTGACAGTGTGTACTTTGTGAAGGAGCAAACACATGCCTATTGTATGTATGGATTACAGAATTAACTTTTTTCATAATTCTACCATGATGATATTCTTTGGAAAATGTATTTGAAAAGAAGTAGTCAAAATATGATATTTTCATTTCTGCAAAATTATGAGAAAAATAAGAGGTCAAAGGCATTGAACAAACTATTTTTGTGCCAGTGTGATTTCCTTGGTATGTAGTGGTTCTCAAACTTTTTGGTCTCAAGACCTCTTTTACACTCTTAAAATAGTTAGGAATTCCACATAGCACTTTTGTTTATAAGGGTTATATCTCTCATTTATGATATTAGAAACTGAAACATCTTAATATAATTATGAAAATAGTTCTGACCCCTCATTCATCTGAAAGGGACTCAAGGACACCTAGGAGTCCTAAACCATGCTTTAAAAAAATTTTAAATATTATCTCCAATTATATGTTAAAGCCACTTTTTACATTTTTTGTTAAAGTTTTGATTTCCAAATTTTATGCCTCCCACCATCCTGAGAACTAAATAAGGAACTTGTGATATGGAGACTCCGTCTCCCAATGAAGATCACTATCTGTCTTACAATTATAGTTTTAGAGAATTCCCTAAAGGACTGAGAGATTAAGGTACTTGTCTAGAGTCACACAATGAGTGTGTATCAGAGGTAGGCTCTAAATACTGAGGAAGGGGGATTAAACTTTCTCTGTTTATCTTGAAAGGGAAAAATCAGTTGAGGGAGAAGAGATGAAATTAGGCTTGATTTCAAGGATGAACTTTTCTTTTCTTTTTGGAGGAGGGACTTGCCCAAGGTCACATGGCTAAGTGTTAAGTGTCTGAGGATGTGTTTGAACTCAGGTTCTCCTGACTCCAGGGCGGGTATTCTATTCACTGCACCACCTAGCTGCCCCAAGGACAAACTTCTTAATAATCAGAACTGTGCAAAAGTGAAATGGTTTTCCTCCAGAAGACATTAAGAGTCTTCAAGCAGAAACTGAATGCCCAGTTGGCAGTATGTTACAGTGGGAATTTTTTCATGTAGGGGTTGGCCTATGTGACTGCTGAGATTCCTTCCAAATCTCAAATTCTGTGATTCTGTGCATACATCTTCCTGTCCTAGGATTCCAGTTCTCTATCTATCATTCTGTGTTCTATTTCACAAATATCATACAATTGGGATACAGTCCTCATTCCTAATAACTGACCTCTGAGTAAAAAATGCATATATTTTAATAATTTCACTCTTTAGATAACCTGTTTTCATTCCTCACAGGTTTATAATATTATCATCATCATATGACAAATCATTATGCAACTAATTCAAAACTATTCATCTACACAGGAGTCCAGAACAAGTTCAGTATCATTTTTGATTCCTTTAAATCATCATATATATCAATTCAGAGCACTGAAGGCCTATATACCCTTAAAAGTCAAATTATGGTATATCTTTTAAGTATTTTTTATTGGTTTTGATTTTAAAATTTCATTAATTTAATCAAGTATAAAGGAAAGCCCTCAGTTTTATCTCCAAATTGCATTGAGGAATAATGAGTAGTAAATCAAAATTTAATTGCTTTGATACTCATTGCTTGTCTCTTTTATAAGACATGATGATTTTGCAAAAATAGGCATTGCCAACATCCAGTGAACTCTATTCCTGAGCTACACTGGAATTGTCATATTAACTTGGGCAATATGCTTCTTATCATTTTTATTTTGCTTACAATAGCATTTGTGATTTCTTACAGATGGAAGTTCCATTTTCTAAAACCAAAATTTCTACATTGTTCCCAGGAATTTGGTCTACATTTAGGGTTTCAAAATTTAAATGATAAAATTTTTCCATTTGCTAAGATAAATCAGAAAAGTAACATCTGGAAAAGTATTATTTCTAGTACAAATTGATTCCACATTTTTCAGGCACATTCTTACTTTAAGTCAAATAAATCATTTTTAGGCATCACGGTGGAGTAGAAATAGACTGCGAAAAAGAGTCAATCCTGGATTTGCCACCTAACTCAAGAAAGTGAACTGGGATCTCTGAGCCTCCATTTCCTTATATGTAAAAAGATAGCATTGAACTAGAGAGGCTAGTGCTAAAGTTTTCCAGATCTATTTTGTGAATGATTAACACTTCAAAACAGACAAAAAAAGGTTGTTATTTAAATCGCTTTCTCTAATACTGCTTTTAAAAGATAACCCTATCTTTTTTATCAATTGTCATTTTAGTTTTGAAGGGCTTTGAAGTTATTACTTTTCATAATTTTGTCCATTGAGGACAGGCATCTGATTGATATGTCTGATTACTTTAGTTTCTGAGAAAAATTTTGGGGTGAAAAATCACAATTAAGTTAGGCTAATTATCAGTACAGGACCAGTCAAAGGACCAGCCCTTCAATAAATTATTTAGACATTCAATTGCTTGCACCATTCATAAGTCTTTTCTTCTACTGTTATTTCACAGATAAGTTTTGCTAATATAGTCTCAAAAACCTTATGATTGCAAATATGGTGCATCATCCATTAAATGCTACAAATTAACTGCTCCAGTAATTGATGAGATCAAGAGTTCTTTTTGCTCCCTTGGTTGATGAATGCTTTCCCCCACTTGTACTTCCTTCCACTTAACATTGTCTTTATCAATGCAGTAGCAACCTCAGTGACAAATGTGATTTAGCATTCTATCTTGAGGTAATGTGATGGCATTATAACAAATTCCCAAATAATTGCTGTTTATTTCCAATGGAGCTCATGAATTTTTGCCACATGGAGTTAATTCTACAAAGTCTCACAGATAGATATAATGAAGAATGATTGAGCATTTTGGTATTGTGCCAGTAACTTTAGGCAAGGATCTGTTATTCTTTTTTAAATGTTCTTGTTCATTCACTTTTAAAACAATAGGCATATCCCTAATAATTTAGGCTTTCCAAAAGCCTACTTATTGAAGGTTTTTGGCAGACGTGATTTCAGTCACTATAAACAACCCAATTTTTTGGTAATTTCATTAAAATGGATCCACCATTTTGTTTCTGGGACTATGAATTCAAGAGGGATAAGAATGATCTCCTCTACAGTGAAATATTCTTCAGTTATACTTGAGTGAAATGAAGTCACACTTCAGAGACTGGTGACTTCCCAGCCCAGAATTTTTCTGAGTATAGAAAAGTAGTGTTATTGGATTTAGAGCTAAAAAGTATCTCAGAGATGATGTAATCAAATTCTGCCATTTGACAAATGTAAAACTTGGAAACTATAGTCACTAAGAAAGTAGGTCATGAGAAGTCATGAGAAGACTTGAGAAGTCCTGTCCTCAGGAAACCTAAGTGAACAAACTAAACTCATTTAGTCAAGGTGTCTGCACTCATGCTTTGCCCATATGCACTAGGGCAGGTAAATGGCATAGTGTATAGAGTACCAGGACTGGAGTCAAGAAATCTCATCTTCCTGAGTTCAAATCTGGCCTCAGACACTTACTAACTGTGTGACCCTGGGCAAGTCACTTAACCCTGCTCACCTCAGTTTTTTTCATCTCTAAAATGAACTGGAGAAGAAAATGGAAAACCACTCTAGGATTTTTGCCAAGAAAACCTAAAATGAGGTTACAAAGAGTCTGACATGACTGAAAAGGACTAAACAATAACAAATTGTTGTGGTATACTATTGTTTTATTGTTTTCATTATTACTATAGCCCCTTATCAGTTAAGAGGCCAATGGGAAGTGTAATTTTTTCCAACTGGGAAAGAAGGATTAAAAGATCATGTGAGGTGGTAGATGCAGGGAAAGTCCGAGAATCTTTGCGGACCACAAAATAGGGAAAGGGGAAGCAGACTTACCAGTACCAGGAGCCAGTCAATTACAAATTAAAAGAACTGCTAGACCAAATTGAATGTAATCGTGAGCAGCTATAGCTTTGTCTGGCTTACTGATTTACTTAAGGAGTGATCTGTCTGGACAGAATTTTGCAGTTTCCCTGGCTATCACTGCTAAAGGGACCTGGTGAAATTGTCCCCTCTCAAGATGGCAGCATAGGAGCAGCAACATATCACAGCTCTCACATAGCCACCTCAAAATACCCATAAAATATGACTCAAAACAAATTCTAGAACTCCAAAATGTACACAAATATATTTTCCACTAAAGGCAGCTCATCTAGGAGGAACCATCTCAGCTCTATGAGCCGAAACCAGCCTAGCCTGAAACTGTGGCTTTGCCCTGGAGGTGGCTGGATGAGAGGAGCTGAGCCCTAGCTGGAGCTTCAGGAGAGCAGATCTGCAGCAGCTGTGGCAGTTTCCAGAATTATCAAGCCATAAGGGAAAAAAAAAAAGTACGTAGAGAAAGGTTAGTGGAGCTCTGCTAAATCGGGGGGAAAAAGTGGGTCTGGCCAAACTGCCTCCAGGGCAAAGAAGCCACAGAAGCGGAGGTCTTGCATCTGCCTCCACACTGCCACTTCAGAGCTCTGGGCCTGCAGACTGCAGGGGGACCAATTGATCATTCAGAGGCCAAGTGCTCTCGAGTTAAGCGGCCTGGATCCGAATCGCAGTCTTGGGTAGGGGTCTTGGGTTGTCTTCTCAGTAAGCCAGAGTTGGGGAGGGACCCAGGAGCCTCCTAAAAGCTCCAGCAGCTGGGAAAACCCCAGTGATTTGGGACAGAGCTTTCCCCTCTGGAAGCAGAGTTCCACAGAGCAGAAAAAAAAAAAATTCACTAAACGGCCAGCCATGAATAAGCATAGGAAACAAAGTAAGAACAGTAAGCAAACTTTAGACTCCTTCTTTGGGGAAAAGAAGGATCAAAGCAGGGAACGGGAAGAATACAACACAGTCAGAACTCTCACACCAAAAGCTTCCAAGAAACATGAAGATTACCTAAAAGCTAGAGATCAGCTTAAAAAAGATTTTGAAAACCAAATGAGAGAAGTGGAAGAAAAATTGGGAAGAGAAATAAGAATGATGCAAGAAAATCATGAAAAGA
>CM053588.1:126720489-126744735 GCA_028646515.1 Pseudochirops corinnae | reverse complement strand
TTTTCCTCGGGCACAATAGCGGGGATGCTACTTCCCCCTCCCATGGTCCTCCCGGTTCGCGAAAGCTAACCGGGGCTGTCTGGAGAGTCACGGGCAGACCAGCTGCTCGCGACCCAGGCGGTCCCTTCACGTCCCTGTGCGGGCGCCACTTGTCGGTGGTCTTCTTGACCTACACGACCCCCGCCCTCTTACTTACCCATCCTGGGTCTTCGGTCGTCACCGGCCTCTCACGAGGAATTACCAGACAGAACGCCCGAGGTTTCCAAGGAGTAGTTTATTCAGCGGCGACTACATCTCAAAAAAAATCCTATGCTTCTGCATTAGGGTCCTTTTACCCCATTTAGCAACCAATCACAGTTCCAGATTACAGTTATTACCTTATATGGCCAGCACTAACAAGCAAACGCGCTAAGCTACTTAAACGACATCCCAATCCCGCCCCCAACACATGACTACCACAAACTAATCTTTAACTGTTGAATAAATGCTTTTTGCATGTAATTCTTTATAAGAAAACATGAATTCTGATAATATGTACTTTTCCTAACATAATAACCATGAAATAACCTATAAAATGCAGTACACAAAATACAGTTGGTAACATGCAAAATATTACATGCTTAAAAATTTGTTGGGCCTTTCAAGCATATGGTTGTCATATTGACCACATGTTTTCATTCTTCTACCATCTTATTCACCCATGAACTGAGCCATTTTTTTTATTCATATGAAGCATTATTGCTTCATATCCACTTGAGAGATTACTTTAGCATTTTCTGGAGTGGGTTTATGAATATTTGTTAAAACCAAATTAATTTTATCCAACACCTCTGTATTCTCACTAATCCGCATCACTGGCTTCACATGCTTGGGCTTAAAGCCCAAAGGATTTGACCTACACTTGGAGCAAAAACTGAGTTTTAAACTAAAACTTGGTAATAAAAATATGCACCGAATATAGAGACCTTATCACCAGGATGAGGTGAACAAGACCAATGAAGTGCCTAGTAGAATAGTAACTGCTTAACAAACTTACCCCCTTTAGGCCTCTCATTTTTTTCTCTACTGTGCATAGCTGCCAGTCTGTGTGGTTGCCATTGTGAGAATGAAAACAAGTTTACTAATAAAATCACAGGAATTCTGGAAAATGCTCTAACATTAAAGATTGACTAGTTATTTTTGTCTACTTGTAACTTTGGCTCATTAGGGCCCATATTTGCAGTGATTCTGTGCTCATGTTCCAGTTAAAAGGTAGAACTCTAACAATGGGCATGGGGTTCTAGCTTCCAACTTTGTACAGAGAAAGGCTCCTATCCCTTGAGTAGCTTTCAATGCTCTCCTATACCCTCTAGCAAACAAAGAGCACCAGGTTACTTAAAGACAAGGTCAATCAAAGGTGTTTATGAAATTAACATAAAAATCCAGTAAGTGTAGTCTTCTAACAAAAAGTGTTTGGGAAAACAGAAAATTAATTAGAAGTAAGTCAGAGACGGGTAGAAATTGTTCTTACCTCCTATTTAGTTTTCCCTCAGCATTTCTGATACCCAGACAAACCACACCACAATACACAGCTCTGTGCTTGTTCAGAGGTCAGCTCTTGGAGCACTGAAAAAAGGAAACAGCCAGTATCCCGGTAACAGGCTTCCATGTACACTGCTGTCATTAAAACAACTGTCACTTTTCTGCCCTTCTCTCAAGTCCCCCAAGACCCATGCATGGAAAAACTTTATGCACCCCCCCGCCACACACACATACCTCTTAAACTCTAAGGGCTGATCTTGTGTCAGTTTCGTTTCTTCCCAAACTAGGAGAAACTGTAAATCTCCGAGGACTTTGTAGCTAGCCCATCCTTTGTGATGAGTTGGGTTGGGACATGCTTATTTCGGGTGTTCTACTCTGCTACTTTTTGATACATGAAGTACTTTTCTCTACCCTGGCGGCCTTTGTTTTACCTCAGAGCAACATACTAAGCTGAGGTACTTTCCTCTGCCTGGAAGACCCTTCCTTCTGTCTGGAGTCTTTTCATTCACTCAGTTCCTTCTCAAAGGGTCAGTAAATCCAGATCAAAATAACCACTTACCAAGTTGTGTGTTGGTCAAGGCTGAGCCATGAAGTGGATCTCTTTTCTAATCTGTCATCTTTGCTACCTTCTGCTGCTATACTAAGCTATTTGGAGTTTGTGGTATTATTCAGGGCGTAATCAAGATGTCTATTCTGCATCTCTTATTCTGTTCCTGTGGTGCTCTCAGCCCCCATCCAGCTAGATGGTCTACTAGTGTGGATGATGGGAATAACTAGATAAGTGATCAAAGATTTGAACTGACTCTGGATTTATTGAATTTACCAGTAAAGATGGCTGTCCTGCTGGTATAGATTTACACCGTTTTGGAAGGGGGCAGCAGCTTATATCAGGGTTTGGGCAGTGGAGAAGAGCAGGGAGGGGGTGTCTTGCACTGATTGGTACTGGGGCCTGGGGCTCTGGAGCAGGTCATAAGTCATACTCTTTGTCCATTGAACCTAGAATGTTGCAATTATGCTAGTTCTCTAAATCAGAGTGGAAAACAGGGTTTGTTGACACTTTGTTCTAGGCTACTTGCTAATGCAAGTGGGGAGCAGACCAGGAAGCATATAAATGGGGGGGGGGGCATCGACAGGTGATAAAATGGTAGAATTGAGATCCCCAACTCTTTTTGAATTCATTAGAGCTCAATAATTTTCATACAGAAAAATCAGGAACCACAGGAGGGAAAAAGTAAAGCTATGATAGTCTCATAAGGTATTAGGTGTAGGGAGGCATTCTAGAACAATAAAATGTCATCACCAAAGCAGCTATTTGAGGTTATATGTGGGACAGTGTAATTAGAGACAGCCTGTGAAATACTGAGCCCACACCATGATTACATGAACACGTACTAGAATAAAAAGGATTAAGAAATGTGAGGGTCAGGAAATATGTGCAGGCTGCAGGCGGTTATGTTGAGGCACAGGGAGTGTTGGGGCCCTGGAACAAGCTGGGTCACGTGGAGTTCAGAGCATTGCTCAAGGTTCTCCCATGTATGGTTACCAGATGTTCCAGATTAGCGTCTCCACACCCTGGGGCCTTCATGCCCTTGTGACTGCACTTCCCCTCTCACAATTTTGTTCAGTTAAGCTGTTTTTGTCATATGTGGTATGTGCATCTAGGGGATATATAAGGCTTAAGCTTTGGGGGTAGTGGGGAAGTCTGTACTGAGATCTTGCTATAAGGCTTCCCCATGGAGAGACTTGAATAAACTGTGTCTGCTTGCACCTATGAGCCTCAATTCTTCTGTTCTTGAGAATGCACTGGTGCCTTCTCCATTAGAGTATGTAACCGGCTACTGCTGTCATCAGGTTAGGATATCCTGACAGAATGGTGCCCTAACAGGAACATGAAAAGGAGCAGGGAAGAAAGCTAAGCTGGTGGAGAGGACTCTCTTGAGAGTTCAGAAGAGCCTGGGAATAGTTGCTGCAGGACTTAGTCCAGAAGCCCAGGATGGGGAATATAGTAATGAAGGCTCAGGATTTAGAGGTATATGCTAAACAGGTTGAGACGCTTGTTAAAAGGGAAGGCTTGAACGTCTCCCCCAATAGGGTGCACAGATTTGTTAAAAACATCTTAATGGGTCTCTCCATGGCTGCATGACAACGGCTTGGACAGGGATAAATGGGGAATAGTGGGGGAGCAAATGACTAGTTATGATAGGGACTTCTCCAGGTTTGTTATTAGACAAAGATTTCATTTTGTGGAGTGTCTTGAAATTCGCCTTCCATGGTCCTGACAAATCTGTAAGGAAATGTGAGGAATATGTGGACTCTGACTCTGAGGAAGGGGGCACGTAATCAAGCTTGGGGAGCAACCGGGGAAAGTGAAACCAAAAGCGGAATGGCTAAGGAAACTTTAAGTAACACAGAACCGGACGAAAAAAGGGGGAAAAGGGAGACAGACTGTTGTTCCCCTCATCCATCAGCTCCTCCATATGAGTCTCACTGGGACCTTTCGTCCACCCCTGTGGCACGCACAGTAACTTCCTTCCAGCAATTAATACAAGAAGCAAAAAGAGCGGGCGAGATGATGGCTCATGCATTTCCAGTCACTCTTGTAGCTGATGACCCAGGTGGCCAGGGTGGGGAGAGTCACCTCAGCATATATTTCAAAATTTCAGTTGGAGTGGGAGAAGGAAGAACTCCAGCATTTCCCAGTTTCTGCTGTTTTTCTGTGGAGTACATTAATGATGTGTTTGGCATTAGAACTGAGAGTGCCAGAGGTGGCTCGAATACTTTGGTGTGATACAGCTGTTTCTAATATTATCAAGTAAGTTTCACCTGGCTTCTGTTACTATCTGGAAAGCTAGCAACTTAAATTTTTTCAGGAGATCTCCTATAAATTCTATGTGAAGCTTTTGGATCCATCCTGTTGTTTGTCTGTTTTATCTTTATGTCTTTATGTGAGTGAGTGTGTGAGAGTCATTCGTCATTCTGTAAGTGTGAACAGAAGTTCTGAGATACTCAAAGGTTTAAAAATCTCCTTCCCTTTATTCCACTCTGGCCAAGTGGAGTGAGGAAAAAGGTGATGAGAAATAATATGGGAATTTTTCCCTTAGATTGAAAAGGTAAACAAATAAGAACCATTTTCTGTCTCACCTATTAGAGAAAAAATCTTGTGTATCAATTTGAACTTATTCTGGTCATTTTAAGGGAAATGTGAAAAAGTGAATTAATACTATTCATAACCTTGTGCCAAGATAAGTCAGAATTTATTATACTAATTGGCATTTAGGCAAATTGGAATTTTGCTAAGATCTGATAAAGAAACATTTGAAACGTGAGAGCTTCAAGTTCCCCAGTTTTGGGGAAGTGGAACTTGGCGCACCTCTGAGAATTTTTTTCAGAAGTTCCACTCCCTTTAAGTTGGGGACTGTGGGGGGCTGAGAGCATTTCACTCTTAAGAAATTTTTAGGAATAAACATAGTACTGAAGTACAAGGTAAAATTGGCAGATTAAGAGAGAGTGCTGTAAAAATAATAGGGAATTTAAGTTCATAATAAATCTAACAAGGCTCCCACTAGCAAAAGCCTTGAGGCACCCTGAAGCCCACACCTTGTTTAGATAAGCAAATGAACCTTTCCATTTGAACCTCTAAATCCACAATAAAACTGCAGCTGTGAAGAGAGGAGAAAAGCCTAATTTTTTGTTAGTAGCTTTTGCAACTGATGATTTAGAAATGAAATTGGTATCCTTGTAGTTCTTCTTAACTACAGTAAAATGCAACTATAGTGAAGATTGCGGAATCATTGTAAGCCAAGAAGTACTGTTTTATCAGCAAAATTTTGGGTTGAATGTTGTTGGAATCAAAAGATGTAGAATTTGTTTAAAAACTGATAATGGCCTGGCTTACATGTCGAAGGCCTTTCAGCACGTTTATCAGGAATGGGGCATAACCCATGTCACAGGCCTCCCTTATAACCCTACAGGCCAAGCTATAGTGGAACATGCTAACAGCGCACTGAAGGTGATTCTCGCTAAACAAAAAAGGGGCAGGATCCCCGTCAGACTGAAACACATAGATCTGGCACTATATACATTCAATTACCTGACATTCACAAAAAATTCAGAATTGACACCAGCTGTGAAACATCTTTTGTGCCAGCAAGGACAGTTGAACGTCCCACCCCGGGGTTAAGGCTGGTGCAGGGAAGCAAGCAATGGTCCAAGAAGGAGAGGTGTGGGTAGGTCCTTATGAAATAACCATTTGGGGAGAAGGGTATGTTTATGTCTCCACAGAACACAGGCCACACTGGTATCCTGTCCGAAGGGTCCGGGTCCTCCCACAACAGCAACATAAAGCAGAGAAGGAAGAGAAGACCCAAGAGGCAACCAAGGCAGAGGAGAGGCCAAGCTAAGACACAACAGCTATGTTTTGCACTAACCATGCTGTGAGGGTGACAAATGATGGGCATATGTGAAAAATACACCATGAAGCAGGGGAGAGTGCACAGCTCATCCCATTCTCCATGGGAATGTGACTCACCTTGTCCATGGCATAGAGGAGGCCCTGGCATTTGTCAACCTGTCCTTCAGATTCAGTTTCTCCAGCATAGGGGCAAGCAGGCCTTGGTGCCTGGCAAAATTCTCTTAATACCTCTGCTGCTCCTCATTGCTTGGGCATTGGCGTTCCTCCATACGATATACTTTAGGGCCAATGACTCCACATATAAACTCAAACTGCTGGTACCAGGAAACGAGGCTTGTCATTATAACCAGCCTCATAACTGACTCCTATCCGGGGACATACTTTAAACCTTCCCGTTCCACCATGCCCTGTTTCTCAGTATAATGTGACCATTACTGACTCTTGCTAAGGGACTATTTCAGTACAAAAGCTGAACCAGTAGGACTTCGAGAATTATCGACAAACTTACATTTGTGTCACTCCCGCCCCTTACAATGCCACTGGACTGCAATAGGAAACCATTAAACACCACCTGCATGGCCTTATAGAAGGGGGTAATTTGTCAGCTGACATGATGTGTTGGGATCTGCTTGCCTCAGATCCCCTGGCCCGCCTCCTCACCTTCTCTGGATCTTCAGATGTCTCCGGTTAGCCACCTCGAACAGAACACTCTCCACACAGATGGTTTAAGGCACACAGATTTATTGTTGCATCTCTCCCCTCCTTTCCTCCCTTAGCTCCCTTATATCTGCCCTAGGCAGAATTTGTCACGTGCCTCAGCAATAGGAGCCAGAAGGGGAAAGCTATCCCATTGGATGACATGCTCAGTGCCGTTAGTCCAAAGTTCATATTCCAAGAAGGTGAACAGCCTTATCAGGATAGAACATCTGGTGCTCAGCAGAACACACGTGTGGGCGCCTCAGGGGCAGGAGACCCCTTTTTAACGTGCTCTTGCTCCCAGCACCTTCATATGAACAGGTCACCCAGAGGACAGCAGGAGGGAACAATGGGGTTGGGGGCACAACATCTCCCCCTTTGTGTTTAGAGTAAACGTTACATTAGTGGGGGATTCATGATCTGGGCTTTCAATGTCCCCAAGGAGTTTCATAAGACGTGTACAGCACGACGCAAACATATGGGAATGCAGCACAAGAGGAGCATCAGGCACAATAAAACAATTCCCAAGCAGAGTACGAGTTTCCAGTCCCACGCCTACATTGGAACAACCCGCAACTTTTTAAAAATGTTATCTACCCCATCGTGGGGCATCAGTCAAGCACGCTTGGCATGGTTCAGATCCCAAATAAGTTGATCTAAGTTTAATATGTCACTTGCAGTGTTTCCACCTTCAATAAGGCCGTGAAGGTGATAGCTTGTCAATGCAGGGCAGATGCATTATAGGGGGCAGGGGTAACACATATGGAGGTCTGTTTATAATCACACTGAAGGTGCACCTCGACCTCCAGGTGGAGAACCTCATTGCCTGCTTCCACAACCACCTATTCTAGGGTTTGTATAGCCCGATAAAGGTAGGAATTGACCCGTTGCTGTATTTGGAAGCCCCGGGATATGTTTTTGGTCAATTCTTCTAGGTAGTGAGCTTGCTGTATACTAGCTTGGGTACTCTCTACTGACTGGGCAAGGGAGACAGAGGAGAGCACTCCTAAGACAATGCAAGAAATACATCTCTTTTGCCTATGTAACAATTGCAGGGCCTGATCTGCTGCGGTGGGGAACCATCCTTCCTGTTCCACGGGTATCAAAGCATAAGCGGGTCTGTGCACTATATAAATTCTTTGGATGTTAGTCCAATTATAAAAAGAAATACATGGGCTGATGTCACAATTCACACAGGTGAAATTATACAAAGTGTTATTCAAAGGGAAAGTAATAATACTAGACTTATTAGAAGCAGTAGCGAAAGGATATCTAGGGTTGGTAAAGCAGACACCACCTTTATAATGGGTGTTGGCAGAGGTGTAATTTGTTATTAGGCCCCCAACGCCTAAGGTCACAAGCCATGAATACCCGGTATGATTTCGCATG
The DNA here is from genome assembly GCA_028646515.1 of Pseudochirops corinnae. Classification (NCBI taxonomy): domain Eukaryota; kingdom Metazoa; phylum Chordata; class Mammalia; order Diprotodontia; family Pseudocheiridae; genus Pseudochirops; species Pseudochirops corinnae. Next base: position 126,736,718 of record CM053588.1, on the reverse strand, counting down.
TCTGCCGTGTACCAACCCATGCAGGAATAATACCTCCTGGAAAAGGGAATGTGTGTCCGCTGACCAAGGAGTCATTGAAAAACGGCAAGCTTCGAAACCCTTCTGAGTCAGATTCTGAATAGATATGGTCCCTTTACAGGAATCAGTAATAGTCACATTATATTGGGATACCAGGCATGGCAGTACTGGAGGCTGGAAGTAAGGTCTGCGCACGAGTCCTTGTTTCGGGGTTCATTATACTGACATGCACGGTTTGGGGGGGCTAAGAACCCCATCTTGTAGGTTGTGTCATTTGCCAAAAAAAACACCGTATGCAATCCCCCCACCGTCAAGCAGGCCGTGGTCATGTTGTCGAGTATTTTTATAAGCACCATGGCTGGCTGGCTCCTATGCTGCTAAAGTTGAAGGTGAGGGAGGCATTTACAAAGGATGGTGCCACCTCGGAACCGTGCGCGAAGCGCATAATGTTGCCATATAATACTGGGCGGCTTGTCCTCTCACCCCATGTGACTGCCCATATCTACGGTGGGTATTTCACATAAACCCACCAACGGTCCTCACTTGTGGCACCTGACGAGAGATAAAAGGGTAAGGGAAAGACAAAGCTGGTGCAGAGCCCGTGTTCGCTACTGCCTACTCCTTGGCCTCTTCCACTTGCGTCGCGGGTTCTTCTTTTTCTTCTTGTTCTCCCATGAAACGTAAGTGGCGGGTCAGAACCCACTGGAACAACAAAAGCATACCCGAGTCCCCAGTAGTTAATGTGTCCCGGGTCCACCCATTGACCCTCTGGGGGTGCACCACACGACACCGATGGTGCCTGGTCACGCCGCTGCCACACCAGTATGCGACGCAGGTGGAAAACATGGAAGAAGTACATGGCTGGGGTGGTATGCTCAGCCAAAATAGACAAAAAATTGTGGGTGTATATGGCCATGTCTAGTGTGCATTGGCATTCCCTTGTGGGCACCTTCCTCCCCCTTTCTGTTTATAGAGCCAAGTTTTGAGGGTGTTATTAGCTCGCTCAACTATGTCTTGGCCTGTGGGATTGTATGGAATGCCTGTGACGTGGCGAATGCCAAACTCATGCAGGAAGGCCTTGAAGGCCTTTGCAGTATAGGCGGGGCTGTTGTCCGTCTAAACAGTGGATGGAGGACCTACAAGGGCAAAGCAGTGATAGAGGTGGGAAAGAACGTGGCGGACCGCCTCCCCGGGCCGTACAGTGGCCCACATAAAGCCTGATGAGGTGTCCGTGGACACGTGGATTACCCGTCTCTGGTAATGTGTCTTGTCCACCTGTCATAATTCATTAGGAAACTCCCCCCGTGGGTTGCTGGCGGGGAGAGGTGGAGCAAGCAAGAAGGGCACACACCTGGTGCATTGCCACTAAGGCCGCTTGTTCCTTTGTAAGGCCATACAGCCGCCACAAAGACCTAGCGGAGAAGTGGAAGCGGGTGTGGGCCTGCTGGACAGAGTCAGGGACACAGGAGCTCATCGGCCAGATCATTCCCATGGAAGATGGGTCCAAGGCCACCCATATGGGAGCAGACATGTAGAAAATATACGGGGGCCATTCAAGCTGCAAGAAGTGCCTGCGTGCGTTGAAGGAGCTGAGAGACAACAGAATGTTTAGAATCAATAAAGGCATCGGGTAGGCACTGCACCGCTAAATAAACATGTTGACTATCTGTGATGCTGTTTACAGCCTGTTGGAAGCGGTCTAATGCTTCACAAATAGTATACAATTCATTTTTCTGGGTGGATATATAAGGGGTTTGCAGAGTAATATAGATGCCCAAATCGGGAGCCGCTATTGCAGCACGATGTTGCTGGGTAGCATCTGTAAAAACGTTGGGACCTGTGACAGGGGAAAGGGCTATGGGTGAGGTAGGGGGCAAAAAGGAAAGGCGTTGAAACAATTTACTTAAAGGGTATGGTTTAGGTGTACAGGTAGGGTCTGTTGTAGCACCAATGCCCACAGTAGGTGTTCCTGGGCCAAGTGTTGTATTTCTGTAGCAGACATGGGCAGGAAGAGGAGTGGATGCTGGCCCAAGAGTAGGACTGCTACCTTAACACAGTCCAAAATAAATGCAGGTACATACTCATGACAAGTGGAAATTATTTTTCCGGGCTGTGCTGGGTATAGCCACTCGAGAGCGTCGGTGTCCTGATATAGAACTGCAAAAACAGGTCTGTCTGTTAGAACAGTCAGCACCACTGGCCGTTCAGGGTCAAATCTGGCCGTGGATTGGGTGCATCTTTCAACAATAGTATTCAGAGCCTGTCATGCCTCTTTTGTCCACTGTCTGGGGCATGACAGTGTGGGAGAACCACGTAAGATCTCAGAGTGGCAACATTAGGGAATTGGGAATTGGCGCGAGGGTGAGTAGCCATTGAATGGCACCCACCAATTGCTGGAAATCATTCAGAGTCTTGCAGGATTGCTCCTCAAAGCGTGGTGGGTGGAGGGAGACATGAAGCTCCATGAGCAGAAATCCCAAATACATGAAAGGAGCTTTAGTCTGAGTTTCCTCGGGGGCAGCTGTAAGCCATAACTAGCTAGGGCCTGTAGGGTGTCGTGATAGAGGACTTGTAGGTTGCCCTCTGTAGGGGCGGCATGCAGTAAATCATCCATGTAATGAACCAAACAGCACTGAGGGTGCTGTTTCCTTACTGGAGACAATACCTGGTCTACAATCCACTGACACAGGGTGGGGCCGTTGCCCATGCCTTGGGGGAGCACTTTCCGTTGGTATCTCCAATATGGCCGCTCATGATTGGCACTCAGTGCAGAAAAGGCAAATTTCTCACGGTCAGAAGGATTCAGGAGTATGGAATAAAAGCAGTCTTCAATATCTAGTATAACCATGGGCATGCCTTTGGGGAGGGCATTAGGGGAAGGAAGTCCAGGCTGCAAGGCGCCCATAGGCTGCATGATTGCATTGATGGCACACACATCAATGAGCATGCTCCACTTCCTGGACTTCTTTTTATTTACAAACACAGGAAAATTCTAGGGGCTAAAAGAGGGTTTGATATGCTGAAGCTGAAGCTGTTCCTGCACTATTTCTTGTAGGGCGGTCAGTTTTTCTTCAGTTAGGCGCTATTGGTCTACCCAAATGGGTCTCCGATGTAACAATATCAAAGGGGGAATGGCCGCCAGCTCAATGGCCCCCACCAGTTTGGGCCCTCCTCGGTGGAAAGGCAGAGTTGAAGGGCCTTCAAGACGTCTCTGCCCCATAGCATGACCTGTAAACCAGACACTACTAGGGGCAGGAAGGTGCCTAATTTTCCTTCAAATTCTTATGTTAGGGGTTCCGCAGCTTGCTGAGCCATTTGAGAACCACCAATGCTGATCACTACCAGACCTTAGGTGGTCACGGGCCAATGCGGGGGCCAGTCCAATTGTCTAATTACATATGCGTCGGCTCCCATATCTATCATGCCTGTGATAGGGACCTTGTTGACTAAGATGGTACACATGGGTTTCTCATAGTCTATAATTTGGGTGAGAAGAGTTTGGGGGCCTTCTGAGACTGGGGCATTGGTCTGGCTTAAAGGGAGGCTCCTGGCTATGGCTTGTCCGGGTTCGAGGGTGACTGAGTGAGCATGGGGGTTGGTGACTATGATCTGTTCTTGCCCCACATGTAGCACAGTGGTATGCACGGTAACCAGTGCATATGTGGACAGCCCTATTATAAGCCTGGAAATGGGTGAGGTTGGAACTCAGAAGGAACAGCAGTCCAAGGGGAAATGTGTATGCCTTCTTCCGAGTTTACTGGCCACCATCCGGCCAGCGAAGATGCTGGTACTCCTCCTTGAAGGAGGTCTTGGCCTCAGTCACCACGGGAAAGGTCTGCTTTGCTTGTTGAAGCACCCGCATGGGGCCCTCTGGTACGTTTCCCAGCTGGGTAGGGATTCGAGAACAGCAATGCTTGGCAAGATGACCAACCCTCCCATAGCAAAAGCAGGTGAGCTTAGGCACGGCTCCAGGGAAGGGACACTCCCTTTGATAATGTCCTCCCTTCCCACAATGGAAGTATTTTACCTTCTCTCGCTTTTCTTTCGACCCATCAGCTATTCCTTGAGCTATGGCGCAGCTATAGCCTCCCTTTCCGCAATCCTGGGGTCAATCAGATTGCACCATTCAATGATGTCTTGTAATGGTGCATCAGGGGGTAAGCTGGCTGTGACTTGAACACAGGATTTATTCAAGCCTTCTCACAGCAGACAGAGAAAAAGCTGCTGAGCGGCCTCCCCAGTACTGAGAGCTCTATCACAGGCTACTTTCAGTCTAGCTACATAATCTTGAATGGACTCCTTGGGCCCCTGCTTGATGGTGGTTATTTTTCAGGGCCCTTGCTTGGTGGGATCAAGTTTCTCCCACGCCTTCAGGGCACACTTGACACACAACTACCAGCATGTTCATATTGAACCTGTATGTCTGGGGGGGCATTGGGTCCTACACCTGTGAGCATGTTTACCACTTGGTCAAGGGGGTTCCCTGTGTTATTTTTCATGGCCCACTGCTTTGCTTCTCTCGTGAAAAGGGAGTCCCAGATAACGTTTTGGCCTGGTGTTAAACATGCCTCAGCCAAGTTTCTCCAGTCATTGGGTATAAGAGCAGATCTCATGGAGAGTTGTCTCAAAGAATGCAAGATAAATGGGGAGTTCAGGCCATAAGAAGCACAAGCCACTTTCACTTCTATTTTTTTTCTTCTATTTTTTCATTTGTTTGGATCTGTTTGATAGTATCTTGATTTCTCATAAAGTCATTTGCTTTCATTTGCTCCACTCTAATTCTGAAGGAATTATTCTCTTCAGAATGCTTCTGAGATTATTTTTCTGTCTGGCAAAGTCTACTTTTTAAAGTATTCTTCTCCTCATTGGCTTTTTGGGCCTCTTTTGTCATTTGAGTTAATCTATTTTTTAAGGTGTTAATTTCTTCAGTCAGGTTGTTGACTCTCTCTTCATGATTTTCTTGCATCATTCTTACTTTTCTTCCCAATTTTTCTTCCACTTCTCTCATTGTTTTTTAAAATCTTTTCTAAGCTGATCTCTAGCTTTTAGGCAATCTTCATGTTTCTTGGAAGCTTTTGGTGCGGGAGTTCTGACTGCGTTGTCTTCCTCCCATTCTCTGCTTTGATCCTTCTTTTCCCCAAAGAAGGAATCTAGAGTTTGGTTACTGTTGTTACTTTGCTTCCTAAGCTTATTCATAGCCGGCTGGTCAGTGGAAAAAAAAAATTTTTTTTTAGCTCTGTGGAATTCTGCTTCTAGAGGGGAAAGCTCTGTCCCAAATTGCTGGAGTTTTCCCAGCTGCCGGAGCTTTTAGGAGGCTGCTGGGTCCCTCCCCAACTCCAGCTCACTGAAAAAAAACACCCCAGGACCCCCGCCCAAGACTGTGATCCGGATCCAGGCCATTCAACGCGAGAGCTCTTGGCTTCTGAACAATCACTTGGTCCCCCTGCAGTCTGGAGGCCGGGAGCTCTGAAGCGGCAGTGTGGAGGCGGGTGTAATACCTCCACTTCTGTGGCCTCCTTGTCCTGGTGGCGATTTGGCCAGACCCGCTTTTCTCCCCCAATTTAGCCGAGCTCCACTCACCATTCACTTAGTATAAATTCCCACAGTATTTATCTAAATACTTACCTGGATTTCAACTTACCGTTCCCTGGCTTCTTCGATACACCTCGCTTCAGCTCGTGCTGGCACCGACCGACTGGTCGGAGAACGCTCCCCCACAGAACAACTCAGTGACAGAGGCAGTTTTAATTATTAATGTTTATTAGCTTACAGCGGTTGGTGGCAAGCAAGGAATAGTTCTTATAAAATATATACCCGCTGCGCTGCCTCCTTCTCCTCTTTTCTTCCTTGATCAGGCACTTAAAATCAGTTTCTTGATCCCCTCCTTTGTAGGTGTGGCTATCGCTGACTGAGCCTATTGTGTACTGCCCCGAGGCTAAGGAGGTATCTCTCGTTCCTCCCTGTCCTGATGTCAGAGAGGTGAGGACCTCAACTCTGGCCCCAGGTTGCCACATAGCACTCGACAGCTAATAGCCCATTTTAGGATCTTACAACTTAGTCCTTTTTTTTTCCTTATGGCTTGATAATTCTGGGAACTGCCACAGTTGCCACAGATCCGCTCTCCTGAAGCTCCAGCCGGGGCTCGGCTCATCTCGTCCAGCCGCCTCCGGGGCAAAGCCACGGTTTCAGGCTGGGCTGGTTTTGGCTTGCAGAGCTGAGATGGTTGCTCGTAACTGAGCTGCCTTTAGCAGAAAATATATTTGTGTGTGTTTTGAAGTTCTAGAATTTGTTGAGAGTCATATTTTATGGGTATTTTGAGGTGGCTATGTGAGAGCTGCAATATGTTGCTGCTCCTACACTGCCATCTTGGCTCTGCCCTCCGCACTTTCACTTCTTTCAATAGCTTAAATGGGAGAGGGGTGTAGTCTCACTGTCCTGTGAAAGGGTCTGTGTCTATGGGAAACATAGCGACTGCCACTTCCTAGCCTTCTCAGTCCTCTGCCTGTGCAGCCACTGCATGTAGGGCATGCTGCAAGGATGATAGTTTGGTGGGCTTATGGTCCTGGGAAGCGCGCCCACCTAAGGTGGTGCAGGGATCTGCCCATGAGTTTGGGGGGGACTCTGAGGCTGGAGGGGACTCTGAGGCTGGAGCGGTGGACAAGCTGCAAAGCTTGCACGTTAGTTGCACGATTTCCTGCTGGAGTTGAGTTTGCTCCAGTTCACTTTCACTTTGCCCCTAGCACTGTACAGGGGCAGGGTCGGATATAGGCAAATGGGTATCATCCCTTCAGCTCGAGTTGGTGGTGGATCGTCTCCCTCATCTAGTAAGTCTCCTGTCTGGCAAGTGGCTGCATGTTGTGAAGGCGCACAGGTCCCACCTATAAGGGCAGCTTTCATTATGCGGAACAACATGAAATCCTCATCATGCAAAAGGCCAGGACTAGACTCCTTGTATGAGATCATTTGACTCCCCACGGTTTCCCATTTACTGGGATCCAAGCCCATATGTTCCAGCCGGGGAGACACAGTCAAGATATGTTTAACAAACCTCCTACAGTTCTTTAGGTCTATAGTAATTACTTGCTTTCTGGCTAACTTGTATACTTGCCTAGCGTGCACATCTGTGGTGCTAGGGACAATGACAGGGAGCCCTAGTTTCACTCCCATGTCATGTCCACACTCGCGTGCTTCCTCCCTAATGGAGGGCTCTTTGAGCTTCCCTATTTAGTTAGGGGTCTCGGCAGTCCCCAGGGTTCATGTCCCTGTTCTGGTGCCAGGTGTTGGAATCTGCTCACCTCAGATCTCCCGGCCCGCCTCCTCACTCACCATCTTTGGGTCTTTGGATGTCTCCGGTTAGCCACCTTGAACAGAACACCCTGCACACAGATGGTTTAAGGCACACAGATTTATTGTTACATCTCTCCCCTCCTTTCCTCCCTTGGCTCCCTTATATCTGCCCTCTAGGCAGACTTGGTCACATGCCTCAGCAACGGGCCAGAAGGATGTGTCACATTGAATGGGATGGGACACATTGAATGTGTCCCATTGGATGACACACGCTCAATGCCATTAGTCCAAAGTTCATATTCCGAGAAGGTGAACAGCCTTATCAGGATAGAACATCTGGTGCTCAGCAGAATACACGTCTGGGCGCCTCAGGGGCGGGAGGCCCCTTTTTACAGTGCTCTGGCTCCCAGTGCCTTGGTATACAACAGGTCACCCAGAGGACAGCAGGAGGGAACAATGGGGTTGGGGGCCCAACAGTGATGGACCTGGAGAAATTGATACGGGACATGAGTCATGCCAAACATGAGGGCTTGTCCCCACAGGATATTGCGGCTGATTGGATAAACAGATTTAAGATTATGTTGTGGCGGGCCTGGGGTTAGAAACTGATTACTGGTCTAGGAATGCTTGCATTTTGCTTTCTTGTTTTGCTGTTCTGTATTCCCATGGGTATTAGATGTGCTGTTAGTATGTTAAAAAACTCCTTGAGCCTACTCAAAGCCCAGATCACAATCCAGCGTGAGCGTGATGCACAAAACAAAAAAGGGGCCTAGTGAGGGTTAGGAAATACGTGCAGGCTTCAGGCAGTTATGTTGAGGCAGAGGGAGTATTGAGGCCCTGGAACAAGCTGAGTCAGGTGGAGTTCAGAGCATTGCTCAAGGTTCTCCCACGTGTGGTTACCAGGTGTTCCAGATTAGCATCTCCACACCCTGGGGCCTTCATGCCCTTGTGACTGCACTTCCCCTCTCACAATTTTGTTCAGCTGGGCTCTGTTTTTGTCACATGTGGTAGGTGCATCTGGGGGATATATAAGGCTTAAGCTTTGGGGGTAGTGGGGAAATCTGTACTGAGAGCTTACTACAAGGCTTCCCCAAGGAGAGACTTGAATAAACCGTCGCTGCTTGCACCTATGAGCCTCGACTCTTCTGTTCTTGAGAATGCACTGGCGTCTTCTCAATTAGGGTAGGTAACTGCCCCTGTCATCAGGCTAGGATATCCTGACAAAGAAACACGGGAAAAGCAATGATTGCCATCCTCCCAGCATGAAGTCCTGAGTATCAAGAGATTGCAAGCCACTTCTCCCACTTTCTTTAACAATCCTCACAGATGAGTGAAGAAGGATCAAGGGCAGCATGATGCTCCAGGATATGTTGGTCAAATGTGGAGACCTTGGCACTGAAATATTCAAGGACCTCTTCCACCAATTTCAAACCTTGTCGTGGTTGCAAGGTAGTGCAGTCAACAACTTTTCCAAGTGTTTGGATAAGTTTTAGATTCTAAAGAACAGGAAGTCCAGAACTGAACATCGTAAATCCCTATGATCTTGTAGGGCCAACACAACAGGTAATATTCACAGCACTGATGGCAACTATGAATATGCTGATGTTCTAAATCACAAAAGATAACAGACTCTCCATATGGAAGACAGAAGCAAAACATTCTGGCAACAGAAAGTCAAATTCTAATACCAGAAAACTGAATCCATTATAGCAAAAAAGAAATTAATACACATTATCATGGCAGGAAGCAACACCATTCCAAAGCCTTCCCCCTGCTCAAGCCTTCCCACAAACACTCACAATCCTAGCTGTCTGCTTGCCTGCATCATCTTTCTTCACTCAAACTTTTTTGACTCATTTCCTGTTACCATTCAGCGAGCTCTTCCTGCTATAGGCTTCATGTGGTTCAAACTCGTGGGACTTAGGCTTCCATGTGACTTAAGCAGGTCACGTGGGCCTGTTAATGGATGGGAAAGATTTTCCCATTAAGTTACCATTACAGATCCCCACTGGAAACATTGTCAGTAATGCTCAAAGTATCATCTGTTTTGGTGAGAGTCAGGCTAATGGGTGGCCAGCGTCATTGGTGATCCATATGAAGTTTATGAGAAGTCTGAGATGGGACTGTTGAGACTCTGATATGAAAGACATCAGATAAGCTAAATAGCAGGATCTGGTCCAGATATGTAAAGGTGCCTCATGTACAGAATACATCCCTAGGGGGTGTTAAGGGCAGGCTAGAGGAACTGGTCTCTGAACTTTGCCATTGGGATAAATGACAATATGCATTAGCTTCTTGTCCCAAATAACTATGTCATGTACAGTCTGAGCCTGCCTAGTTGAGGCAGTCAATGAGTGGGTGAAGGAGAAGACAGAAGTGACCAATCCAGCAGGGATTTGGAGCAAAATCTATAAAATTAGGCTACCCCCTCCAGTGTAGTCAGAGGGGAGATACATTTGAGGAGCCCCTGATGGTCATGGCTGAGGGGTAGATTCATGCAACCCTGACTTTGATTGACCTCAAGGCTGAGAAGTTAGCATAGCAACAGCTGGATTTGATTTCTCTCCTTTGGTGCCTATCCCCACTGCAACGAAACAGAGGTGTCGTTAGTATGGGAGAACTGGACAAAGAGCTTCTTGAGGCAGCACAAGTGGCTTGTGAGGATAGGTAGGATATGCCCAAGCTGGCCTCCAGAGACATAAATTCAACTCAATCCTTGGGGCTCACAGCAGGAGCATCTCAATGCCTCAGAATTTCAATCACCACCCCTTTGATTTGTATGGGCCATGGAATGAATAGTGCAAATCTACAAGGGCAGTAGAGTGAAGGGAAATCATGGCAGAGACCCAGAATTCGTTGGAATGGGAATCATCCTCAATGAAATACAAGAAGTCTGTTTAGAGGAGGGAGCAGAAGCAGGCTCAGAGGGTAGGAGGAACCAGGAGGAATTGGAAAGTGAATATCTGAGTCTGCTTGGCAGCAGCCTCCATATGGACATTGCCCAAATTATGGGGTCAGAGGAATTGGTGTAGGTCTAAAGCATTTACAGATAGCAAGGGTAGAGGGAAGCTGGATGCTTTCAAGCAGAGAAGAAATGTGAATAGTATGATGTGTAGGGGTCCCAGGGGCAATAAGGACATCAAGAATTTTCCAGAGGTGGCCAGAATTATGAGCTATGCCAAAGTCATATCAGCTGTTTCATAGATGGTGATCGTCTGGAAGGTGATGAAGCAACAGGCTTCAATAGAGCAACAAGTTTGGCTGCTTGTACAGAGTTAACATTAGGAATGACCCTTGATGGTAGAATGGAGGCTAAGTAGATGGAGAAACTTGCCTGGAATGTGTTAGTAATCACAGAGGCAACTACTATCAATAAGGATGATAAGGTCAAGATTATCAAAGTAGGAGGTTCTTGAGGTCTGACCTTGGAAAGCAACCAGACATCAGATGTTCAGTTGTGGTGGGGGAAGTCTTTGATTGGGATAGGAGGTGTGATGGGAGGAGAGTCACAGGGTTGAGCCAAAAGCAGTGGGCCTTTGAGACATTCTCAGCCAGCAGGAGAAATTTCTAGTGTGCAAGGTGCAGGTTGAAGAGATGTTGGGTTGCCTTATTTCTGAAAAGAGGGTATCAGGTATCACCTGGGAAGGAAACATTGAGAGTGTGACCAAAAATGAAAGACAGACCTCTCCAAGGCAGCTGCTTGTGGGACACTTGGAGACAAAATGGAAGGCCCCCAGTAACCAGGTCCAAGTTGAGGCTATGGTAGGCAACAAGGCAATGGCGGTATCTGGGGCCTGGGCCAATGCTCAAGAGGCAAATCTGACAGTCTCATGGCAGTAAAGGACGAAAGTCTTGCTGTAATCAGAGAGGCCCAAGGCTGGCACTAAATGAAGGACTGAAGTAAGAGTCTTGAAGAGCTCCTGAACTTCAAAGGATCAGAGAATGTTTGGTGATTAGATTCCCTTGGTGGTGAGGACTTCAAGAGAGCTTATAAATAATAGGAATCCAAAGGGAGCAATGACTAGCCATATCAGAAAGGGCATATGGGGACTTTTTATACTGCAGGACTGCAGAAAGGCAATCATCTGAATACCACGAGGGAGAGACATCTCTGGCAGCAAGACGAAGAAAAATTGAGGTAATGAAGGGTTGTACAGGGTGAATTTTCTTTCAGGAAGCCTTATTACCACAGGAATGTAGCATTAAAAGCAAGGTGACTGTATCTGTTTTATGTGACGCAGAGAAGGGGGAGCACAGATGGAAATCATCTATATACTATAACAGGGATCAACCAAGGTCTCGGTGGAATTGGAAAAAATGGCAAAGGAGTCCCAGAAACCTTAGGGCAAATGGGTCCAGATATATGGACCTTAGAATTTGAAAGAAAAAGGAACTAATTTGCTATCAAGGGATATTGGTGATAGTGAAAAATGCAGAACCTGAATCTATAATAGTGAAATAAGTGGCTTTGGGGAAAATAATGGATATAGAATTAGGTACTGTTGGGTGCAGGGAGATGTCAAAAGTCATTGATATGGCACAGGTCTTGGACAGACAGGTAAATTTACTTTTCCTCAGAGGTGAACTTCCAACCTTGGAAACTGGGGGTATGGGAGTATTGAATGGGAAGCATGTAAGGACCAGGCCTCTGAAAATAACAAAGTCGTGGGCAATAGGATCATTGCTTTCCTCTGCTTCCCAAAATAGTGGATGCTACTTAAGGGAAGTGAAAAGGAGTCGTCCTTTTGAAGTGCAATAGAACCTCAGTTTACAAATTTAATTTGTTGATTCTGTTCATCATGTGATTTGTTCACATTGCAAAGTGAATTTTCCCATAGGAAATAATGTAAAGTCAGATGATTGGTACCACATCCCCAATATTATTCATATCAAAATGACTTTATAATTTTAAATAAGTTTTTGTCCCTAATGCACTTGAAATAGCATGATTAGGACACAATATAAACAGAAAATAAAGCAAATTAACCTGCACTTTACCTTTGAGAAAAGTCACGGCTTGCATGAGGGAGATGAGAGGGAGGAGGCAGAGAGGAAGGGTTATTGCTTGGAAGGAGAATCTCCTTCCATGAGAACACTGGGGATTTCAATGTCAGGAGTGTTCTCCCTTATGCTACTATCATTAGAAGTAAGACTAACACCACTGCCTTCACTTATTTTTCTGTTTTTAGAATTACTTTCATGTTTTGACTCACTGATGTTTTTCTTTACATTCGCTTCTTACTAGGAATCTAACAACACTTGTTTTTGATGTTCTGTCAGAATGTCACAGAAATGTGACATTGCATTATCGTTAAAAATAGTTGTGGCTCTCTTTGCTACAGCCTTATTTGGGTAATGTTTTTCAACAAAATTTTGCACTTTTTCCCACATCTGATAAACCTCCCTAATCTCACTTGACATGAGGAATTCCTCCAACCTCTCAACCTCCTCAGATGAGATATCCTGCACAACCTCTCACTGTTGCTCTTCATGCAGATCCATTAGTTCATCTGTCTTTAGCTCCTGGGAATGTTCCTCCATAGTTACAAATATTGTTCTACATCAGTCACTGCTGTACACTTTTATACAAAGTCCTACTGTACGTGCGCAGACACATGTGAACACACTTGTAATGGTACTATTAAGAGTGAACAATGCTGCTTTCACAAAGGGTCAATGCAGAGTGAGGCCAGTTAGCCCATATTCTGACCTGAGGTTCCTTTGGTATACAAAAGCAAAAGAGAACCATTGCTCTAGTTGAGCATCATCCCTTCAAGAACCATTCAAGTCCAAACATGATGATCATGCTGCAAATTTTTGTTCGTCCTGGAAGACAAATTTTGTGAAAAATTTGTCCTCGTTCAGCGAATTATACGTAAGCCAGGTTACTTGTAAACCAAAGTTTTACTGTACCTAGATGAGTTGTTCAAAAACCCAACTACATCAGTCTCCCCAGTGGCCCAACAATCTAAAGATAGGGAATTGAACCAGGATGCAGTGGAGGGAGCATCGCTTAGTATGTGATCGAGAAGGGGGCATAGGGGAACCAGGAGATCAAGGATATGAAGTGGGAGACCCTTATCAGAACAGTGGGTGGTGCAACCCTCCTGGCACAGGTTTCTGCTCAGAAACCTGACAAGGAAAAGGGAGCTGTAGAAAAGAATGCTTATCCTTTCAAGAGCCTAGGGAGATAAAAGAATAATTCAGAGACTGGATGATTAAGGGAGTGACTTTAAATACCAATAGTTGTAACAATGCAACTTGAGAGGGGTGTGAGGGAAAATGTTGATTAGTGTTCTGAATGGAATAAGTGGCTCTCGTGTCTGCTAGGCAGGGGACAAATATTCCCTCCACTCTTAGCATGATCAAAGGGTCTCCTGGAGATAAAGGAGGAAATGAGTTGTTTTGAGTTGTACATATAGGGGTGTTTTTGTTGGTTGACCATGGGTAGGCTTCTGTTGTCTTTGTGGGACACTCATTCTTTAAGTATTCACACAAGCAACAATAAGCACATAGATCCCAAGGGAGGGACACCTTCAGAATGAGGATAGTCCTCTCCAGTCTGGGGCACCAACCCACATAGGATGGACCTTTCTTACCCTGAAGGCACTGGAACTGTAGCACAATTAGTTTTTCCTCCCTTTTTTGTTCTAACTTTTCTTGGTCAAAGAGGCCAAAGGACACACAGGACTTTCTTCAAGGTGGTCTTTGAAAGACAGCAAATATTTCTGGCAATCCTAGGGAAGAAATTCTATAAGGCCATTTACAAAGAGGGATTTTAGGGTCATCTTTTCCTCCTCAGGATTTCAGAGATCACTCTGGTTGGGGTAACAATGCTGTATGTGAACAAAGGATGCTCATTCCTCTGCTATAAACATTAACTTACCTACCCCCAAGCCTACCTTATTATGAAATATTTCTTTCAACCCTTCTAAGACCTTGTGTATCAATCTTTTGTTATTCAGGTTCCGAGAAGTTTTTTAGTCCAGGCTGACTTTTCTTGGACTTGAGTCCAAAGATTCTTGCTAGTCAGAACCACAATTAACTGATTGGTATCTACCCAGATTAGCCTGTAGTCCTCAAATAAAGTTTACAATTTCTCAGTAAATTTTCCAAGTTTTTCTGGTAATTTGAAAAAATTGCATTTCCAAATGTGGAATTTGGTGAAGTACCAGCACATGTGGAAAAGTTGGGGAGGGCCACCAAATTGGAGAATTTCCTGGAGAGGCATGAAGGTTGGGGGAGAAGCCACTGGCAGCTTTATTTTCTGCCTTGTACTCTGGATTATTTTGGTAGACATATGCTCAGCCACTTCCTAGTGAGGGGAAGATGGGAGACTGTGATGGAGCCTGAGGTGGGGACAATTTTTCTGAGAGAAGAGGGGTAGATGGAGGGGGTTGAGAGGGCAGCCACAAATCCAGGAGGTTCTCCAGGATTGGAAGGAGGTGATTCCTTTGATACCTGAGAGATCGACAGATATAGGAGACATAGAGGGTCAGGACTTTTATTTTAAAGAATGTTTAACTTGATTTTTAATATTTTTTCATTCTCATTCTGGGAGTTAATAGAATCAATTTTCTTTTGAGTTGTAATCTCATACTATAAAAAATAGGCATTTCTCTGGCTTGGGTATTTAGTTTGAATAGCCCTTCAAAAAGTAACTAATTTGGGCAGATCAAATAAGCCTTCCAAGGGAAATTATAACACTGAATTGCTGTGTGTATAAAAATGTCATTTATCTAAGTATTTTGTTGATTTTGAGGCCATAAAGTTTAAGTATTTTATCAGTAGGCCTCCTTAAAGTGGATTTTGAAGTCCCAGAAGGACTTCATTGTGAGGACAAACAATGAAAATAACAAACAGATCTTGAGGTGGGGGAGGGAGAAAGGATGCACTGCTCAGTCCTGGTTAGCTGTTTATAAACTAGGGGAAAGTTGCCCAAGAAAATTCTTCCTGATAGCACATGGCATTCAGAAATGCAACCCTTACTTTTCATCTTATCACAGGAACATGCTCAAGACAATCCTGGTGGGGCTACCACAAGTCTTAGTGCAAGAGCAGGTAGTGAGTTTGTGGATCTAATCTGTCCCCAGGGAAGCCTATCAGTGAGGTGAAAGGGCTCCAGCTGACCGGGGGATGCTGATGTTGCCGTCCAGGGAAGTGATTTAGGGTTCTAAGATACTGATACAGACCACATACATGAAACAATCACAAGCACTCACTGGCAGTCGTTCACTATCAAGTAAATCAGCTTCCAACAGACCAAAAACAAACCCTCAGTTAATCAGACTGAGGGAGTTGAGGGTCAGAATAACAGCCAATTCTAAGCCTCTTGAGCAACTATTCAAGTGAAACTTCTGGCTTCTGACTCTCAGAGTCTTTCCATGACTCGGTCCAGCTGATATCCCACTGCTGCTACTAACTTAGGAATGACAGGAATACCCAGGTAACTGGACCAAAAAATTGTATCAATGCAAGAGTTTATTAAGTTTACCAGAGAAGGTGGCTCTCTTTGGGGTGATAGAGAGGTGCAAGAATGGAATATTTAGTGCTGATTGGTAACAGCACTGTTCCTAGGGCTCTAGGGCAGACCTTAGGTCATACTTGTTTGTCCATTGAACCAGGATATTGCAATTAAGCAGGTTCTTGGAATCAGGATGCAAACAGGACATGTTAACACTTTGTTTCAGGTTGCATGCTATTACAAGTGGGGAGCAGGCCAGGCAGCATAATGGTATGGGAGGATCATTGATGAGAGACAGGATGGTAGGGTCAAGATCTAGACTACTGTATCAGCAATGCAGTATTCACAATGCCTACAGTAACTATAAATATGCTGATATAGTTATTAATCACAAAATGGAACAGGCTCTCTACATAAGAAATATAGATAGTGCATTCATTTAAATACCAGAAGACTGAGT
>CM053588.1:126703438-126719989 GCA_028646515.1 Pseudochirops corinnae | reverse complement strand
AAATTCTGTGGGAGTAGGGTTGACTCTTTCCCTTTTGCCTTCCTGTTCTCCCCCTCTATTGTAACAATTATCTCTTGCCTCTTTCCATGAGATGCTCAACCCCATTCTGACTCTCCCTGTCTCCTCTTAATCTAATCCTCTCTCACCTCAGAATTTCACCATTTAGAATATTATCCCTTCCTATTCAATTGATCTTATGCTCTCTATGGATTCATTTATACATATACTCAGATATGTGCTTGTATGCATATGTAAACCCTCTTATATAAATTTATGTGTATGTATATGCATATACATTTGTATTCCCTTGCCCTATCCTCATACTGAGAAAAGTTTCATCAGTTCAAAACATTGTTTCTAAAAGTATTTTTCTCTAAAAAAAATTTGAATTTATCCCGGTGTTACTAAACTCTTATGAAAGCAACATACAGTATACCACAAAGGTTTACCAGGACTCATATACATAATTAATTCCTGTTCTATATTCCAAATTGTTACCAAAAACCAATTATTAGAAATCAATCTACCAATTTTAAAGGGGCCAGTTTTGAGACTGACTTATCAGTGGGGCTTCTTCAGAGTCTGAAGAAGTAACTGCTGCCCCTTCCCCCCTCCTTTCTGGTGGGGAGTGGAGAAATTCCCTTACTTAATCTGATAAGGACTCATTAGGCAATCCACATGAAATTAAAATTCACAGGAAGTTTGAATATTACAAAATCTATACACAATTAATAAAATGACTAGAAATCTTACAAAGTCTTTGTATAATTACTAACTTTCCCTTTACAAATTTTAAATTTCTTATTGCCCCTTTCCTGGAATTGATGAGGTTTCTGGAGGCCACCTAACCCCTCCTTCCTCCCATACACATTAACAGCCAACAATCTTGGTCTTTAAAAGTACTAAAGGGCAGGTTTTCCTACCTGAGATTTCTTATCTTGTGTCCCTCATCTTATAACAAAAGATCTAGTAAAACATTTCTTAATAAGAATATTTCTCCTTTTAAAAAAAGCAACAATTTATCCTAATATTATTACATAACACAACTGTTTACCAGTAACACAATTATTATGTTCTTACATTTAAACTTTTAAATTCAGAACCAATTAATTACCAATCCAGTGACCTTAATTCAGCTGGATGTATTTTTCGAATTGTTGAACACAAACGTAAACTTGATTTAATGCCATGCAGCCAATCAACTTATGACTACAAATCATTTACAATCCATAAACCTTCAAATTAACCTAATGCTGAACCATTTGACAGTGCCAAGGACTTTGGTGATAAGAACTTTCCTGATATGAAGTGATAGATTAACCATATATAATTAGACATACCCATTTGGATGTGGTCAATATGGTAATTTGTTTTGCTTGATTATACATAATTGTTATCGTGTTTTTTTGGGGGAGGATAGTGTATGGAGAAGGTGGAAAAAACTTCACGTAGATACATGACTTGGATGTAAAAGTCTATCATACAAAAATTAAAGGAATAAGAAAAGAAATGCCTTTTGCAGTTATAGATAGGAAAAAACTTTAAGACGTTAAGATAAAATTAAAATTAAAAAAATGAAATTTTAAAGTTTTTGCACAAAGCCAAAATTAGTAGGTAAACATAACTAGCAAAAATCTTTCCAAGTTTCTCTCATATGGGTATTATACTCAATATATGTGGGGAATGGATTCAAATATTAAGAACAAGAGCCATTTCCCAATTAACAAATAGTCAAATGATATGTATAATTACCAAAGGAAGAAATTGAAGCTTTCAATAAACACATGAAAAAAATCCTCCAAATTATTTGTCTATGTAAGAGTAGATGATTTCAAATACATGGGTTATTAGCTTTGTATTCCAATGAGACTTAAAAACTAAGACTCTTTGCCCCTCCCAACCATTAAAAACATTTTCAACTTTTTATTATTACATTATATGAACATTTTTAAAGTTTAGTGTGAGGATAAAGTTAAAATAGATGATAGGATTAAGGAAAAGTTAGGAATAGATTTAGGTCAAGGACCTCTAAGGTTCTATTTCATACTCATTGATAATCATTAAATACCATATTTTTGACCAAAGTCTGAATTAACCAAATAGACTGCTTTGCTTTGCTTTAAAAATGCCTTTTCTGGTGTCAGCAACTCCAGAGACCAGATAAGACTGAAAGTGGGATTTTCCTTATCTTGGGACATATTCCTTACAGGAGTAAAACAGAGACATACTAAGATCATAAATTCCAAATGGACCCAACAGCTTCTTTGTTCCCTGAGGAAATTCAGAGAATATCCTTTCCTATGTAAATAACCCCAGACAGGGCTAACTTAAGAGCATTCTTTCTTCTGCCAAGGATGAGACTCTGAATCTAAGATACAACCTTGAATAGTGGAACCTTTTCTTATCTATTTTGTGGGGTATGTATTATGTTCTGACATGTTAATGATAAAGAAAATTCCTTTCTTGTAATAATAAATTTGACCCTGGAATTGGGCTGGCTCTAAACCATACTTAAGCTTTCTCATTCTTTTGTACAGCAGTTATAATCCAGCTTCTAACTCCTTGTACAAGTTTGCTATCTTAAGGGAATAAATGCTGTAACTGTATAATACCTAGCTGGTTGTCACCTTTAACCAAACTCTGGAAAGGTTAACACCATCAAATTGACAAATACGATAAAAAGAGGTAATTGACAAATGACAAAAGAGTAATAGCCACCAGATCGGTGTTGGTGGTGCCAGTGGAGTCTACATAAGAGTGGATGATTACAAATATATGGGTTATTAGCTTTGTATTCCAATGAGACTTAAAAACTAAGACTCTTTGTCCCTCCCCACCATTTAAAAACATTTTCAACTTTTTATTATTACATTATGTGAACATTTTTAAAGTTTAGTGTGAGGATAAAGTTAAAATAGATGATAGGATTAAGGAAAAGTTAGGAATAGATTTAGGCCAAGAATAGGGTCAGTGGTAGGGACAGTATGTTTTTAATTGTTTTTTTAGGGTCAGGTTAAGGGTTAGTGCTAGGGAAAGTATTAGGGTTAGTAATATTAGAGATGATTAGTAATAGTGGTGATTTAGAGTTGAGCACATAAGGTTTAAGTGAATATTGGTAAGAAGAATATTATTTTGAATTAGCAAATTAAAGTTAGTTATGACTATTTATTTGGATACTCCTCAGATATTTTAAAATGAACAGTCAGAAGCACCATTTAAGTGAGAAGCACATAACAGAATTTCAAATAACCAATGTTGCCAAGTAAGTTTCAGGATTCCATATTGATCTGATTTCCAGAAAAAAAAAAATAGACTGCAAATGTTAATAATTGCAGAAATAGACCAGACTTCAAGATAAGAGTATTAAAAATTTTATTTTAAAAGTCCAGGAAGATTCTAATTGCATTTCTTTATAAGAATTTTAACCACAAGCCTATAACAGACTCCTGTAGAAGAAGCCTAGATTCAAAGACTATATAATAGTAATCATATTTATGCTTTTTATGAAATAACCACTGAAATCTGCCATTTTTTAAAAGATAACATCAATTTTGTATAATTATTCAAAAGAAGTTTTTGGACCTAGTGCCAATTCCCCTACAGATCTATTTCTGCTGGTGCCAAACTGTAACATTCCAGATGATTTAGAAAAGTCATTTTTGGACCCATTTACCCATATTGAGATCTGGGCTTATTATTACAGCTCCTGGGCCAGATAGCATTAGGTATAGAATTATAGAAAAAAGATTGACCCAGAGTCTCGTTTTTATAACATTTTTTTAAAAAACATGTTACAAAAATATAACTATGTCCTCAGGAGTGGCAACTTCTTTAATACCATTAATATAACACTTTGACCATGGCCTACATTTCAAATTTTAGGAGAATAATTAGGGGACTAGAGTACTAGGAACAAATGTATCAGGATGTGACAAAAGAGCTTCATGCCAAATTATAACTGCTGTGAATGCAGTTTCTTGTGGAAGCCCATCATTGATGATATCAGACATTTTAAAAGGAGAATGTGTGGGGTTCACTGGCTGAATTTTACAAACGCATTTGGCTCAGAGCTACACAATACCATCTGGTTAGCAATGAAATGGACATTAATGTCACACAGACTGTAGGTGGGTACTACAATCACATTTACTCTAAAGATGCCTTTCCCCACAAATATTTAAGAAGGGATGAAGCAAAATTTCCCTCTCATTTTAAAAACTTTTAAAATTTAACACTGGAAATGGTGTTCTGTGCTATGATGAAGACACAACTGGGCGATCACCTATGGCAGGAAAACCAGTATCTTGGTATATGCAGATGCCACTCTAGTGCACATCCTCATCACCTCATGCTTGTATTGTGATAGCCTGCTGGTGGGTCAGCCTCCCTCCAGTCTCTCCATTGTCTTCTGTCCTTTATTCAACCACCAGAGTGATTTTCCCAAAATGCAAGTCCAACCATGCCACTCCCCTGCTTAGTAAACTCCATTGGCTCCCTTTTGCCTCTAGGATCAAATACAAAATGCTATTTGACATTCAAAGCCCTTAATAACACAGCTCATCCCCCTTACACCTTTCCAGTCTTCTTACACCTCAATCTATGACACATATTCTTCAACCCATGACTTGCCTCCTATGTTCCACAAACAACATATTCCCATCTCCTTGCTCTTGGAATTTTCTCTGGCTGTTGCCCAAGCCTGGTTTGCTTCCTTTCCTCAACTCTTGAAATCCTAAATAAATTCTCCTATTTTATAAGAAGCCTTCCCTAACTCCCTCTTAATTCTATTCCCTTCTATTAATTATTTCCTCTTTATCAAGTATGTAGCTTACTTTGTATATGTTTGTTTGCATGTTGTCTCATTAGACTGAGTTCCTTGAGCGCAAGGCTATTCTTTTGCCTTTTTGTTTGTATCCCTAGTGCTTACCAAACTGCTTAGCACACAGTAGATGCTTAATAAGTGCTTACTGCTTGATAGATGACTTGGTTAACAATTCGGTCTTTTTTTTTTTTTTAATTCTGGAGAATGTTAAGTGAGATTGCCCCAAGGCAGGGAAATGAAAGGAATGGAGTGGGTTTTAAAACAAACATTCAGACAATTTTATAAACAATGCTTAGCCAAGGAACCTGACAAGTGTACGGTGTATCTCATCATCTTTATGGCCACAGTCTTAAACTTTTTAATGGGAGAGGGATCTTTTAGTAATTGGGTTTGCAAATTGGTATTTATCAAGAGACACAGGTTACACTGACTGTTCCTTTAAATCAGTGGTTCTCAACCTTCCTAATGCCGCGCCCTTTAATACTCATATGTGGGCATATCTGCATGTGGGTGGACCTGCCTGGAGATGGATAGAGGAGCAGTATCTCAGTTCTACCAAGTCCATCGGAAATGTTTTCCGATGGTCTTAGGCAACCCTTTCAACTCCCAAGGGGGTCACGACCCACAAGTTGAGAACTGCTGCTTTAAATGAAGTCAAGAGAATTGGCTCTGCAGAAGTGCTGTTGTAGGTGTAGGGTAATGAATAAATGTCCTCTGTCACTATAATTATTATTTGATGTGGGTGTCATCCTATGGGACAGATTAGTAAAGGCTATGAGAGGGTTAGAGACTATCAAGGTTTGGGTCAATCTGACTCTTCCAGGGCAGTGATGTCACTATGCCGTTTGAGAACTGATAATTGTATTCTGAATCAGCCAGAGATGGCAAAATTGCAACATATTAAATAACGTGCCAGTAAAGAAAGCAATAGAATACCTAATAATGTAATAAGAAAGCTCTGCAAGGCTGGGACCTAGGCAATGCCTCTAATCTTATCCACACTAAGCATCTGCCCAAGATACAGCAATATCCTCAGAAAACTGATGATGGAATTCAATCAGAAGGAGCAAAAATATAGACAATGAGCACACCTGCCAGTGTAAGAAAGTATACGAAATGAATGTAAACATTATAAAACTTAAAAAAAACTATTTCAAAAGAATCATTTCAATCTCCTATTTTAACAATTGTACAGCTTACTATTGTATTAGAGATAGATATTGTTTATTATATGTATATAGATGTTTACATAACCTACCACATATTACTACTTTTATCTATTCAGAAGGAAATTTTGATGTGAACTGTGGTGATATGCTTAAAGTTATGTTTATGATTTTTAAATATTAATAGAATAAATTATCTGCTCAAAATAAAAAAATATAAAACAGACAAGAAACAACATTCTAAATGAAGATGAAGAAGAAAATGAGCATTGAGGTTAGAAGCAGCCGCAGAGACTCCCTGAAAGAGTGAAAGTGAATTGAGCTGAAGAGCAGAGACCCCACCCATGAGGAGGCTTTAGTTTTAACTCCTTTTAAGAGCTGTTAGCATGGAGTTTCAGGGCTTTGAAAGTGAATAACTAGGCAGTATTGTTAATAAGTATAAACACTGTTGTTGTCCTGTTTAAGTTTTGGTTTCCCTAGAGACAGAAGTTGGGGCCAAGAGTCCCTTGGAGCCTCCTGTCAGACTGCCTGAGCTGGATGTAACCCCCTGTCCAAGACTGATGCATCACCCCTGGACCTGGCATCAACCAAGCTCTGGGTTCCAGCTAAATAACTGACCCCTCAAATGGGACCTCTCAAGGAAGAGACAGATCTACATCCAATTTCAGCAGGAAGTAGTTATATAAGAGGAGGCCTTTGCCCCTTATCCCAAGGAATTCTGGGTCCCATTAGTTTGAGGGGGGAATGATGGGGTGCTTGTGCTCAACCCCCACCCTAAGATATTGTTTTATGTGTTTATTTTGTGTTATCTCTGTTATATTGTTGTACAGTTCTGCTGATACCAGTTACTCCTCAAGTGCCACTGGCCTATGTAATGTGATGAAATTCTAATAAAGCTTCTTCCTAGCTCCAATATTCTAACTTCATCATAGGCCCCACTGTAACTACCTAACGTTCCCCCCTACCCCTACATGTCTTAACTTCTTCATGTATTCCTCACTGCTCACTGTAAGAACATGTGTGTCCTTGAACTCTTAGTTCCCCCAGAAACAGTATTGGCAAAAGTATGTAACATAACATTAGAGACTATATATTTTGTGTATGGACTAGAACATTTAAATTTTGTATTTTTCAAATTTGTGCATACTTTATCATGGATACTAGTGCAAAAAATGAAGTGTGGTGCAATTTTTAAATTAAAAATATTGTTCTAAGTTTGTATCAGCAAGAGGGAAGCAGTTGGTTAGTCAACATGTTCTGGATAATTTACATTCACCTGAAGTTTCAGTCACAATTTAACTTTACCTATAAAGCCAACAGACTTTCACACTGCTCCTCATAGTCAACTATAAACACACAAACTATATATAAACACATACACTATATCTCTGAAACACCAATGCTCTATTATATCACCCAACTGTGGTATCATGTTGATAACATAATGTTATGCAGGATCCTAAAAAAAGTATAAGGGAACACTTGATTGCACTGTGAGGGTACCATGGATTCAAGAGATAGTTTCCCTCTCCCATCCTTTACTGAAGTCCCAGTGTGCCATAGTAATTGATCCTTCCAGGGGAAGGCTTCTTGGTAGAAGCCCACAGAACAATAGAAAGAGGTGGTCCCTTCCTATGGATTTTTGGGGCCCACATGAGTGAATATTATTGTAATTCTGCTAAGCTTAATGTGTGTAGATATTGTTGTGGCTCTGTTAAGCTTTGTTTTCCCAGAAATAGAAACTGTGAAGGGCTTGGAGTGGACTAGTCACCATGAGCACTGATGTGGAACGGGAGCTGAGAGCTGCCTACCTGTGAATCCAGGCAACAGTTGGGTGAATTCAGGCAAGAGCTAAGAGTGTGGAAGAAGAGCCATGGAGTTTGGAAGTCAGCCTCGAGTGAAGATGAAAGGACCTTTACTTGGGTACTTTATGCTGACAAAATTATGATTTACTGTGACCTAGGGGTGAGAGATCTTTGCACTTTCCACATCTCTTAAGGATAATTACTCCTTAAGGATGATTAAGTTAAGGATGATGTAAGATCCTAAAATGGGCTATTAGCTGTCGAGTGCTACGTGGCAGCCTGGGGCCGGAGTTGAGGTCCTCACCTCTCTGACGTGAGGACAGGGAGGAACGAGAGATACCTCCTTAGCCTCGGGGCAGTACACGATAGGCTCAGTCAGCGATAGCCACACCTACAAAGGACGGGATCAAGAAACTGATTTAAGTGCCTGATGGAGGAAGGAAAGGGAGAGGAGGCAGCGCAGCGGGTATATATTTTATAAGAACTATTCCTTGCTTGCCACCAACCGCTGTAAGCTAATAAACATTAATAATTAAAACTGCCTCCATCACTGAGTCGTTCTGTGGGGGAGCGTTCTCCGACCAGTCGGTCGGTGCCAGCACGAGCTGAAGCGAGGTGTATCGAAGAAGCCAGAGAACGGTAAGTTGAAATCCAGGTAAGTATTTAGATAAATACTTAGGGAATTTATATTCTGGCGCCCGAACAGGGACCCTCTAACTAGGCTAGCCCCCTTGTCGAAAGAAGGAGCTGTGCACGCGATTCGAGCTGGTCTCGGAGGCTCTGGCGGCATAGGAGGTGAGGCTAGGTACGTTTCCTGTCTGGAGGGCCCCCACAGCCTCAAGGTAGCTTGAGAAGCCGGCGGTAAGGGCCGGAATATAATCATGGGAAAGACATTCAGTACTCCCGTGATTAGACCCAGTGAAATAGAAGTGCAAGCAAACCAAATTCGAACTTTAGTTAGGGATAAGGGAGTGAAAGTTTCTAAGGCAGATTGTGAGCAGTTTGTGAAGTTAATATGGACCACATCTCCTTGGTTAGAACATACTGGACTGAATGCAGTCCGGTGGACAGTAGTAGGGAATCAACTGGCTGCTTACAATAAAGAGCAGGAAGGCAGCGTGTGCGATTTGGACTTTATAATTTATAGTCTTGTAAAATCCGCACTGTATGGTCCTTACCCGAAGATCACTGTAGCCGAATATTCTCAAACTGGTGACTCCCTAGCCGAGTTGTCAGATAACCATATAGATAGTGGGACAAGCAGTAGTGAGGAAGAAGAAAACACAAAACCTGGGCGATCGGCACAATTGCGACCTCCAAGATTACATCCCTCCCTGTCGCCATTAAGAAACCCCGACAGAGCAGGACAGTCTGAAGGGGAAAGAGAATCAGGAAGTAAAAAAGCAAAGGAAGAAGGAAGGGGAGATGGGATGAGTTGGCAGGAAGTGAGGCCCGAAGGGGAGGGGAAGACACGCACAGCTGACGCAAGCGTAGATTGGGGAGTAGGTCCTCCTCCTTCGTACCGCTTCGGCGAACATCAGCCGGAGGTGATGCGAGCGTGGGTTGCCCAAAGGGAACAGGCTCAAGGAGGACCCCGGGAGGAACCATCAGTGTTACAGAAATCTATAATTCAAGCCTGGGCTCAAGGGGAAGATATTCGGGGATGGGAAGGCCCCTTTGCATATCCAGTTGATGTTAATGATCCCACTAGACCTTACACGGCCATCCCGTTTAAATTACTAAAGGAGTTGAAGACAGCATGCACTGATTATGGCCCTAATAGTCCTTTTGTGATACAGATGTTAGAGAATTTGTCTCGGATGGTCTGTTACACCCCCAGGGATTGGCTCACCATGGCATCTGCATGCCTTACTCCCGGTCAGAGGGTAGTATGGGAATCATTATGGTTGAGAGAGACTGAGAAATTTGTGAAGGAACAACAAGGGGTCATGAATCTTGCTCCTGATCAGGCGGTACACGGTATGATGGGAAGGGGACAGTTTTCAGGGGACCAAGCCCAGAGGCAACACAATCCTGCAGTTTATGCAGCTACAGCCTCATGTGCTCTGAATGCTTGGAAAAAGACAGATCCCACCGGAAAGACACCTCTACAATTGACTACTATTAAACAAGGGCCTAGAGAGCCCCTTGCAGATTACGCAGCTCGGTTAAAGGAGGCAGTGGAAAGGGCAGTAGGCATTGGAGCTGCTGGTGACCTCATACTTCTAAAACTGTTAAGGGAAGGGTTGAATACGGCCTGTCAAAGAGCAGCAGCTTCTCTCCCCAGGGATGCCTTGTTAGAAGAAATAATAGGTGTAATTCAGTGGACTATGAGGCCCTTAATATGGAAGTTTTAGCAGGAGCCATTGCTAAAGGCCTTAAGCTCAGACAAACCTCAGAGACCGATAGGAGATGTTATAAATGTGGCAAACCTGGGCATCTGAAAAGTCAATGCAGACAAGGCAGGCAAGGTAACAAGCAGCCAGTCTGTTTTTGCTGTGGGAAGGCAGGCCATGTGGCTAGATATTGCAGAAAAAAATAAGAAAACCGCGGTCTCGGGAAACTTCCGGGGGGCCCCGAGCGGGCCCCGAGGGTGTACCAAGTCGATCAGGCAGGAAAAGTTCAGTTTCAATCCCAAGATCTAGGAACTCCCATGGACACCTATTGTGAGGCACTCAATCAATTCCAGCAGAAGCCCTGAAGCCATCTCCATATTTGTTCCCGGTGCTGGCATTAGAAATCCCGCCATTCAGTACAATTGAAGTGAATATAGGGGAACAAGAAAACACAGTTTTAGTTACAGGTCTGCCCGCTCCACAATTAGCTATAGTGCATACCACCATCTTGTATAAGGGCGAAACATTCATTGAGGTCTCTAATAGTCACAGGTTCCCTATATCACTCCCGGTGGATGAGCCCATTGCTAGGAAATGGCCACTTTCTGATAACAAGAGAGGTAAAGAAATAGCCTTTGTTCAGCAGATTGGATTGGATAAACCCACGCTAAATTTGTCTATAGAAGGGAGGATATTTGTGGGTTTAGTCAACACAGGAGCTGATATCTCAGTGATCAGAAATGAGAACTGGCCATCAAGTTGGCCGCTCACTTCTGCTACCGTTAATATATCTGGTATAGGCAGAGAACAGCAGGCGTTGCACTCCGCCGGTTTATGAGAAGATAAAGAAGGCCTCTTCCGCCCCCTGGTGGTACAGGGATTAACAACGACCCTCTGGGGAAGGGATTTATTAAGTCAAATGCATGCAGTTATTCAAACAAACTGATGGGGGCCACTGCTTGAGAGACACCGCCACTACAATGGAAATCACATACTCCATTGTGGGTAGATCAGTGGCCCCTTACTCATGATAAATTGGCGGCTTTAAAGGAAATTGTGGAAGAACAATTGAAGGAAGGGCATATTGAAGAATCCTTCAGTCCATATAATTCACCAGTGTTTGTGATAAAGAAAGAGTGGAAAATGGAGAATGCTGACTGATTTGAGAAAAATTAATGCTTTAATGATCCCAATGGGACCGCTTCAACCAGGCCTACCATCGCCTAATATGATTCCCAGCCATTATAATATAGTAGTAATAGATATTAAAGATTGTTTTTATTCTATACCATTACACCCTTCAGATAAAGAAAAATTTGCATTCTCAGTGCCAGCTATTAATTTTGTGGAACCTTCCTGTAGATATCAGTGGAAGATGTTACTGCAAGGTATGGCCAATAGCCCTATGCTGTGCAAATGGCTTGTACACTGCAGTATACAACCTGTAAGGGAAAGATGGCCAAATGTATATATGATACATTACATGGATGATATCTTGTTAGCCACTGAATCCACTTTAGATTTACAAAGTGTGGTTCAGGATATAATAGAAGCTTTGAGTATGCATGGCCTTGTAGTGGCTCCCGAGAAAATACAGAGTGGATCGGAGATTAAATACTTGGGACATGTATTAAAAGGGATTGAAGTCAGAAAACAGGCGCCTCGCTTGGATTGGAAAAATTGTAAAACCTTGAATGAGGTGCAAACACTTGTAGGAAATATACAATGGTTAGGAATGTTATACCTATTCCTCCCTCAGTGATGTCACCCTTATATGATATATTTAAGGGTGATGCCGCATTAAATTCTCCAAGAATATTTTCCCCCCAGGCACAAGAGTCTATGAAAATTGTACAAGAACGCCTGGATGAATTCACAGTGAGGAGACAATTGAGTCATAAGTTATATGGTATATTAATAACTGATTCCCCCTTCTATGGCGCTTTGTTTCAAAGCCATGGTATCATAGAGTGGATGTATCCTTCAGGTAAAATGAATATGGTGGTGCCTATTTTGCAATATCTGTGTCAATTTTTGAAAGAGATGGTGGCCCGGACGATTACATTATATGGTGAACCCCCAATTATCATACTCCAAGGTGCTTTTACTGAAGAGCAAATTTTAGAGGTAGAGGGAGACACCTCTGTATTACCCTATATAACAAAGATTCTCCCATGTTCTATTCCTCCTGTTTTAAAGGTATTAAAGAGTTTTAAAGTATGCCTTCCCCCCGATGTAGTGTCACAAAATCCTGTTTCCGGACCTCTGATTTTTACAGATGCCACCAAGGAAGGCAAAGCAAGCTTGTATTGCCCGGATCGGTCCATTATGAAAGTTTTTAATACGTCTTATAATTCTACCCAAAAGAATGAATTATGGGCCGTTATCATGGCCCTGAAATTGTTCCCTGAATCTTTTAATCTGATTTCTGATAGTAAATACGTTTGTCAAGTTATACCAAAATGACCTAGGTCTATTATAAATGCTAGAGCTTCTACCATTGCACACCTACTTTGTCAAGCACAGGAGTTATTGATTGCAAGGACACAACCTTTATATGTAATGCATGTTAGGTCACATACAGCAGGGCTTGGACCTATATTTGAAGGCAATGAAGTAGCTGATGCTTTATTGAATTCTCCAGAAGGTTGGGTCCTTGTCACTGAGTCCAAAGAAAATGCTACACAACAAGCTCTTGATAGATTTCATATATCTGCTCGCTCTCTTAGACACCTGTATGGGCTGAAATGGAAAGTAGCAACAGACATTGTAAAACGCTGTGTTACATGTGCTCCTTTCAGACCAGACCTCGAATCCCATCAATAAATCCCAGAGGATTATACCCCAATGAGTTGTGGCAGATGAATGTCACCCATTGGAAAACACAACGTGTGCATATCTGTATAGATACATTCTCTGGTTTTCTTATGGCCACTATACAACCTGGCGAAGCCTTTAAACATGTTGTGGCTCATCTTTATCACTGCTTCACTACTTGTGGAGTACCACTAGGCATAAAGACTGATAATGGCCCAGCCTATACTTCTGCAGCATTTCGAGCCTTTTGTGAGGAATTTGGCATAGTACATATTACAGGTATTCCTTATAATCCTACTGGTCAAGCTATGGTGGAGAGGGCTAACCGCTCTCTTAAGACGATCCTGCTTAAACAAGAAAAGGGAGAGATAGCGTCGTTGGGTACGATACCTTTCAGGAAACTGACACAAAAAGCATTAGATATAGCTTTATACACACTAAAATTTTTTAAAAATTGGAGCGGATTCCCTCTCCCCGGCCATGAAATTTCTGGCCTCGCCTAAAGGAGGATCAAAAACACTCTCCCAGGCATGCCAGGACACACAGTCATTAATAGGGAAAAAGGTGATTTGGTGGGACCATGAGCAGTGGGTGGGGCCAGGACGGGTAAGTCGGGAGAAACTGGGGCATGTGCTTATTTTTCCAGATGGAGACAACCAGGGACTCGGAAAAGAAATGTGGATACCAACCAAATGGGTGCGAGAGATCTCGGAGACGGCCTCATCCACAGAGACGAATGAGGCGCCGGAGGACCCCGAGAAGGAGGAAAAGAGTTTGAGTTCCTGGTTTCCCTGTTCACTGCGATGTCAATGACAGGGGCCGCGAAGGGCATTGCGGGTTCCACATTGTCAAATTGGACTGCCTGGATAACACCTGAGCGCCGACAGGAGGACATGCAGGGAACTGCTCGTTGGGCACTACTTTTTGACCCCCCTACTGTACAACCAGTGACTTGGGGACAGCAAAGTCCACCTATTAAGGTTGTAGGAAATACCTCTTTGGTTATGATACTACAGCAGTATAATGACTCTAGAAGACAGAAAAAGGGGCAATGGATAGAAGAATTGAGGTTCCAGACCACAGAGTTACCCTGGTGTGTCACATGGAGCAATGCATCTCAAAATTGCCTGATGTTAGAACGAGACAATTGGACCACTGGGTACCATCCCAATCATACCTGAAATGAACCAGTGGGAGTATGGACTGCAGGCTGCATGAACATCACCACATACAGACCACCAAGTTACAGAAATGGTTCCGTAACTCTTCATATGTTACCACCTTGCCCCACTGGTTCAGACTCTTGGACAGGAGCAACTGCATGCTCCACAGGGAATGTTACTGAAGTAAAATGGAATGGGACAAAGCTATGGTTAGTTGATGGCGAAACCAAACAATACCTGTCTGCTGTGGTGATCCCATCCCCTTGTTATGGCCCTCACGGACCTTGTTATCCTTCTGTGGGCGTATTGGGTGCTGCCGTGGACATTCATGTTGATGTGCAACGATGTGAGGGGCCTAGGCAAGGGAGGCAGGCTGCATGTGATAAGGCCGCAGCAGATAGGCTTTTGAGGGGTTGGAAAAGTGCAACAAGAGCTGAGTCTTCTAGGGTAGATCAAACAGGGGTTAACAGGTGTGACACAGCGAAGTATAGGTTGAAAGGAGAGGGCGTATATATTCCTTCTAAGAGATATGCCTTTTTGGTGTGTGACAACTATATCATAAGAAAATCAACTCTGAGAGGCATTTCTTATAATATGACAGTGCAAAATTGTATATTGACCCGCTGGTTGAATCGCACCATGCTGACAAAAAATGATGTGTATTATTTCATGGTGTACTATCCTAGATATATGGTCTTGCTTGTCCAAGCTGCAGAGCCGTGGGTCGCCTCCGCAGCGGAGGCAGCTTGGGAAAACATGAGAGCCCTTACTAGGCAAAAACAAGAAGTGATAGAACTTGTCCTTGATATAGTGAATTTAGCCATTGCAGCTTTCCAAGAGTTTCAAATACAACAATTGCAGGAGGATGTGAAATATTTAGCATCTGAATTAGAAACCTTTATGAAGGTACAATATCGGGCGTGGGATGAACAATTGCCTATTGATAAAAAATTTGAGAATGAATTGGTAGCGCTAGAACAAGCAGTGATGGCAATAGGAGATGAACTGGCATTATTTGAGTTACGGCAGAGAGCCACTTGTCATTATAGATACTTACCTCGGGTGTGTGTTACTCCACTTCCTGTCAAAGATGCTGATGGTGGGGGTAAAATTAGCTGGGAATGGGACAAGCTTAAGGATCATCTGAAGAGTGTTTTTGTAGCCAATAATGTAAGTCAAGAAATTGATGCATTGCAGCAATTAATATTAGACATGGAAAATCAGATCCAAAATTTTACATTACCCTCCGATAGTAGTACAGATTTTGTCTCTTGGCTTGAGCATAATATGTCCCTGCAATGCTTATGGAATTTGCTTTATTCTTCTGGAGTTCTGGTACTTATGTTATTGATTCTTTGTTGTTCTTTTAAATGCTTGGTGAAAATAGTTAAGCATTCCTTGGCAACCCTGCGCGCTGACATCCCTCCCATTGTGGTCCCCGCCTAACAAGAAAAGGGAGATGTAAGATCCTAAAATGGGCTATTAGCTGTCAAGTGCTACGTGGCAGCCTGGGGCCGGAGTTGAGGTCCTCACCTCTCTGACATCAGGACAGGGAGGAACGAGAGATACCTCCTTAGCCTTGGGGCACTACACGATAGGCTCAGTCAGTGATAGCCACACCTACAAAGGAGGGGATCAAGAAACTGATTTTAAGTGCCTGATCAAGGAAGAAAAGAGGAGAAGGAGGCAGCGCAGCGGTTATATATTTTATAAGAACTATTCCTTGCTTGCCACCAACCGCTGTAAGCTAATAAACATTAATAATTAAAACTGCCTCCGTCACTGAGTTGTTCTGTGGGGGAGCGTTCTCCGACCAGTCGGTCGGTGCCAGCACGAGCTGAAGCGAGGTGTATCGAAGAAGCCAGAGAATGGTAAGTTGAAATCCGGGTAAGTATTTAGATAAATACTTGGGGAATTTATAGCATGATTGATTGGAAGCCAGTCTCCAATCAAGATGGAAAAAAAAAACTTTAGATGCTTTATATTCATTGACTGAGATTGTGACTTAGTGAATGATATCTTTTGTTTAAGACTATGTGGCCACCTTAAGTTATGTTATATTGTTGTGAATGTCGTGCTCTGGTTTCTGTGAATGTTTTGCTTTAGTTTATTGCTGAATAAAAAGAGAGTTCACTATACTATGTGATCAGAACCAAAGTTATTCACAGCAGCAGTCCTCTGGAGAGCTGCTCAATCTCAGCTTTAAAACATTCCATCAAAATCCCCCTCACAGGGCATTTGGTAGTTGTAACGATACTAGGATTTGAAGATCTTCCACGCCCCTTGAGCTTGCTGATGTAGCAGGAAGGGGTGGAGCAAGAGAACGCCGGAGCCAAGCTAATCTCAGTGCGGTGCGGACTGGAAGCGGCGTCAGAGGCAGTGGCTGCGGCTGCGAACTCCTTTTGCTTTGAGCGGGCCAGAATCTCTGCTAAGGACTCCTGC
>CM053588.1:126620366-126702938 GCA_028646515.1 Pseudochirops corinnae | reverse complement strand
AGAGAAAGAATCTAGAATCTAAAGTTCTATAATCAAATGTTAAAAATATTTATGTATATATATATATATATATATATATATATATACTATTATTATCATTATTATTATTATTATTAACTACATCCAACTGGAACTTGAGATACACAGGCACTGTGGTTGGGAGATCCATCCTGCCCTACAGAAAAGTCAGAGGGGTGAGGGGGGAAGACATAGGAGAGAATAGATTGGGGGAGGAGGGATACACTGGGAATGCTGTTTTGGGGTGGTGGGTAGGGGAAAGATGGGGAGAAAATTTGTAACTCAAAATTTCGTGGAAATGAATGACGTAAACTAAAATAAAATAAAGAATGGATCTAATGGAAAAAAATAAAAATAGAAACAATGTTTTGCATAAGACATCTTGCTCTTTTAATCTGAATTTGTGGTTATTGCATGGTATAAGCAAGAGTTAACATTTGTAATTGAATGTATAAGTAAAAAGTTAAGATTCCTGAAGTTATCTCACTCTTCCAGACTGAGTACAATTAGGGAAGAGTAAACAAACTTGCAAGGACATAAATCCATCAGCCTGTGGGGTTTAGCCATTAACCCCTTTTGCTTTGTTTAAGCAGAACAGTTGTGTTAGGAAAAGGATAATAACTTATGAGCTATCTTGTTTTATGGTTAAAAATGTAAAGGGATCCTGAATAATTTGAATAATGGGTTTGAGAAATTTGGAAGGATAAATAAAAGGTTTGACTGGGAATATGGAAGGCAGATAAGAAGGTTTGGGGACAAATGTGGGATTATCCAGGCCCTTTTGTCTCTGGATGGTGGTACTGGTTTTAAAGGGTTTAAGTAAGTTGAGAAAGAGTTTGAGAAAGTATCTAGGAAGACAGAAAGATTTGTAACTTGATTATATATATATAAAATTAATAGGTTAATAGAATTTGAGAAGGAAAGGAAATAAGACTATAAATGCAACCCATGGACTGAGGTTGGGATTATAAAGTTGCTGTAGAGAAGTTTGGAAATAGATGCAGTATATGCTCTATGAAGTAGATGTTCTAATGAGCAATAATTTATAATCCCAATGAGCGATTTGATTTTTTATGAACAAGAATAAATATAGGAATGAATGTAGGTTATTTGAGGCTCCCTTCAAAGATGTTTCTTAACCAATGTGAGATTATAATCATATCTTAAGCTGATGGTTGGCACTTGTTATTTTGAGACTTGATGGGACTGTTAACTGATCGTTTCTTTGAGTTCAACTCCAGATAGAAGTGTTAAGGGAGGCTGCCCAAGCTACTCAAGCCACCAACTGATGGTGCCAGATTCTGTAAGATACAGGTATGAAGGTTGGAGGAACAACTGTTCAGTATGAGCTGAGGTAGGATTCTTCTGACTGGGGTTTACCCACAAGCACCGGGCAGACTTTAAGCCTGGCTCAGTGGAGATTGCAGCATGATATACACAGTGCCTGGAATTGGTGTTCTGAAGTTTGGGAAATACAGTTCCCTCATTATAATTTTGTCCCTACTCTTGTTGGCAAGTTTCAATAATCAAAAGTTTTTAAATAAAACAACAGCAAATCTACTTGATTCTGGAACATCTTAAGTTACGGTAAGATAAAGCTGCTAGGCTTAGGGTTTAGTATAGGTATTCCTGTATGAGTCAGGGTCCCTTAGTTCTTTGTAATAATATGAGAACAAATAAAGTCAAAAGTTTGAATTTTAGCACAAGGACTCTATGAGATAGTGTTAAGAGTGAAATTAATATTTCTTAAAGCATCTGTCTGTTAATTTTTAAAGGGCAGATGAAATCATTTTTTTTTAAGATCTTTGCAAAATTTGGAACTAATTTTAAATGATTGTACCAACCTATATGAAGTCAGAATTATCTGGTAACCTCTAGATTGGAACTGGAGAAGCAAAACTCCTCTTTGAATTGTGT
The DNA here is from genome assembly GCA_028646515.1 of Pseudochirops corinnae. Taxonomy (NCBI): domain Eukaryota; kingdom Metazoa; phylum Chordata; class Mammalia; order Diprotodontia; family Pseudocheiridae; genus Pseudochirops; species Pseudochirops corinnae. Next base: position 126,701,003 of record CM053588.1, on the reverse strand, counting down.
AAGTACGTGAGACATTTGGGATTAAAAAAAGGTGGTGTTTAAATGAAATAGGTCACTGGGATACAAGGAATTGGATGTTAATGGACATTGGTAATAATGAATCTGTTAATTGGTATGGTTTGTGGTAAGCTAGTATACTGTGAACCATCTTAAGAAATTTAATCTGTACCTGACTTAATATAAGCATGTAACTTTGTAAAATTGTGGGAAAGCCTTATTGTATTGCCTGAGCCTAGCCCGGTGTGGCTAAGAAAAACTGAACTATTTAATTGTACTGTTTGGACCTAGTCTTGCATGACTGGGAAACTGGACCTTTATATGTACCCTTGATGTCAAATCATGTTTCTGAGAACCCTGTTAGATCTGGCTGGCTGTGCTAGCTGGTGTTATATGAACTCTAGGCATCTGAAGACTACCCCTCCTGAGCCAAGGGATCTGAAGAAGACAACATCAGATGCTGACACCTTTCCCAAGAGTCTGGACCTAGCCTTTATCAGGACTGAGTCTTTCCTGGAGACCCCATCTTGGGAAGATGAGCCATTTCATGAGAAGTTTTCAGAGTAAAAAAAAAAACAAAAAATGGGGTACTGTATGGGATGAGTGAAAACTTCTCAATTTGGGGTTAACTTTCCCTTCCTCCCTGTTCCTCCAGTGCTGCTGTCAATCACTTTTATCTTCCTTTGTCTGTTTTCCCACCTTAGTGGGACCCGCCCCCCCCTCTTTTCTTGCTGTCCCAGTTGGGGAAGAATTTGGTGAATATGCCTCTGCGAGAGAGGAAGCAGTCGGGGAGGGGTCTGGACTAAGTTAAGTTATAAATTCTTGCCGTGTCTTTTTGTAACTTGCCTCTTCTCCATGATGAGTCATGGGGAAAACTGCCCTCTTCTCCCGGGGAAGAGAATAAACTCTTCTTCTTATCCTAAGAGATCTTTGTGTTTATTTTTTTCACTAAATTAAGGATGAAGGGTATTTTTCATCCCAAACAACATGAACTGAAACTCTCCTCTTTGTAATTATAATTCTCAACTGAAATAAAATCATCATATTGTGACCTAAGCAGTGGGCTAAATATTGAAATCTTAAAATATTGACACTCTGCTCAGTTGTCAATCTACTACAGAAGGCCAGTAACTCAGCCTTATTTCTCAAATGTAATTACTTGGAATTACTAGCAGGGCTAGTAAGATATTAGGATTCTGCTTTTCAAACTTTAGGACATTTTAAGGGGTTCTTGCTATATTAACTTTACAGGAAGTCATTATAATTTTCTCTATTTCTAAAGAATTTTCAAACATTTTAACATCAGCCTTTTAACAATTAAATCTGTAAACATAGTACACAGTAACAGCAACATTGTGCAATGATCTACTATGATAGAATAAGCTCTTCTCAGTAATACAATGATCGAAGACTACTATTCCAAAAGACTTATGGAAAATTCTATCCACATCCAGAGAAAGAACTATGGAGTCTGAATGAAGATTGAAGCATACTGTTTTCACCTTTTTTTGTTTTTTGTTTTTCTTGTGGTTTCCTCTTTTGTTCTGATTCTTCTTTCACAGTGTGACTAATGTGGAAATATATTTAACCTGATTGTATATGTATAAACTATGTCATATTTCTTGTCTTGGGAAGGCCAGGAAGGGAGGGAGAAAAATTTGGAACTCAAAATCTTACAAAAATGAAGGTTGAAAACTATCTTTACATGTAATTGGAAAAAATAAAATAATATTACGTGCAAAAAAATTAAATCTATAACCTTAGATAATCAGCATTCACTTTTTAAACAAAATTTCTAATACAATGAATTATTGCATTAATGTTAGGCATTATTTTTTACCAACTGGGTGAAGCACATCCTTCCCATAGAGAGGAGTCCAAGTTGAGTTCAAAGCAGAAAGGTTTTATTAGAAGGGAAATTAGACACTAGTGCTGAGACAGGCAAATGCAAGGTACAAGGAAGCCTACAGACTCGGGGAAGCAGGGGCAGTTTATGCTTGAAAACCACAAAAGGAAGGGTTTGAGGAGGGGTTAAAACGAAGAGTGGACAGTCTCTTCCAGGAACTTGGATGTTTTACAGCAACAGTTTACGCAAATCAGGTTTAAACTGGTTCGAGGTGCATAGCTCAGCAAGGTCAGCCAGCAAACACCAGCAAAGGCATCTGGGTAAGAGAAGACTTTTGGTTCCCTGAAAGTACCTGTTTGGTTCTTTTGGTCTTTTGCCTTTACTTCATGTCCAGTGCATGGTAAGGTAACCAACAGAAAAGACATATTAATCTCAGGGGTACTGTCATGCTTAATACACATTTATACACATACTTCATTTATACACATTGAAAAACAGAGGTAAGTTGTTCTAAGATGACACAGTTGTGTGGGTCAAAAATCGAACCATTTACCCAAAGACAATAACTAGAGGCATACTTTCAGTGACCAAGGATATATTTATTTTCCTTTCCCGGGAATGGAGCATCCTTTCCTAAAGCAAGTCAGTAGAAGGAGGCTTGCTCAGCGTAGGGCAGAGGGGATTTTTAAACTCCAGTTTGGTAGAGACATATTTCTTTGCTATCCCTGACTCCCATTGATTGGGAACTGGGCTTACAACTCACTTCAGGAAAGAGACAAAGAACAGGGGAGGGACTCAGGGCTGTCCCTGGCTCCCACTGGTTGGGAGGCAGAGTTCACTTTAGGTGGGAATCCACACAAAGGAGTCTTGGAGCATGCCTTATTGTCACCGTCCTTTGTTCCCATTGGCCGAGGTAAGGTTGTACAAGCTAGACTATCCCTTGCTCCTCTGTCTGAGAGGCAGGGCTCACATTCTAAAGGGAAAAGTATATTTTAAAAAATGGTGCATACTACAGGAGAAAGGTGGGTCAGAAAAGAAAAACTTAAAAAGGGATTATACTAAAATGCCAAAGAGGAAAGGGGAGGGGGGGAGCCCTGAGCTCTGCACCTCCTCTAGGGACCCCAGGACTCTGTCCCAACCTCTCCCTTCCCTACTCTTGAGGAATCTTCACAAGGTGCACCCCATTCATTCTCCTCTTTTTTTCATACCATCTGAAGACTCTCCACACCATTGCTGATATAACGCATCCACTAACGTATCATCCTCTTCCATATCATTGTAATCCTCCATGATCCCTATCTTATCTTGGGGCCCATACCCTTCTCTCAGAGTGTTTGTAACCTGTTCCTGGAGAACTGTAAAACTAACAGGTTTGGGGTAAGTAATGGATTGCAATCTAGCAGAGATGAAGGACATCAAACAGTTTAGTTTGGGGGCCCAAACAGGAGGCAAATTATGATAACCACAATAAAGAAAATAACTGAATATAGAACTGATTTCCACTTATTCCACATGGATGGAATAGGAAATAATTATTGTTGGGTCTCTTGCATCCATGAAGCTGTCTTGTGCAGGTCATGTATGTTGGTCAGTATCTGTTGTGATTTGTTGATACATAAGCAAAAAGAAGTACTCACTACCATGCATATGCCTCTCATCAGCTAGCAAGTAATCTAATGCTATTCAATTGTCTAGAATTTCATGCGCTAAGGAATTTAAAGAGTCCTGTAAGCTCTGCAGGCCAGCAGCAGTTTCATTGGCAATTATCTCTATAGTTTTAGTGATATTAGTTAAGACCATCTCATGCTCAATATATCCTACAGGATATAAGAAAAGTTGTGGTTTTCTTAACTCACCAAATGAAGTTGTCTCATGAGCTCACTTGACATGGTATGGACCCAGATCTGGGTCGGTAGTACAGTTATACAAGTCCATACCAGGGTTGATAACACCCAACGTGCATTGCCCATAATTTTTGTAGGGGCTTAGACATTGGAAAGCATTGAAAGTGTTAATCATGTCCCAATGGGTATAGCCAGGCCAGGCCTCATATACAATCAGAGAAACTATGGATATTCCACAGACACACATATACTCTGTTGGGGCACACACTAAATTCAATTTAGTATTAACATAGGCATGACATTTTGTCCCCAAGTATTTGATATGTTGCAGGTTGGGAGGAAGAATGGATATAAATCAGTTTTGTCTTAACTTAGTATATACTTGCCACGATGGCGGTTTGGGGTTAGGGGGTTCTGTAATAATATTTCTAAAACTGTTCCTTTGTGCTAAAAAAGTGGAATTGGGGAACCAATAGCTACAATTAGTGGGAACATAACATACTAGCACCAGTAAGTGCCCCAGCCTGCGGGGCACAACGTGGACCCTAGAAGAGAAAAAGGGATGGGGGACAAGAAACACGAAGAATGGAGACAAGGCAGGCTTTCTGATCAAGTCTCGTTTATTGAAGGCGGAGGCATAAGTATGTATAGAGGCATATAAGGAAGTAGGGGATTTCCACAGGCAGGCAGTTAAACCACAAGATGTTCCAGTATGACATTTCAAGATGTAACCAGATGTTATTGCAAAATGCTGGGTTTTTCCACTGGCCCCCCACAGGTCCCCCTTCTTTATTAAATAAAGAGGGGTGATACATACTCCCGGATCTGTGCTTGTCTTAGATTGCCCCTATGGGGAACAGGCTTACCCGTCATGGGGTAACAAGCCGTCAAGCTTGCGCCCTGTCTTAGGTTGCCTGAACCTTGAGGGATCTTACCCGTCACTGGCTAACCAGATCATCGTAGTCTGATTTCAGAGGGCTAGGGAGGAATTTTTCTTGAGGGGAGTCTTAAGACAAAGACTCATTTTGTGGCTACATGTGGTCAAAAAGGCAAGGCAGGGATAAGGCCGGCCAATTACTGAGGTAGGAAATATTACAGGTGGGACGGAACAACGTATGATTCTTCCTGTTCAGACAGCTCAAGGCGATGATAATGGACCTGAATAGGTTTAGCCTGAATGGCCTCAACTTGCTGTTTGATAAACACAATAAGCTTATTAAAAACCATAGGGCCAAGCGATAGCAAGAGCAAAATGCAGAGCAAGGGTCCCACAAAGGGCAAGAGAAAGGGTAGAAGCCCGTTCATCCCAGTCAAAAAGGAATTGGTGGCTAATTCCCTTCTTCGTTTTTCTAAGTCTTCTTGCAATTCCTTAATTTTTCCCCTAACAATTCCAGATCTATTTGCGAAAAAACAACATTTTTCTTGTAAAGCCAAACAAATGCCCCCTTTTTCTGCTGTTAATGAATCTAAACCCCTTCTGTTCTGCAGGACCACTTCTGCCAAGGAGCTATTTGGTCTTGCAGGTTGGTGATGGTATCTGACAAGATCTGTACATCAGAGATTAATTGTTTGGACAATGTTGTATATTGTGAGAGAGAGACTCCAAGGCCAGCGGACCCAGAGACTACCCCCGTAAGTCCTAAGCCAATTAACAAAGGAATGAATTGCACTGCCCTTCGTGGTCTGCCTGCAATGTAGTCCATGGTGGGCACCGGCACAGGTTCATCTCCAGGGATAAAGTCCACATCTGGGAGCAAGGAGGCCAGTACACAGGTTCCTGTCCAGTTCGTGGGCAACTGAGTGTACGCTTTATTGCCCCCACAAACAAAAACAGACCCATTAGAGGCGCAAAGGGGGTCGGTGACGTTGATGACAGGATTACAGGAGGTAAAGGAGGCGAAGCCCACATGGATCTCATAGCTGTTATTGCGAAAAGGGGAATGAAAGCAAGAGGAGTTAAAAAATTGTACAGGCTGCACTGCAAGGGGGAGATAATTGGGCAAGATGCATTTACAATATAATTCGTATCAGGAGTTGGGATAGCGAGGGGGACAGAAAATTGTGTTCTCAAACAAAGCCAGCAATTCTGAGCAAGGTTTGTATTGGAGGAGTTAAGAAGATTACAAGTGGCTTCAAGAATTCTAAAGGTATGAGCATCAAGAGCTGTAGGATCCCTTTCCTGTGGTAAGGCCAGGGAGTGATATGTTGAGGATACAGGATCTCCTGAATTTCTTTAATTTTCTGCTGCACTTGAGCCTCTTTCTGCTTATCCTGTGGGCCTCCCCCATCGGATAGGTGGATGGGTGCCTGAGTGGACCAGCAAACTGAACTTCTTACTGTGCCTAGGCAACCGGCTTGGAGCAACTTATCGGTTGCTCCCATGAGCTGGGGGCGACCAGGGTTTGAGTATAGTAGGGTTGCGGCATAGTAGGTGCGGCCCGAGAAGGTACAAGTCCGATATGTGGCATAGCAGCTACTATGTATAGCCTGATAAAAAGAAGTACAAGGGCATCGCAGAGGGCTGACCTCTTTAGAGGGTATTGGGTGTCTAATGCATTTCCAGGCATTCCAGCTAGAAGAAGAACTTAAGTAGGCGGTAGAGGTGGGACATTGAACAACAGAGATAGAAGGCGATGGAGGGGCACTAACAAACCCTCCCTTGCAGTCACAGGGGCTGCCAAATTTTGTCCGCAATTTGCCGGGATCATCAAATCCTGTCCAAACGATGGTGATGGTGTAGCTCCAGACGAAGAGTCAAAGAATTTGCACTGCAGGAGCCATTTCTTGCTTCCCTGTAACAGGAAGGAGAACAGTCTCAGAGGGAGGTGCTCTGGACAAAGGGTTAATTAAAACGGGGGGAGGGGGTGTGTATACCGTGCTCTATGATGACCAGTAGTTTACATTCTCATGGTCTAGTTGTTCATTGGAAGGGAGCTTAGAATCCACCTGCTTTACAAGACGCTCGGGGAGCCACCTAGCAGATTTCATTTCTTTTAGAGTAGATACAGACAGAGCCTCTGCCCCAGATTAAAACCGGATCAGGGCCGTGCCATTTATTAGTAAGGGGATCTTTCCATAAAGCTCTTGCATAATTATGGGCAGAACTGGAATGCCATAGCCGGTCTGCTGCAGTTTTGTCATTAGTATCAAGATGCAAAAAATTTAGAATAAACAGGGCATGGTTAACAAGATTTCTTGGGGACCCTTTTATGGGGTATAATGTGCCCCCTTTTAATTTAGTGATTAGGTTCTTAAGGGTCTGGTGAGCTCTTTCCACGATCCCCTGCCCTTGAGGATTGTAGGGAATACCGGTGATATGTTGAATGCGCAGGGATGTGCAAAAGGATTTGAAAACCTGACCAATGTACCCAGGGCCATTGTCAGTCTTGATCATGACTGATGTTCCCATAACCAAGAGGCAGGAGAGGGTATGGGCAATGACATGCCTGCACGCTTATCCCATTTGAAGGGTGGCAAAAAAGAAGCCACTAAAGGTATCGATGGTAACATGAAGGTATTTTAATTTACCAAATTCTGGGATATGGGTGACATCCATTTGCCAGATTTCGTTGGGGAGCAGGCCACGGGGGTTAACCCTGAGGTGAGGTGTGGGCAGAAAGGTGACACAAGGGGGACACTGCTTAACTACTGTACGGGGCTTGTTCTCAAATGATCTTGAACAATAGGCGCAAGGTGTGTGCATTAAGATGATGAAGAGAGTGGGCACACTCAGCTTCCTGAACAGCGGAGGAAGAGAGGGTGAAGCAGGATCAGGTGCCAGAGTCGGCAAGAGCATTGCCTTCAGACAAGGGTCCCGGAAGGCCGGTATGGGTGCGAAGGTGGCACAAATAAAAAGGCGCTGAGCGAGAACGGATAACAGTTTGCAGAAGGAGAAATAGGTCAGTGGCGGTGGAAACAGGTTTAATATAGGTGACAGTCTCTAAAAGAGGAACAGATTGGGCGACATAGGAGCTATCAGTATAAATGTCAAGCAGGGTAGAGGGGTAGGCGCGCAATACAGTCAAAACTGCAAAGAGTTCAACAAGCTGGGCTGAGGTATAGGGGGTAGGAATGGAGACAGTGCGGCCCTTGCCAGTAGAGGAGCCATCTGTAAAGATGGTGAGGGCAGAGGATAAAGGGGAGGAGGATGTTTTATTAGGAAAGACAAAAGGATGAATCCTGCAAAACTGGAGAAGCTTATCAGTGGGATAATGATTATCAATAGTGCCGGCAAAGGAAGCATAAGCAATGGGCCACAGGTCAGTGGCTTGAAACAGCCAATCAACCTCTGATTTAGAATAAGGCTGTATAACCATATCAGGGTCCTTTCCGAAAAATTTAATGCTGGATTCTCTGGCCACAATAACAAGTTTAGCGACCAATAGATAATATGGCATAATAACCTTGGACAGGGTGGCGGGAAGATGTATCCACAGGATAGGAGAAGATTGCCAAAAGACCTCCTGTAGGTGAGTGTTGAGTAGCACATATTATAAAACGAAGGGGCTTGGCATAATCAATAAAAGTGACAAACTGTTCCTTTATTGCCTGCTCAACTTTGAGGAGAGCTGCTTTTCCTTCACTCGTGAGTGACCGGGGTGACTTAGGGTCAGGGTTTCCTTTTAAGATATCAAACAATGGTTTCAAGTCCCCTATGGTGAGTTTTAAATAAGGACGAATCCAATTAATATCCCCTAAAAGCTTTTGAAAATCATTTAAGGATGCTAAATGGTCGGTCCTAAGTTGAAGGTTTGTGAGGCTTAATGACTGCTTTACAGAGATCAAAACCCAAATAAGTATAGGGGTCCTTGAGCTGCACTTTATCAGTTGCCACCTGAAGGCCTCTAGAACGGAGGTGCCGCACAAGAGCATCACAGCACGCCAGCAGCTCTGAGCTATCTTTTCCTGCAATGAGGATATCATCAATATAGTGAAGGATGTATAAAGAAGGCCAGCGGCTCCTCACGGGGTTTACTGCAAGGGCCACAAATTTCTGACAAAGGGTGGAACTATTAGCCATCCCTTGAGGGAAAGCCTTCCATTGAAAGCGGGCCATGGGTTTCTGAAAATTGGTGGCGGGGAGGCTAAAAGTGAAGCGCTGGCGATCAGCAGGGTGGAGCGGGATAGTAAAAAAACAATCCTTAAGATCTGTTATGATTTTAAGAGCATCGTGGGGAATCACAACAGGGGATGGCAGCCCAGGCTGCAGGACACTCATAATAACCATGGTCTTATTAACTGCCCTAAGGTCTTGCAAGAGACGCCATTTGCCCGATTTTTTCTTAAGAACAAAAATTGGGGTGTTCCAGGGGGAATTGCTGGGCTCTATGTGCCCTGCTGCAAGCTGTTCCTGCACTAACTGTTCAGCAGCTAAAAGCTTTTCCCTGGAGAGTGGCCACTGATCGACCCAGACAGGATCGTCAGACTTCCAAGAAATTCAGTCTGCATGGGGTGCAGGTCCGTCAGTGACCTTTATGGAAAATTTCCCAACCCAAGGCGAGGAGAGGGATGTGAGATTGAAAGAGGCTCTCTTATGCCCTGGCTGTTTCTGCCAAGGCCTTGACCTGGCAAGAAGCCTTGCTTAAGTATTTGGGATGCGACTATTTCATTCTGGCTGAACATGACCAGACCCATCTGGGAGAGGAGATCCCTGCCCCACAGATTAAAGGAGAGACCAGGGAGAACATAAGGCTGTATTGTGCCTGAATTATTTTCAGAATCTTCCCATTTAAGAAGTTTGAAACTTTGTTCCAGGTTGGTTGTTTGACCTATTCCCTGGAGATGAGTAAGAGATATAGAGAGGGGCCATGCCTTGGGCCATTCCTCTTTTCCAAGGACTGTGGCATCAGCTCCGGTATCAATAAGGCCTTCAAAGGTTTTACCATCTACTTTAAGACTAAGCATGGGCTTGTGAAGTGAAATGTTCTGAATCCAATAAGCATCAGAGGAGCCAAAACTGCCCCTGGTGGCGATTCTTAACAACCCCCTGGGTGTTGCTACTGGGTAGGAGGAGGAGCTGAGCAATGCGGGATCCAGCAGGGATGGTTACAGGGAATGAGGGGGCAAAGGCAACAATCTTAATTTACCCCTGAAAATCATTATCCACTATTCCTGGATTAACGGAGAGGCCCGTAAGGAAAGAGCTGGCTCGCCCTATAATTAACCCAAAAAACCCTTTTGGGCAAGGACAAAATACGCCGGTGGGCAGCACCTGAGGACCCTGTTCAGGAATCAGTATTGCGCCGGCAGCAGAACAGAGGTCCAATCCTGCATTTCCTGGGGTGGCTCTGGCCAATTTGGTGATGCAGTGGGGGCAGGGCTGGCGACTGGCCAATTCTCCCCACAGGCGGGCGGGCCCCAGAGTTGCTGACGGGGCCTGGGGCGGGCCCCATTGGAAGTTTCCCTGATCTGACAGGAGTTGCCCGATGTTATTTGTCCTAGAGCAGCACTGAGAAGCCCAATGTTTGCCTTTTTTACACCTAGGGCATGTACCGGGGTGCCCTATTTTACCTTGCTTATGTATACTGCACTGCTCAGCAAAATGGTCAATTCCCCCACAGTTGAAACACTTGCCTTGGGTAGGGGGGAACGTGGAAGCTGCAAAGACATTTTGGAGAGCCTCACCAATAGTGGCTCCGATTTGGCGACTGGGCCCTATCTCAGCACACTGCCGAATGTAGTCAGAAAGGGAGCTTTGCCTCTTGAAGGGACAGATAGCTGCTTGGCAGGCAGCATTAGCGTTCTCATAAGCCAGCTGCCTAACGAAATCACTCTCACCCTCGCCAGGGCCAAGGAGCCTCTCAGCAGCATTGGTAAGTCAGCTGATAAAAGCAGTATAGGACTCTTCAGGCTTCTGGCGAATATTAGCAATGGAAGAGGTAGCGGGCCCCTTAGGGGGGGAGTCGCCTCCAAGCCTTAATAGCTGCGGTCTGAATTTGAGAAAATAATCCAGCAGCATACCAGGATTGGGTCTCATTTGTGTCATGGGGAGGGGCACCAATAAGCATATCGAAAGTCCAACCCGTGCTGTCACCTCCTGCCTCAGCATTTTTACGGGCAGTCTCCTTACAATTCTCTTTAAATTCAGATTTCCAGAGCACAAAATCCCCCCCACTAAGTGAGGAACGTGCCACCTAGTACCAATCAACAGGAGTTAGCCATAGGTAGTCAAGACCTTCTAAAAAGGAAAGTGTGAAAGGCGCTACAGGACCATATTGCAAAACAGCGGACTTAAGGTCTCTTAAGGTCTTGTAATTAAGCCGTTTATATTCCCTGAGGGGCGCAGGGTCCTCATCATCATCATCAGATTTCACGGGTTGAGTCTCCACTACAGGGAAGATGTGAGGGGGAGGAGCGGTGCGGGACTTAGATTTGGAAGGACGGGTAGCAGGTTCAATTGTGGTCTTTGGTTCAATGAGTTCTAATTCCAAAAGTCTAAGTTCTTTAACAAGAGTAACTAGCTTACGAGTGAGATGAAGAGTCTCGCAGAGCGATTGGATTTCTGTTTTGAGGTCATGGGAGGGGGGGACAGCAAGGGCAGCAGCTGTGGAGGCAGCGGCAGCAGCCAAGGCCGGCGGGAAAGGGGGTAGCATTTGATGGTACGGAGGCAGGCGTAATAGGAGGGAGATCTGGGTATTGGGGAGAGCAGGGAAAGCCAAAGAAGCAAAGGAAGGATCATTATAATGAGCAGCCTCTTCCTCAAGGTCAGCAGCATCAACGGGGTCTAAAGGTTCATCGGTAAGGGGGGCTGATGGCTGCGGGGGATCAACAAAAGAGGGATAGATTTTTTTAGGCCCCACTTCGGGAGACCCTGTCTCTGTGGTATCATTCATGGGGATAGAGACCGAGACCGAATCATCATCTTTAATGTCTTGGTTTTTCCCGTGGGGACCTAATTCAAGACTAGAGTTGGTACGCTTAAGGGAATTTTTTAAGAAGGAAGAGCCGTCCTGAACAACCCTATTAACATCCACGTCATGTCTATGAGTGACAAGGAGATCACTTATGCAATTCCAATAATTAAAAGCAGTGACTGGGACTTTCTCAGGCCCAAAAACTTTATAGTAATCATTCAAACAATCCCCCACCCTTTTCCATCTTTTCTCATCTATAGTCCCTTCTTGCGGGAACCAGGACAAACATCTTCTAAAAACTGAAAAAATTTTACAAGTTCCTTTTCCTTAACCTTTACTCTTCGTGTTTTTAATGAATCTTTAAGTCCTTCTACAAACCTATCATGTACACTAATGTCTTGTCCCATTGCACTGGCGGATCACTTACCTCAGGTCTCTTTTCCTCGGGACATGCAGGCCCACAGCGACTGTATTCTCACTCTTTTTCGGGGAGCTGCAGCTTTTCTGTTCCATGAGTCAGTGGGATCTGTTGCCTACTTTCAAATTTCTCGAACCCGACGTTGGGCGCCAAATGACCCAGCCTGCGGGGCACAACGTGGACCCTAGAAGAGAAAAGGGGACGGGGGACAAGAAACACAAAGAATGGAGACAAGGCAGGCTTTCTGATCAAGTCTCGTTTATTGAAGGCGGAGGCATAAGTATATATAGAGGCATATAAGGAAGTAGGGGATTTCCACAGGCAGGCAGTTAAACCACAAGATGTTCCAGTATGACATTTCAAGATGTAACCAGATGTTATTGCAAAATGCTGGGTTTTTCCACTGGCCCCCCACAAGTAAGGTTGAAAAAGGTCAGTCCCTTAGTATAATAATCGCACATAATGTGGATATAGTTAGGGGCACGGTATTAAAAGTACTGATATTTCCTTCCCTACAAACATAGATAAAGGGGCCGATTTGTGCTGTTCCCTCTAAGGTGACCAATGTGGGACCACAATATTAAGATTCAGTATAAGTCGTATTAGAGAAAGGTATTCCAGTATCAAAACAGGGTCTGGATAGGAAAGTATCTTTCTCTGTACTTGAAACAGTGGCATGGCATACCTCTTGGAAGGATATGGGTCTGGCCATACTGTGAGATTCCACAGCCCCCTGCATCGTGGTGGCCCATTTCTCACCTGCGGATGTATTTGGTATACCCAACAATCTCGTGGTCTGATATTGGCTACTGCTTGTCCCAGTCGCACAAAGGAATTTTGCTGCCATTCCGTCAGTACTGGGGAAGCAAGCATCGTTACTCCAAAAAAATATTGTTGGAAATAACTTCCTGGGGATGGTTGGAAAATAGGAGTCGAGGTTAAGAGAATTAATTAAGAAAGTTCCCATAACATAGGGGTACAAATAGAGATAAAATTTTAAAAAAATAAAACAAACAACAAATAAATTCCACTATAGGTGACAATAGGGTTGATACACTTGTCTCACACCAGAGAAGAGAGTGGTTCATGCATTCACCCAATGAGAAGGGTCACAGCTATGTCTGAGGTGCAGTTTCAGCTTGTCAGGCTCTGCTGTTTCAATTGTCCATACTTTGGGAGGTTCAACTGGTCCTTTTACTCTGGTATGGTGAGTTCAGCCTTTCTCTTGAGTCAGAATGGCTGTATCTGAAGTTAACAGAACCTGAAAGGGACCTTCCCAAATAGGAGTCAGTTTCTCCTCCTTTCAAGCCCTGATCAGGACCCAATCTCCTAGCTAGTATTTGTGGACTGGAAATCCCAGGGGTGGAGTCTGAGCAATTACTCCTTTCATCTATAAAGCATGGAGATGTTTTACCAGAGGTGCTACAAAGCTTCTAAGGAATCTGTCAAAAAGATTTTTTACCAAAAATGGGGTCCCAATTCCCTTTTTCTTTCCCAGAATAAGGATGTCCAAAGAGAAGTTCATATGGAGAAAGTCCTATGTCCCTCTGGGTTTTAGTACGAATTCTGAGGAGGATAGGCATTTGGTCCAAGGCAACTGGGTTTCTAAGTCTAATTTAGTAAATTGCCTTTTACTCTCCTGGTGCATTCTTTTAACCTTACCAGAGGAGGGAGGATGCCAGGGAGTTTGAAACTCTCAGGTAATATCCAAGGCCTGTGCTAGAAGACTGAAGAATTTTGGTGGTGAAGTGGGTTCCCTGATCCGAATCTATTTGCTCCACTATCCATAAATCGTAATAATCTGCTCTAGTAACACCTTACTGACTGCAGGGGTGGTGGCACCAGGCAAGGGGAAAGCTTCCACCCAAAAGGTTAGATGATCCACTATGACCAGTAGGTATTTGACATGTCTCACAGCAGGCAGCTCAGTAAAATCCACTTACATGCTCTGAAAAGGCCTAAGACCCAGAGGCCTTCCCCCAGCCAGAGCCTGGTGGAAGGCTGCCTTGTTTGTACTTTGACACACCAGACAGCCTTCTATCAGCTGCCGCGCTAAGGTATAAAGGCCTGGAGACACATAATGAATTAGAACTGCATCACATACATAGATTCTGGAAACTCCAGTGACTGCCCTGGTATAAGTGCTGAAGGACTTGCCTCATACCTGCTTTAGTCAGGACCTCTCTTCCATCAGGGAAGAGCCAATGCCCACCTTGCTCCTAGGCCCCCAAGGTCTGCGCCTTACGCTTTTCTTCCTCGGTGAAGGAGTGGGGAGGGATATCCGGAGAAAAAGAGGGTATTAAGACCAGCATACGATCAGACAACTTGGATTCTGCTGTCCTTGCTCTTCTCGCTTCCTCATCTGCAAGGCGATTCCCCTTGGCCTCAAAAGACTGTCTGGTTTGATGGCCATTTATTACAGCTATAGTTTCAGGTAGCAATAAATTCTCTAGAGCCTGAGTTATTAGAGCAGCATGTGCCAGCTCCCTTCCTTTACTATGAATCATTCATCTTTCTTCCCATAATTTCCCAAACACATGCACCACTCCCCAGGCATACTCTTAATCAGTGTATATATTACCTTATTTTCCTTTTAAGAGTTTTAGTTCTCTATTCAAAGCATATAATTCACAAGTTTGAGCTGACCATCTTAGGCAACTCTTCTGCCTCGAACAGGGCTTCCTCATCCCCATTAATTATAGCATGGCCATTTTTCCTTTTCCCACCTATTACTCTGAAAGAGCCATCAATGAACAGATTTAGCCCCCCTGGGACTGGGGATTCTTTCAAGTCCTCCGGAACTCAAGGTCTGTAGGTCAATGAAATCAACACAGTAGTGTTCTAACTCTAATGTGTCCCTGCTCCCCGAGGTAAAAAAAAAGAGGCAGGGTTCAGGTTATTATCTTCCGATAAAACTAAGTTGTCTTTAATAATACTGCCTCACATTTAAGGATTCTGGAGTCAGACACCTTCTTGCTATTTGATTTAAAATCGTTAGTACCTGGTATAGGTCACTTACAATCAAGCTTCCCCCAAAAGTCAGTTTTCTACTTTCCTCAACCAATACTGCTGTTGTGGCTACCACCTGGATGCACATTGGCCAACCTTGGGCCAAAGGATCAGCGATTTTTGCCCCCCCATACTTGTGCCAGGACCCCTAGGGCTACCCTCTTGTCCACATTCACAAACAGATGGAACGGTTTTCCCAGTGACAGAAGAGCTAAAATGGGATGGAGGATGGTAATATCTCCTTCAGTCTGGTGAATTCCTCTTCCCCTTTGAGTCTCCATTTAATCTTATCAGGTTCAGTTTCTAATAAATATTTGTACATTGACTTAGTGAGGGATGCATAAGAGTTGATCCAGTTTCTACAGTACTCCACCAGCCCCAGGAATCTCTGAAGTTCTCTTTTTGTTTTGGGGAAGGGTATTTGTAAAATTCATGCAACACAGTCAGGGTCTAGCTTCTTCTGTCCCTCACTAATTAGGTATCCTAGATACTTGACTTCTCTCTCCATAAATTGTAATTTATTTCGAGAAACCTTAAGCATTCTTGGCCCAGATAGTTGAGCAACTGGATTGAAGCTTCATTAACTTCCTCTTGTTTTCCCTGTGACCACCTGATCATCTACATACTGTAACACTTGTGTATCACTAGGGGTTTGGAATCCCTCTAGTATTCTATCAAGAACTTGTACAAACAGATTTTGAGATTCCATATGCCCTTGAGGAAGGACACACCACTGGTACTGTTGTTTCCTCCCAGTTTTTAGATCCTCCCACTTGAAGGCAAAAAGGTCTCTACTCTCTACTGATAGGATACAGGGGACAGGCCCAAAATGCATCCTTGAAATCTATTACACTAAACCACTTATTTTCTTCATCAATTCTTCCCAAAATGGTATAGGGGTCAGGGACCACTGGGTGGGATGACAGGACAATCTTATTAATTTCCTTAAGGTCTTGCACCAGTCTGTATGTCCCATCCCCTTTTGGACTGGTGAGATGGGGGTATTAAAGGGTGAGATACAGGGTTCAAGAAGGCTTCCCTCCAATAGTCTCTGAATTACTGTTTGGAGCCCCTTTCTCCCCTCAAGGGATATAGGATATTGTTTTATTCTCATCATTATGGTTGGGTCTCTGAGTTTAATCTTTATAGGTGTCAATTTGACTCTACCTCGATTTGTGGAACTTGCCCATATTTCAGGGCAAATCTGTTTTCCCTCCTCCTCCCTTAGAATCTATATTTTAATGGGGATTATTTTAGTTCCCTCAGTCACCAGTTGAATAGCTAGCTTAGTGACTAAATCTATCCCTAACAAATTCACACCTGCTTCTGGGACTAGGAGTAAGCAGCTCAAGGCAGTGGTTCCTTGGTAATCGAACCTTAAAACTTCTGTGAGAAGAGCTATAAAATTCTCACTCTTCACCCCAGAGATAATAAGAGTCTCTTGTGATAGTGTGGTTTCTCAAGGTAACTGGATCGCTGATGACCGTGTCACCCCAGTGTCCACCAAAAATATCATTTCCTCCCCCTGAAGCCCCATTGTTAAATTTATCAAGGGCTCTGGGTGGGTTGTTTCTATGAACCCCTGACATCCCTAGACTTCTAACTCAACTAAGGAGTACACTCTCCATTCAGTCAGATGTTGTGGACAGTCTTTCTTCATGTGCTCCTCTTTATTATAGGCCCAGCAAATGAGAGGCGGTCTTCCCCTGACTCTCTCTCTTCTCCCATCGTTCCTGTATTCTTCTTTCCCTAACTTGGCTTTCCTTTTTATTTGGTAGTTTTTTTCCATTGCTCTAACTCTTCCATTCTATGGATTGCATGGTTTGTACTAAAATTTTGGCTGTTTGGGTCTTCTGATTGTCATCCCTCCTTACATAAACCCTACTAGCTTCCTGTAATGGGTCTGCTAAAGTCCTGTTATGCTGTCTTTCTGTCTTCTGAATCTTTTTACTTATCTCTGGCCAGGCATGGGTTAGAAAATCTAACTTCAACATCCCCTCTACAGTCGGGTCATTCATGTCCAAACCCAAATATTTTCCTATGCTTTTCCTTCAGTTTCTCTAAGAACTCTGAAGATGATTCATCCCTCTTCTGGTCTACTTCAAAGGCTTTCTTTATATTCTTGCATTTCAGGACTGCACTTTTGATCCCAGTAATTACTAATTCTCTCAGATCTTGCATGTGGACCCTATGAGCCTCATTGTTATGGTCCCATGTAGAGTCCAGATTGGGATATTTCTGATCTGCAGGGGGCATCCCCACAGCAAGAGGATGCCTCCTAGACTGCCTCAATACCCTCTTGAGAGAGCCATGGGAAGGCTCTCTTAGGGTATTCAAGTCTTCATCCTCCCCAGAAGAGACAGAAGGCTGCTTCCCTTTCCTCCTAAGTTGCCTTAATTCCCTCTTGAGAGAGCTGTAAGAAGGCTCTTTCAGGGTGATCAAGTCCTCATCTTCTCTGGGGTAGGCAGAGAGCTTTTGTACAGCGCGGAGTTGGTCAGCTGCATCCACTTCTGTACTTGGTCTGGAGGTGGGGGAGCATAAGGAGGAGGAAGGGAAAGGAGGGGATCCCATGGGTGAGGGTCCAGTTCCTTCTTCCCTCCCTCTTTCTCCTTTACTAGCATTTGTTGTATCTCAGGCATCCAAAGATCCGCATATTAACCGTCCTCTGGATTAAATGGCTTCTTTTCATTTACATACAGATTTAATTTATGGCACACCCAATCCTCAGAGGATCCATACTTTGGCCAGGCTGTAACCCCTCCAATATCCACCCCACCCCAAACGACATAACAGTATTTTACCATCTTTTTCTTCTCATTTCCTCTATATTTTGGTAACTCATTCCAGTCTTGTAGAATACTCCCCAAAGGGATATCTAATGGTATGCTTGGTTTCTGCTCTAAAGTTTTTTATTTAGACTGCTCTTTTCCTATATCTAGTTTAGCTGTTTGCCAATTCCCCCAGGTCAATGGCCGCACAAATTAAGAAGGAATCTCCTCATTTTACTTTTAGTCCCCCATGGAGCTTATCAAATGGCATCCTTATATCTGAGTCAACCCTTACTCTTAGCTGGGAGTTGTTGCCAATCTCCGCAGGTTAACAAAAACCTATCAAATTAATAACTCAGTAGGACCCCTAAGATATTGCTTACCTTTTTGGGCTATATGTATATACTTTTCATGACTATCCCTTTGGACAGTCTAGCTGGACCTTTTGTCTCACTTTAACATTCATCCAAATCTCCCTCTCTTTGCAATCTTCCCAACCCAAAAGCCACGGCTCCCCACCAAGTCCAGAGTCCACCAGAGAAAACTCTGGGGGCACACCTGCCTCAAGACTGGAGTGGGGAACAGCTGCTACCAGTAGAGGGTCACTGCAGGGAGCCCCCAAATCTGTGTGGGTCGAAAATCAAACCACTTACTCAAAGACAATAACCAGAGGCATACTTGCAGTGAACACAGATATATTTATTTTCCTTTCCTGGGAATGGGGTATCCTTCACCAAAGCAAGTCAATAGAGAGAGATGCTCAGCATGGGGCAGAGTGGATTTTTAAACTCTTGATTTAGTAGAGACATATTTCTTTGCTATCCCTGGCTCCCATTGGTTGAGAACTGGGCTTACAACTCCCTGAAGGAAAGAGACAAAGAACAGGAGAGGGACTCAGGGCTGTCCCTGGCTCCCATTGGTTGGGAGGTGGCGTTCATGTTAGGTAGAAATCCACACAAAGGAGTCTTGGAGCATGCCTTATCATCACTATCCTTTGTTCCCATTGGCTGAGTCAGGGTCATACAAGCTAAACTGTCCCTTGCTCCTGTTTGTCTGAGAGGCAGGGCTCACATTCTAAAGGGAAAAGTATATTTTTAAAAAGTGGTGCATATTACAGGAGAAAGGAGGGTCAGAAAAGAAAAACTTTAAAAGAGGATTATATTAAAATATCAGAAGGCGGGGGGAGGGTCCTGAGCTCTGCACTTCTTCTAGGAACCCCAGGACTCTGTTCCAACCTCTCCCTTCCCTACTCTTGGGGAGTCTTCACAAGGTGCACCCCATTCACAGTTAACAAATTTACTAATTGATGCATTTTCCCAGCACTTTGTAAAATGAGATCAGAATTTGTTAAATTATACCTGGATCTATATTAGCAAATGGTATCATAAAGAATACTTAAGTCATAATTTCAATTATTTAGTATGATTCTTTACAAGGTCTATTTAGTTCAAACACTTTATTATAAGTTCTACAATTTTCAGCTAATTCACTGTCAAAAATTTAAACTGGCCATACTTCATATTAGATTCTAAACTATCAGAATCACGCTAATATCATAACATATAATATATTGTGCTAATATATAACATTCAGTACTACATTCTGATTTAGTTTCAGGACAAATTCAGATCTCAATTGAAATTCAGAAATCTGGGTTTATAATCCCTACTGGTAACATTTAAATATCAATGTATCTAAGTCACTTATTCTTAGTGCTTCAAAAAGGAGAGCCCAGGAGTGCAAAGCCAAGTAAAGGCAGGGACTCACCTGAGCTCTCATCCAAACCACTCCAAATACCTTTAAATAATTATTCTAAACAAATTCTAGAGCAGCAGAACCCACAAAAAGACAGAATGAAAGTTTTCTAGCCCAAGACAACTTAGAAGATTGTCAAGAAAGGTCTGATGCACCTGGATAAAAGTGGAGCACAGTCTACCATAGGCCGCACCAGTGCAGAGTAGGCCAGGATTGGGCCTCAGGGCAACTGAATCAATGGCAGCAGTAGTGATTTCCATATCTCTTAGCCCACAGGTGGTAAGAGATTGGATGATGAGTCAGGGATCCTTCAGGGGTCCCTTTGCTGGCATCAGGCACAGAACTCAGTTGCATTGCATATACTTGGATCTGGTCACAGTCCTGGGCCTTAGTTCCAGGGCAAGGAGGAGCACTAGCATAGCAGAGTTTGTGGCCCCAGGGGATCAGGGACCCTGTTGAAAAGAATGTGGTTGCTCACAATCGAATGCACAGTACTGAAGGGTAGTAAAAATACCTCCCCGTAGATCAGCAGTTCTCAACCTATGGGTTACATTCAATTTGTAACAATGAAAATATATCCTGCATATCAGATATTTACATTATGATTCATGACAATAGCAAAATTATAGTTACGAAGTAGCAACGAAAATAATTTTGTGGTTGGGGGTCACCACAACATGAGGAATTGTATTAAAGGGTCACGGCATTAGGAAAGTTGAGAACTACTGCCTTAGATGATAACACCTTTGAAGAGCCAAAAACTTACAGGTCCTCAGAATTTTCTCTGAAAATGGCTGCACAAAATGCCTGAAGCTTAGGACAGTACCTCCTCCACTTGGAAATAGAGCCCACTTTAGCATAGAGTTAAAAGTCAAGAAATAGGCTATAAAATGAGCAAACAACAGAAAAAAATTCTGATCATAGAAAGTTACTGTGATGACAAGGGAGACCAAAACACATACTCAGATGACAACAAAGTCAAAATTCCTGCATCCAAAGCCTCAAAGAAAAATATTAATTGCTTTTAGGCCATGGAAAAGCTCAGTTAAGAGAGGTAAAAGAAAAACTGGGAAGAGAAATGAAAGTGATGCAAGGAAATTATAAAAAAAAAAATGAGTCAACAGCTTGGCAAAGGAGGCACAAAAAAATTACTGAAGAAAATAACACCTTAAAAAACAGAATAGGCCAAAGACTAAAAGAGGTACAAAAAATCCAATGACGGAAGAATGCCTTCAAAAGCAGAATTGGCCAAATGGAAAATGATATACAAAAATTCATTGAAAAGAAGAAACTCCTTAAAAAGTGGAATTGACCAAATGGCAAAAGAGATAACTAAAGTTCACTGAAGAAAATAATTCCTGAAAAGTTAGAATTGAACTAGGGGAAGCTAATGACTTTGTGAAACATCAAGAAACAGTCAAATAAAATCAAAAGAATGAATAAAATAGGAGAAAATATAAAGTATCTCATTGGAAAAACTGACCTGGAAAATAAACCTATGAGACATCATTTAAAAATTATTGGGATACATGAAAGTCATGATAAAAAAAAAAAGAGCCTAGACACGTGTCTTTCAAAAAATTATCAAGGAAAAGTGCCCTGATATTCTAGAATCAGAAGGTAAAATAGAAATTGAATGAATCCGCTGATCACCTCCTGAAAGAGATCCCAAAATGAAAACTCCCAGGACTATTATAACCAAATTCCAGACCTCTCAGATTCAAGGAGAAAATACAACAAGCAGCCAAAAAGAAACAATTCAAGTACCATGGAGTCACAGTGAGGATAATATGAGATTTAGTAGCTCCAACATTAAAGGACCAAAGGGTTTGGAATGTGATATTCCAGAAGGCAAAAGAGCTAGGATTAAAACCAAGAATCACCTACCCAGTAAAACTGAGTATAATCCTGCAGGGGAAGAAAATGGATATTCAGTGAAATAGAGGACTTCCAAGCATTCCTGATGAAAAGACCAGAGCTGAATAGAAAATTTAACTTTCAAATACAAGATGCAAAAGAACCATAAAAAAGGTAAACAGGAAATAGAAATAACAAAGAATTTGATAAGGTTAAATTGTTTATATTCCTACATGGGAAAATTATATTTGTAACTCCTAAAAACTTTCTCATTATTAGAGTAATAAAAAGGAGTATAGATAGACAGAAAGCAGAGGTGTGAGTTGAATATGTTGTTATGGTTATCTTAAAAAAAAATTAAGGGATGAGAAAGAAGAATGCACTAGAAGAAGGAGAAAGGGAGAGATAGAATGGGATAAATTATCTGACCTAAAGGAAGCTTGGAAGAGATTTTACAATAAAGGGGAAAATGGGGGAAGCAGAAAGGGGAGCACATGAACCTTACTCTCATCAGAATTGTCTCAAAGAGGGAATAATATACAAACTCAGTTGGCTGTAGAAATCTCTTGCCACATACAAAAGTAGGAAGGGTAGGGGGATAAGAGAGGTTCAGGAGAAGGGGAACTGACAGAAGGGAGGGTGGTTTGGGGGAGATAAAAATCAGAAGCAAAGCACTTTTGGGAATGGACAGGTTAAAGGGGAGAGAGATAAAGGGATAAATGGGGAAAATAAGATGTAGGGAGATACATATTTGGTAATCATTATTGTGAAAAAAATCTTAGTGAGTTTCTTTGATAAAGATGTTTTTTCTCAAACGTAGATAATTGAGTCAAATTTGTAGAAAAAAGAGCCATTCCTCAGTTGATAAATGGTCAAAAAATATGAACTGGAAGTTTTCAGACAAAGCAATCAAAGCTACCTATAGTCATATAAAAAATACTCAAAGTCACTTTTGGTGAGATAAATGCAAATTAAAACATCTCTTGAGTTACTACCTCACACCTGTCAGGTTGGCTAATAAGACAGAAAATGAAAATGACAAATACTGGAGGAGATATGGGAAAATTAAAACACCAATGTACTATTGATGTAGTTGTATACTTTCATCCATTCTGGAGAGCAATTTGGAACTATGCCCAAAGGGCTATAAAATTATGCATACCCTCCAACCCAGCAATAGTAATACTCCTAGGTCTATATCCCAAAGAGCTTAAAAAGAAAACAAAAAGGAAAAGGACATATGTATACAAAAATATTTATAGCAGCTCTTTTAATGGTGGCAAAGAATTAGAAATTGAGGGGATATCCATCACTTGGGAAATGCTGAACAAGCTGTTCATATGATTGTGATAGAATGCTATTGTGTTTTAAGAAATTATGAGGAGGGTGCTCTCGGAAAAATATTGAAAGACTTACATGAACTGATGCAAAGTGAAATGAGTGGAACCAGAAAAACATTGTACACAGTAACAGCAATAATGTATGGTGATCTACTATGAATAACTTAGCTATGCTCAGCAATCAGTGATCCAAAAAAATTTTGTAAGATTTATGATGAAAGGTACTATCCAGATAAAGAACTGGTAGAGCCTGCATGAAAATCAAAAATACTTTTTCTTTACTTTTTCTTGGAGATTTTTGTTTGTGTTTTCTTTCATAGAATGACTTATTTAGAAATGTGTTTTGCATGACTACACATGTATAACCTATGTCAAATTACTTGCCTTTTCAATGGGGGGTGGGGAGTGGAGAGAGGGAGAGAATTTGGAACTCAAAATTTAAAGAAAAAAGAATTAAAATTATTTTTATGTTTAATTGGGAAAAATAAAAATTAAACAAGGAAAAATGATTGCCAATTATTATCAATAAACCCACTGATAATACACTTGGTGACATTCTCAGTTCTCTGTAACTTTTTTCCTATTTTTTTTCTTTGACATTTTATAACTTCATTTAAATGAAGTTCAATTAGTAACCAGCATATACAGCTTGTTTGGTGAATCTTCATCCTCATTGCGTTTCCTGGACAGACGCACTTGGATACGGTATGGGACGTTCCTTATTCCTTTGGCCCAAACAGTTTTGTTGAGCGTGGTGTCAATGCATACATCTGGAGTTCCCATTTCTTTCATGGCAAATTTACAGATTTCCTTTAGAGCCCGAGGAGCTCGCTTTTTGAAGCCTATGTCATGGATCCGCTTGTGGATGTTGATGGTGTACTCCTGTGTCACCACCTCGTTGATGGCCAAGTGCCCCTTCTTCTTTCTGCCCTTTTTGCCTGAGCCATCCTGCCTGGGACCAGGTCAAAAAGGCTCCTATTTTTTTTCAAACTACTGAGAGTCTGACCACTTTCTGGTCTATACCTTCTTATTTGCTCCAAGGATAAGAGATAGGGTGGAAGCCTGAGTGTGTATCAGCTTTTAATTCTCTTCCCCCATCTTCCTTTCTCCTACAGTTATTTCAGGGAAACCTCAAACTTTTCTTTTTTTAAGAAAAATTTAAACTTCCTTTTACTTGCTCAATTTCTAAAGTCTCTTTATATTTCAGTAGTATCACAGACCATCTTCACTAAATCTTTACTCATATAGTTTTAGTCTATATTGCAATTAAACAAAACAAATGACTTATTAAAACTTTTTATTTTCCAGGCTCTATAGTTAATTTAACTGAGGTGATTTTTTTCTTTTTCTTTCCTTTCTTTTCTTTCTTCAAATTTTTCTATAATAACTAAACTGTTAAATTATTGCTTGATTAGTTACAATTCAAGTATTCTCTAGACCAGTGGTTCTCAACCTTCCTAATGCCACTACTTTTTAATACTCATATGTAGGCATAGCTGCATGTGGGTGTAACTGCCTGGAGACAGATAGAGGAAAAGTGTCTCCGTTCCTAAGACCATTGGAAATACGTGTTTTCTGATGGTCTTAGGTGACCCCTGTGACCCCTGTGAAAGGGTCATTTGACTCCCAAAGGGGTTGCAACCCACAGGTTGAGAACCGCTGCTGTATACCCTTGAGGAAGAACATACCACCAGTATTGTTGTTTTCTCCCAATCTTTGGGTCCTCCCACTCCAAGTAAAAAAGATCTCTACTGCTGTGACCTAGGGGACAGGCCCAAAAAGCATCCTTCAAATCTATCACACTAAACCACTTGCTTTCTTCGTCAATACTTCCCAAAATGGTGTAGGGGTCAGGGACCACTGGGTAAGATGACAGAACAATCTTATTAATCTTCCTAAGGTCTTGCACCAGTCTGTATGTCCTATCCCCTTTTGGAATGGTAAGATAGGGCTATTGAAGGGTGAAATGCAGGGTTCGAGAAGACCTCCCTCCAGTAGTCCCTGAATTACTGTTTAGAGCCCCTTTCTCCCCTCAAGAGATGTAGGATATTGTTTTATTCTCACCACTGTAGTTGGATCTCTGAGTTCAATCCTTATTGGTGTCATTTTGACTCTACCTCGATTTGTGGAACTCACCCATACTTCAGGACAAATCCTCTTCCCCTCCTCCTTTAGAATCAATATTTTAATGGGGATTATTTTAGTTCCTTGGGTCACCAATTGAATCCCTACCTTAGTGATTAAGTCTCTCCCCAACAAGTTCACACCTGTTCAACATCCCCTCTACAGTTGGGTCGTTCATGTCCAACCCTGAGTATTTTCCCATGCTTTCTTTTAACCTCTCTAAGAACTCTGAAGGTGATTCATCCTTCTTCTGGTCTAGCTTGAAGGCTTTCTTTATATTCTGGGGCTTGGGGACTGTGTTTTTGATCACAGTTATTACTAACTGTCTCAGGTCTTGCATGTGGATCCTATGAGCCTCATTATTGTGGTCACATTTAGGGTCCAGATTAGGGTATTTCTGATCTTCAGAAGGTGTTCCCACAGCAGGAGGATGTCTCCTTTCCCATTCTGCCATAGCTGCCTTCTAATCATACCCCTCTCTTCCGGAGAGAACAGGGTGTTCATAATGGACATAAGCTTGCCCCAAGTATAAATACTGGGTCCTAGAAATTGATCCATCTGCTCTGATAACCCTCCAGGATCTTCCATGAGTGTTTTCATCTCTTTCTTAAAGTATCTAATCTCATATGCACTAAGGGGTACATTGACAAACCGCAGTCCCCCATGTGCCAAAGGAACTTCTTGTAAAGGAAACATTTCCATTGGTTGCTTTGGCTCAAGAGGGAGGCTTTTCTGATCTTTCAAGAGCTGCCGTAACTCTCTTTTCAGTTGTTTGAATGCTGTGGGAAGGCTCTCTCAGGGTGCATGAGTCATCATCTTCCCCGGAGGAGACTGAAGACTGCTTCCCTTTCCTCCTAAGATGCTTCAATTCCCTCCTGAGAGAGCCATAAGAAGGCTCTTTCAGAGTGATCAAATCTCCATTTTCCCTGGATGGGACAAAGGATTTTGTTTACAGCGCTGGATTGGTCAGGCACATCTCCTGCCGTTTGTTCTGGAGGTGGGGGAGCATAAGAAGGAGGAAGGGACAAAAGAGGGTCCCATGGGTGAGCATCCGGTCCCCCCCCCTTTTGTTTTACTAGCATTTGTTGTATTTCAGGCATCCAGAGAGCCGCATATGAGCTCTCTTCTGGATTGAATGGCTGCTTTGCATTTACATACAAATTTAACTTCTGGCATACTCAATCCTCAAAGGATCCATACTTTGGCCAGGCTGCACCCCCTCCAATATCCACCCCTTCTCAAACTACATAACAATATTTTATCATCTTTCTCTTCTCTTTTCCCCAATGTTTTGGCAAATCATCCCAGTCCTGTAGTCTTTACTTCCTCGAGAACTATCTAATGGTATGTTTAGTTTCTGCCCTGAAGTTATTGGTTTAGATTGTTCTTTTCCCATATCTACACCACCTTCTTTACCCTTCCGGGGACTGTTGCCAGGTTCCCCCAAGTCTGAGCCTCAATATTAGGAAGAAGAACCCCCTTTTAGTCACCCTAAGAGCTTATCAAATGGCATCCTTACCCTAGGACCCATAGGATATTGCTTACCTTTCTAGGCTATATGCATGTAGTTTTCATGACTGGCCTCATCACCCAGACAGACCTTTTGTCTCACTTTAACTCAATTGAGATCTCTTCCCTCTCTCTGCCGAGGCATACTTGCAGTGAACAGGAATATGTTTATTTCCTATTCTCAGGAATGGAGGTGTCCCTCCCCAAGGCAGGTCAGCAGAAGGAGGCCACCCAGCTCTCCATGGAATGGACTTTTATA
Organism: Pseudochirops corinnae; assembly: GCA_028646515.1. NCBI lineage: Eukaryota > Metazoa > Chordata > Mammalia > Diprotodontia > Pseudocheiridae > Pseudochirops > Pseudochirops corinnae. The sequence continues at coordinate 126,674,424 of CM053588.1, read as the reverse complement.
CCCTGATTTCACAGGGATTCATTCCTTTGTTGTCCCTGATTTTCATTGGTTGAGAATGGGTTACAGCTCAGCACAGGAAAGGGATAAAGAACCAAGGGTGGATCTTAGGACTATATACATATTGGTGCACAACTACAGGCGAAATGGTGAGTCAGAAAGAAAGACTTAAGAAGGGCTTAACATACCAAAAAGGGAGTAAAGGGGGGGGAGGTCCTCGAGTTCTGTACTTCCTCTGGGAACCTCCCACCCCAGACTGTTTTTATGTCCCTCTTCTTATTCCTGGGGAGTCTTAACTCAGTGCACCTCATTCATATATCATTCACAGTTTCCCAAATTCAAATGTGCTTATCCTCCTCTCTTTACTGTTTACTTATGCTTCACTTTACTGAATCTGAAGAGAGCTAATATTCTGTAATTTCCAAATCAAGAGAGTTGTATTTTCCAATTCTAAATAGTTCTCACAATAGTAACATACATCTGAAACATTAATTGCTGACATTCTAAATTGGTTGTATTCAAGACCCTTTTATAGAAACCTCAATCAAGGTATACCTTAAAGGACAAAAATTTTCTTTTGCAGTTTTAAACACATTGTCCTGATATCAGATATTGACAAACCGCAGTCCCCAGTTTTATATAGGAGATTTTATCCCCAGTAGGTTTACAAGGGTGTTCAGGCGTAAGGAGAAAGGAGTGTTAAGACTTTTGCTTTTGTCTTCAAAAATTAGTTAGAAAAAAGGTGGGGTAGAGGGAACCCAAAGTTGGGTGTAGGATTTTGGGGTCTGAGAAAAGTATCTATCTAAAAGATCCACATTCCTTACCCCTCCCCCTTTCATGCATTATTGTTCCTTCGGGAACCCTTACTGTCATTTCCCTTCTTCTAAGTCTAACTTCTTTTATTTTGTAAAGCAGTCTTGAATATGACCTTTCCTTTTAGAGTAAAAATACACAATGCCCAAACTTTTGATACAGCCTCTGAAACAGCTTATGCAAAGCCATCTCAACCTATGGAGTAGTCCCTGAAACAGTCTGCCCAGGGGTCTCAAATATTTGGGCTGAAATAGACTGAAATAGGACAATAATAATCCATTCCTTTCTACAGTTATTTCTTTTTCATGGTTTTCCTTTTTCTATCTGTCTTTTATGTCTCTCCTTTTCTTCTTTTTCCCCTCCTCCATAAACATAAAGAGTAAGGCTTGTAATTTGCTCTGTGGTCATTCCATGCCAACCTGGGCACCTCTTGGGGAAATGCTTTTGTGATTGAAGCAGGGATTGATTAACAAAATGGGTGCAAATGATACATCCATCTTGAGGGTTGATTGGGTCCAATCTAGCATATTATTTGGCACTTAGGAGTAGAAGCAGTTAAGATTTTCTTTCTCTTTTTGTACTGTTCCCTGAAATTTATCCAATTTTTCTGATTTAATCACACAGACCTCCATGCCCTGAAGTAAATTTTCTGTAGCTTTTTGTAGACTTGTCTAATCCTTGGGGTCATTAGGATTCCAATTAGGATCTTGTAGAAGTCAAAGTTGGGCTGCCCCACCTGCAGCAATTAGCCTATTCACTGTATATATAATAACTTGCCTTACTCCAAGGGAGAGTAAGGGTTGCATTAAATCAGTAACATATCCCCATATAGAATTATATCCCCTAAAATTTGAAATTGAATGATCTGCTGTATCCTCATCAAATTTGGGAATCTCCACAAAGATCAGTGAAGCTGAAAAGCACATGCCATCTATATAAAACTACATTTTACCTGCAATCATAAGTAGAGAAGAATTCTTTACAATTTTTCCTTTGCTTCAGGAGAAACCAAATGCTCAGTCAAAACAGAGGATGAATAGGAAGGAGGTGCAGAAACTGGTAGAAAAGAGGAAAGGAGTAAGAGAGTTGCAGCTGACAGATGATTGGAAATTCTTTGAGCTGCAATTGCTGGAGTGGCTCCATTTACCTAAATACAATAAAACTTCATGGATGCACCCTCATAGCAAACATTGGAATGTAATAGACTATGTCACTAAGGATAAAGGCTATGTGTGGCACAGAGTGCTGGACTAATCACAGACTTATCCTTTCTAAGCTAAATATTCACATTCAACAAAAGTGGCCACCCCAAGACAAGACAACTACCAGAAGACTTAATGTCAACAAATTAGAGTACTTCTCTGAGTGTGAGCAGTTCATTGCTATTTTGGAGGGAAAGCTGAGCCAACATACAGTTGGCAACAGTGGAGCAGAAAGGGAGCAAGTAGCTTTCAGACATTTGGTGTAAAGCATTGTATTTGCTCATCTGGGCCAGAACACTCACAATGTGTGGTGGGAAACAATAAATAAAAAACTGAAAAGATAGGGAAGAGGATGTGACAAACTTTCAGTACCAAACTGAGTTTATATTTGATTGTAGAGGAAGCCAATTGAATTTATTGAGTAGGAGGATGACCTGGTCAAACCTATGCTTTAGGAAAGTCACTTTGGCAACTGTGTAGAGGACAGATTGGAGTAGAGAAGGACTTGAGGCAAGGAGACCATGTAGAAGGTTTTTCTATTAGTCTAGGAAAGAAGTAATAAAGATGTGAAGTAGGACATTAACTGTGAGGGTAGAGAGAAGGGGACGGAGTGAGAAAGGGCAATATTTGATAGCTTATTGGATATTGTCATGAGAGTGAGGAATTGAGAATGACACTCTCTCCTCTGGATGACTGAAAAGTTGGTGGTGTTCCCGATAGAATCAGGAGAGTTCAAGAAAGAAGTGATTTGACTTTGGGAGAGAGGAGGAATGGTTTTTGGGGTATGATATATTGAGTCTGAGATGTCTGTATGACATCCAGTTTTTAATACCTGATAAGCGGTTGTTGTTACAGGACTGACAACCAGAAGAGAAACAAGGGCTATATAATGGATTGTACCTTACTCGAACCAGTCTTCTGTTAGTTTAGGTTCAAAATTGGAATGCCATGAGACTTTCCTAGTCCATTTAACAGTTAAAAAAGAGATATATTTAGCCATAGTAGAGGAAGGGCATTCAGAGAAGGAAAGTAATATTAATCTGGGATAAAGTATGGATTCAGGTGATTATAACTTCCTAGTATTGTCCATGCTTAACGTTCTATGGTCTGAAATCTAAGAGAGGGTACCAGCTCCAGATGACCAAGATGCTAATGTCAGTGGCCTGAACCTCAGTCCCTGAACCGGACAGTGTCAGTGATTTTTTTTAAAAGGAAAAACAGAAAAGAATGTTCTCACCATAGTTCTCATTAGGCTTGATATACAGGATGACTCAAAAGTCTAAATGCAGTAGCTTCAGGTTTATGTCTTTTTCAGTGTCCTTTTTAAAAGCTTTTCTTAGGTTCGTTTCTTAAACTATCAAAACTTTAAACTGCACTAAGACTTTTGGAACATGGTTTTTCTGTGAGTCATCAGCATAGAGGAGATAAGTAAATCTACGTGAGTTGACGAAGTCACCAAGAAAAAGTGTAGAGAGAAAAGAAAAGACACTGAGGTTTAGAGCCTTTAGGTACGTCATTGCCAGGAGACAAGATAGGGATGGTGGCAGCAAAGGAGATTGAAAGGAGTGGTCAAACAGGTAGCTTGAGAACCAAGAGAGAACAGGGTCATAAAAACCCAGAGAGGAGAGAGTATGCAGGAAAAGAGGGTGGTTCACAGTTGTAAAATGCTTCAGGGGAAGATAAGGTCAAAATGGGTATATGATTTAAAGAGAAAGGGTGATATCATAAGCAAATTAAGAGAGCATATCTGTCAGATTTATGGATAGGGTAGAATTTAGAACCAAAGTAGATATAGAGAGCATTACGAAATGTAAATAGATAATTTTGATTATATAAAATTAAAAAGGTTTTGCATAAACAAAACCAATGCAACCAAAATTATAAGGAGGGTAGAAAACTGGGGGAGAGGGGCAGGGACAACAAGTATCTCTGATAAAGGCCTCATTTCTCAAAACACATAGAGAAGTAAGTCAAATTTATAAAATTAAAAGTCATTCCACAATTGATAAATTATAAAAACGATGAACAGGCAGTTTTCAGACAAAGAAATCAAAGATATCTATAGTCATATGAAAAAATGTTCTAACTCATTATTGCTCAAAGAAATGCAAATTAAACCAACTCTGAAGTACCACCTTACACCAAATATGACAAAAAAGAAAAATGTTAGATGTAGGAAGGGATATGGGAAAACTGGGACACTAACGCATTGCTGGTAGAGTTGTCCAACCTGATGTAATCCAACCATTCTGAGGGAAATTTGGACTATGCCCAAAGGGCTATAAAATTGCACACTCTGTGATCCAGCAATACCACTGCTAGGTCTATGTTCCAAAAACATAAAAAAAGAAAATGGAAAAGGACCTATTTGTACAAAAATATTTATAGCAACTCTTTTTGTTTTGACTAAGAATTGGAAATCAAAGGGATGCCCATCAATTGGGGAATGGCTAAACAAGCTACAGTATTGATTGTAATAGAATATATAAGAAATGACAAGCAGGATGATTTCAGAAAAACCTGAAATACTAACAATAATACTGTTAGATGAAGAACAGTGAATGACTTAGCTATTCCCATCAATACAATGGTCCAAGACAATCCCAAAGGACTAATTGATGATGCATACTATCTGCCTCCAGAGAAAGACCTGATATTGATTGAATACAGAATGAACCATGCTATTTTTCCACTTTCATTTATTTTCTTTTATTAGTCTTCTCATACAAAATGACTAAAATAGAAATGTTTTATATAATTGCACACATATAACCTATATCTGATTGCTTACCATCTCAGGGAAAGGAAGGGAGGGATAGAATGTGGAACTCAAAGCTTTAAAAAAAAATGTTTTTAAAAAATAAAAACAAATAAATTGACAATTTTTTAAAAATTCAGGGTCAAGAAGGGATGAGAATTGAAAAAAGGATTTCAGATTTGGCAATCAAGAGATTGTAGCCAGACACATATTAGGAGCTAGGCTATCTAATTTTATTCCTATCTCATGGAAGTACAAGTAAGCTATGAATGTAAATGTCACTAAAGCATTCCATAGGCCTTAGATGAAAGGTGCTACATAAACAGAAGGCCATATTATTAACTGAGTCTGAAAAATGTGTTTACTTCAAAAAATTTCTTTAAAATCCTGATTCTGTTCCAGGAAGTATTTCCCTTCATCACTACAAGGTTTTGCTTCAGAGGCTGCCTTGTCTTTATTGTTCTACTTTCCTGGCATATGACCCATTCCTTTGAGAGGTTGTTTGTGCTCTGAAACATCACCAATTTTCCCAGTGCAAAGCTTCCTTGTGCTCTCATGTGAAACAGACTGCCAGTATATTACTGATTTACAAGCCCACTTACCATTTTATTTTCCAATGTTTCATATAATTTACCCCCTTTTGGTTTTTTCCTTTCTTTGCTTTTCTAGCTCCTTCCTCTGGATTCTAGACAGCTAATTTTCTTCCATCTCTGCCAGACTACCTCTCTTCTAGTTGGATAAAGTTGCAATGAGCCCTGGCACATCCCTGCTTGGGAGCATATGGTGTAGTCAGATTTTGAAATTAACCAAATGAACATAGCTGTTTGGGTTGAAAGTCCTGGCCCTAAATGTAAAGTTAAATAATGGTGATGTCTTTTTAAAATTTAAAAGAAATGTAATAAAGTTATTTTAACCATATGTTATATATTCATTTTTTTTTCAGTAGAATGAGACATTTTCTAAGGATATTTTGTTATTGTGAAAAATTTTGTACCAAAATGAAAGGACTGAACTAAACTAACTAAAGTGTATTTTATGTATAAATATAGAAAAGAATGAGACCAATGATTTCAGTGGTATAGGGAACTCCTGGATGAGGAAACTTCCTGAAGAGAGTTGCCTAGAGTCCTGAGAACCTAAGTCATTTCCCAGGATTACACAGCATGTAAATGTCATAGGTGAGGCTTGAACCCACATCTTCCTGAGAATAGCTCCATATTCATTAAAGCCATACTGCTTCTCATATAGAGATAAAAATAGAGATGCACATATATCCACTCAAATCTTTCTCCGGTGGTTATGGTATGATTGTGTCCTAGACTGATACCTAGATTATTTTAAAAGCATCCTAATTAGTTTCCCTGCTTTGTCTTTCCTTACTTGGATTCTCAATGTGTTACCAAAGTCATTTCCCATAAACACAGATTTGATCATGTGACTCTCCTACTAATTCAACTTCAGAATCTTCCTAATTTCCTCTAGGATAAAATATAAATTCCTCCATTTAGATTTTAAAGTACTTATTGGAAAGTACTGGCCCTCCCTCCACTCTATGATCTTGTTAAAGTGAACTTTTTTTCTTTTCTCTCTGGGCCTTTGTACTAGCTATTTCTCCTGTCCTGACATGGCAGGAGAGAGTTGGCTGAGACAGGAGGCCAGTGTGTGTATATAAGAAGAGTTCTAGAGACAGACAGAATAGGGAATCTTCCTCCTGGTGGCTCCTGGTGAAGGAAGCAGGATTGTCCCAGCATCTGGTAGCTGGGCTGCCAGATTGAAGAACTGAGTTGGAGTTTTCTTGAGAGAGAGAGTTTCTCTCCCAGGATCTAGAAGTTGAGAACTGAGTTGGAGTTTTCTGAGACCAAAATCTGGTGAAGGCCACCTGGAAGGCTAAGAGGGCTTGCCTGGAAGGCCTCCTTGGAAGGCTGAGAGGGCTTGCCTCAAAGGCCTCCTGGAAGGCCAAGATTTCACCTGGATCCTAGTGCCAGCTGAACTGCTGGAGGACTGAAGAAGCATGACCGGGATAAGCCTTTATTGGTTTGTGGCTTGGCTGATCTTTGAGTTCCCAGCAACAGAAGTGGTGAAGAGTTTGAGACGTGCTGGACCCTGTGAACTTTGGTGTGTGCCAGGGACTGCCCAGAGGACTAGACAAGGACCTGGGAGCTGTCTGCCCCTGAATCCAGGTGCCTATTTGGTGGATTCAGGTAGGAGCTGGGACCGTGGAAGGGGATCCAGGGAATTTGAGGGACTACCCCAAGTCAAGATGAAGAAAAGGCTTCCCCTTGGATGAAACTGAGGTTTGCTGGACACCGAGGGGTGGAGGGTTTCTGTGGTTTTTCTAATGATTGTATTTAGTGACTGATTGCTAGGTAAGTGACTGATTGAGTTGATCTGTGGTTGCCCCATGAGCGGAAGATTGATTATTGTATTGTGAATTGATTGAATGATTAAGTATTGATTATTATATTGTGAATTGATTGAATGATTAAGTAAGAGGGTTCCCCCTTAGGGAAACCAGGTGATTATCCTTTTGTTCTTTGTTCAAAATATTGTTGCCACTGTAGTGAAAACTATGTGGCCATTGCAGTGTTAAGCTGTTGTGAACACTGTATGGTGATTTTCTGTGATAAGATGTAATGCTGTGAGCGCTGTACTGTACCTTGTTTTGTTGTGAATATATTGTGATTTGTTGTGAATGTTTGCCTTGATTTGTAATGGAATAAATGGAGTGTTCACTATACTGTGTAATCTGAACCTTAAAGCTATTCACAGTAGTATTCTTTTGGGAATGTGCTAGTGCATGGCATTACAACATATAGGCACATACATGTACATGTGTATTTCTATATACATATATATGTATTTATACATGTACATATGTATACATATATTGTGTGTGAGTATATGTGTATATACACATATACATGAGTGTGTGTATATGTGTGTACATATGCATATATATATGTGTAATATATATATATATATGTATACTTCTCTCTCCCTTTAGAATGCCAGTTCCTTGTAAAGACCATTTCAGTTTTGTCTTTGTGACCCCAGAGCCTAGCATAGTTCCTGGCATGCAGTATAGGTCCTTAAGAAATGCTTTTTGATTGATTGATTGAAGGTTGTGTCAGAGGAGCACCAGGTGTCAAGTCCTACTAAGATGGAAAAGTTTCAAATATAAACCTAGGAAGAAAGAGTATCATCTTATATCATACGGACTTGTTTGTTTAAAAATATTGTGGCATTCTTTAAAAACAAAACAAAACACTGTCATCTGAGGACCAGCTAAGCTAAGCTAGAGAGATACATTACCAGTTGGGCTGTAGTGTGGAGATTTTAAGCCTCAGCAGCTCTTTTAAGTTCATCTGCTGTGTCAGAGAAGTATTACAGTCCATCTCAGTGGATGGTACCATTAACATCTATATAGTTCTTAGAGGTTTGCAAAATGCTGCATAGACATAATCCCCATTTTAGAAATGAGGAAACCAAGGCTCATAGAGATTAAATAATTTGCAAACACACAGCTAGGAAGTGTCAGAGATGGGATATGAACCCATATTTCTTTTGACGTTTAGGGCCAGTTCTCTTTCTACTGTACCATCTTATGGCTTGTATATGCATAAATACAAACATATACATGAATATAAATGAATGCATGTATATATACACATACACAACATATGTAGCAGTGCATATATGTATATGAATATATACACATATATATTTGTGTCTTTGTATATCTGTGATGTGATTAATAAGTTATTTTACTCATACGGCTAATGCTTCCACTCCATGCCCTGAGATTAGCTGTGGCCACATTGTAATATCATTTGGATTTCATTGCCTTTGTAGACTGTTTTTTTTTTAAAGAATGCTACAATATTTGCAAGCAAGTTTGCATTGTATGAGATAATACTGCTTCTTCCATTTAACACCATCATTTGCTCTCTGTTTAAATTTTGTCTTAGTGAATGAGGACGTGGTAGTCCTGGTTAAGAACTTGGCCAAGTGAACAATATCTGAGCATAGGTTTCCTACTGTTGTATATATCCTACCTCCTGTGCACAGGAGGTCTTATGGCAAGCATCATAACTGTGTTTAGTGGACTATGTTTGAGCATTGTATTGTTGGTATCCTGTTGTTGCATATAATATTATTAGATAAAGGACAACAATGAAGATGTGATACAGAAGTGTTGTTTAAAAATGATGAACTTAACAATCACCAAACATTTTAATGCAGAACAAAAAAGAAGATTTATATGAAATCATTAACTTTTTTCACTGTTTCTTTTTTAAGTGCATCTTCAGCTTAGCAAAATGGCCCTGTTGGTATCTTCTAATGAATCTATTTTGGTTTTCTTCTATGTATTTTGTTTTCTTTTTTGCTTCCACTACTCACCTTCTTTCTTCCCTTCCTCCCTTCCAATGGCACCCTCATTTGTAACAAATTATATTCACACAATATATATCTCATTCTGTACCTCTAGCCTCCCATCTCTCTGCCAGGAGGTAAGACATATGCTTCATCAGTAGTAGTTTAAAGCCATGATTGATTTCTGCTTTACAGAGAGTTCTGAAGTGCTTCAAAGTTATCATTAGATACATTGTTCTCCTGGTTCTGCCCATTCCTTCTTCCTCAATTCATACAAGGCTTTCTGGGTTTCTCTGAATTTTGCATAATTGTCATTTTTTACAGCATAAATCTTACCCTACTGCAACTATGCATAGATTAAAGAGAATGTTAGTGCCCCCCCTCCCACTTGATGTGCCTTGAGATAACTTATTAAGTCTTCTTTGGAGCCATTCAATGATGGCATCTCTGTTGAAAAACACTTTAATTGTTCTTACTTTGGGAAAATGAAAAATCAGTTTGCATGTTAACTCACAAAGTTAAAGACACATAAGCTATGATGAAACATCATAAATCAGAAAGGAAAGTGGGAAATTCCATCATTCAACCAGATCTTTATAAACATTCTGATGTCTGGGATGCAGACATTCATTTCTTTGTAGGCATCTGAGCAGAATTTAACCTTTTTGTCATTTTTGGCCATATACGAAAAAACTGACTGTTCACCCAAATGATACTCATTAACTCATAGTTTGATTAGAACTGCAAATAAACTAAAAAGCTACAGCTTATATAGTATTGTTATCATTATATCTTCAAATATGTGTTCTCTGTAGTCTAAAAAATTATATGGATATTGCATAAACAACGCATGTATATAAATTCACATTTAGATCATCTACAAATTTAGGTCATCTAATCTCGCACCCAGATCATTTAAAAAAGAAATAACACACTTCAACATTTCAGAGATCTAGAATTTTGTCACATCAACAAGCATTTGTTAAAAGCATCTATTATATGCCTGATATTGTGCTAAGGCCTGAGGATAAAAACAAAGGCAAAAACAGGCCTTGCTGTAAAGGAGGTTGTTTTCTCCACCACTACAGGTTGCAAGTCCTTTGTGACTTAGATCTATTATAAAAAGTTTCTATGGCTGAACAGATTAGTATTTTGAGCAGTCTGATAAACGAGCAAGAAAAATAATAGAACACACAGCAGAGTGGGACTAGAAGAAGGATGACAAGACTTAGAGCTAAAATTTTACATATATATGTGTGTGTGTATATGTGTATATATATATATATACATATATATACTTCTAATAGTTCTCTCTCCTTATCAAATTAAATAATAAATATAAAGCATTTTGCTAACTTTAAGATAATATATAAATGCTATCTTATATCTATTATTATTACCACCACCTACTGCCACTACTATCACCACTATTATTCCTCAACTCATTAGTGTTTCTTTAAATGCCTAGATCTCTTTCATCCGTTAAAAAATGAAGACAGAAAAACTTCCCTTGATCCTACCACTCCCTCAAGATACTATCTTATATTATTTTTCCCTTCTGCAGACAAATTCCTAGATGAAGCTCTCTATACTCATTGGCTCTATTTTCTTACCTCACATTCATTTTTTAACCTCTTGCAACCAAGCTTTCTACTCAAATGAAAATTGCTGCAAGGTTTCCTGTGATTTCTTAATTGCCGTATATAATTGGTCTGTAGTCATTTCCCAGCATTCTTGAACTTTCTACAGAATGATGATAATGTTACTTATTCCTTCTGCTCCCCGCCCCCCCCAACGAATATCTTTACTATTCTGAGTTGCCATGACACTTCCATTTCCTAGTTTTCCTACCTGTCTAGCCACTCTTCAGTCATCTTTGCAGGAAAATCACCAGGGTTTCTCCTCTTACAAGGGGGTGTGCCTGGGGGCACTGCCCTGGGTTTTCTTCTTTACGCTTTCTCTTGGTGATATCATCAGTTCCCATAAGTTCAAAAACTCTTACGTGTAAATAACTCCCAAAATTATATGTGCAGTTCTATTCTCCTTGGGATTGAGTTAGTAATTTCTTTGTCCCAAGAAGCAATCTTGTTGAAGTGAGAGGTTGCCAATGTAGAAATGGGTAAAATTTCTTTCCTCTTTACTCATATTACCAACTGCCACCAATCTCACTCTGGATGTCCCATAGAGTTCTTGGTTTAAACGAGAAGGCAAGTGATCAAACCTCATCCTAGATCAAGACCACAGTGTGATAAAAACTAATAAAGTTCACTGAAGAAATTATTAAAAATTAATTAGAGAATAAATTTTGTTCAGTCACTAACTCATGCCTGATAATCCTAAACTGATAATTCAAAGAATAAATCATAGAAACAATGCATAATTTCATTAAAAATACTTAAAATAATGAAATAATATACCAAAATTTGGGGGATGTGGCCAAAGCAGTTTTTAGGGGGAAATTACTGTCTCAAGGAGGAGATTCATAAAATTAGGGGAGAATTCAAATAAATAAAATAGGAGCTTTTTGGAGTTGGGAAACAAAATAAACCATTAGCTAATTTGATTTTTTTTTAAAAGAAAGATGAAAAAATTGAAAAGGAAAAATATTCACAACAAAAAAGTAATTAAAAAATTATTTTGCCCAATAAAAATGATAACCTAAATGATATGGATGGATATTCACAAAAATACATAATGACTAACAAGATAAGAAATATCACAGAAAAAGAAATAGAGCAATTCATAAGTGAGCTCCCAAAGGAAAATCTCCGGAAGGATTTATAAAAAAATTCTATCAGACATTCAAGAAATAATACCAACATTAGATAAACTGTTTGAAAAATAGGAAATTCATGAGTCCTATCAAATTCTTTTAATGATAATCTATGATTAGGTCTTGATACCTAAATCAAAGAGGGTCAAAACATAAAGAAAAATAAAGGCTATTTCATCTAATGAATATAACCCAAAAAAGTATGAGTAAAATACTAGAAAAGAAACTAGAGCAACATATCACAAAAGATTTTATACTATAACCAATTGGAACTCATGCCAGAAATTCAGGGCTAGATTGATATTAGAAAAACTTAATCAATTATCAACATTATTAATCATATTAATAACAAGAACAAAAAATCATACTATCAATAAATGCATAGAACGTTTTTAACAAGATGCAACAATTTTTTTGAAGACTAGAAAAACATAGGGATAAAGTAACTTCCCAGTATGATAAGCAGTACATGTCTAAAACCATGAGCCAGTGTTGTATCTAAAAGGTATAAACTAGAGAACTTTCCAGTAAGATTAAAGGCTAAAATCAGGTTGTCCATTATCACCAGTAGGTGGCACAGTGACTAGAGCACTGGGCTCAGGAATACCCGAGACTAATTTCAGACATTTAAATTGCTGTTACCATGAGTAAGTCACTTCATCTCTGCCTTGGTTTCCTCATATGTAAAAATCAGGGTCATAATAGCACCAACCTCCCAGGGTTGTTTTGAGGATAAAATGAAATTATGTTTGTAAAGCACTTTTCACATCTTAAATGTGCTATGTTTTATTACTAATATTATTACTGTTCTAGCTATTGCTGTTTGATATAATTCTAGAAATACTTTTGGTTGTTTTTTTCTGGTCATCTCAGTCACATCTGACTCTTTGTGACCCTGTTAGGGGTATTCTTGGCAAAGATACTGGAGTAGTTTGCCCTTTTCTTCTCCAGATTATTTTACAGATGAGGAACTGAGGCAAAGAGGGTTAAATGACTTTCCCAGGGTCACACATTTGACCTCAGGAAGATTAATCTTCCTGACTCCAGGTCCAGCACTCTATACACTGTAGAAATGCTAGTTAAAGCAATAAGACAAGAAAAGAGATTGAGGAAATAACCATAGGCAAGAAAACAAAATTATTTTTGTAAATATAATATTTCTCTTAGAGAGTCAACTGAGAAACTAATTGAAATAATAACGAAGTTGAAGAATAAGAAGTAGATCTACCTAAGTCATCAGTACTTCTGTACATTATCAAAAGAATACAACAGAGAGAGATCCATTTAAAATAACAATACAGTGGATAAAATATCTGCAAAACACATATGAGACCTATAGTATTACAACTACAAAACACTGTCTCCAGAAATACGCATCTAAATAATTGGAGAAATATTAATTTCTCATGAATAGGCTGAGCCAATTTAAAATGAAAATGTAGCCTAAATTAATTCACTTTCTCAATATTGTACTAATCAGATTACTGAAGGATTACATTAACAATCTAGAGGGGAAAATAGGAAAATTTATCAGGAGATACAAAAGTTATACAAAATCTGAAGGAAAACAATTTTTAAAAATAAGGAGGCTAAACTATAACAGATCTCAAACCATAGTATGAAGCCTAATTATCAAAAAAAGTTAGCATTAGTTATGACATAGCAAGGCGACTAGGTGGTACAGTGGATAGAGTACTGGCCCTGAAGTCAGGAAGACTTATCTTCCTGAATTCAAATCTGACCTTATATGCTTAATAGCCTTAGTTTCCTCATCTGTAAAATGAGCTGGAGAAGGAAATGGCAAACCACTCCAGTATCTTTGCCAAGAAAACCCCAAGTGAGGTCATAAAGCGTCAGACACCACTGAAAAAGACTGAACAGGAACAATAATATATATAGTTAGGTCTATCAGTGAACATATTAGCTATCCAACATAGAGAAACAAACAGGCTCAGTGGCTTAGTGTTTGAGTAAAAGCTTAATATTTGACAAAAAAAACTTCTGTAAAACTTGGAAAGTTGTATGGCAAAAATTTAATATGAACAAACCTCTCCTACCATATACCAAGATAAATTCAAAATAGCTACCTAAGATGTAAGGTGTGATTAGAGGACCAAGGAAGAAATAACCTTAGATTAGAAAATATAAAAAAAAAAAAAAAAAAAGCAGGATGACAGATGTAGGAAGAACTATAGGGAAACTGCCACAATTAAATACTGCTAGTGGAACTTTGAATTGGTTCGGTCATCCTAAAAAGCAATTTGTTACTATGCATTAAAAATCACTAAACTGTACATACTCTTTGAACCTGTTATATCACTACTAGGTTTATACCCCCAAAGCAATCAAAGAGGAAAAAGACCCATATGTACAAAAATATTTATATTTTTTTTATATTTTATATTTTTATATATTATGTTTATGATATCAAAAGAACTAGAAATAAAGATAATGCCCATCTATTGGAAAATGGCTAAACAAATTATGGTATATGACTGTAATGAAATATTATGCTATAAAAATTATGAAATGAACTTTCAGAAACTTTCAAAAAAAAGACATATTTATTGATAAAAGTAAGGTGAGGAGAACAAGAAGAACAATTTATACAAAACATCTGACATGTAAAGAAAAACAATGACTAACCATGATTCCAGAGTAGCATTCTACCTACTTCTTGACAAATATGTGATAAACTCAAGATGCAGAATGAGTTGTATATTTTTGGACACAGTCAACATTCTTTTGTTTGGCTATAAATATTGGTTACAAAGACGTCACAGAGGACTGTCACAGCCTTCATGACCCACTGCCTAATTACAAAGTAGCAAAACATGTGAACCTTCCTGAAAAACAAGCTTCCCCCCAATCAAACCCTTCCTGTTGGGTTCCATTTGAGACCCATTAAGGGGCAGGGAAGAACTTCAAATTCCCTTACCCTTACAAGATCTCAGGCCACAGACAGTGAAGGGGTCAGACAACTGGTTAGAAGATTATTGGGGTCCCTTTGCTGGCACTTGGGGCACGAGTCTGTTGCATTGCCCATAGGATCTGGGTCATAGTCCCAGGGAGAGGAAGAGCACTAGCACACCAGAGCTTGTAGTGACAGGGGATCTGGGACCCTGGTCACAGTTCCAGGGCAGAAAGAATGCTTGTGGTCACTCACAGACCAGAGCACAGGCCAGGAGAGAAGTAAATATACCTCTCCTTAGATCATACCACTTTAGAAAAACTGAAAGCTTAACAGACCCTCAGAACTAGCTCTGAAAACAGCTGCACAAAACCCCTAAAGCTTGGAAAAGTGTATCTTCCATCTCAGAAGAAGCAGACTGGGAATCAGCAGAAAAAGATCCTGACTATAGAAAGGTTACTATGATGACAAGGAAGTTCAAAACATACTCAGAAGAGAACAAAGCCAAAACTGCTACCACTAACGAAAGCCTTAAAGAAAAATATGAATTCATCTCAGTGCATGGAAGAACTCAGAATTTTTAAAATCAAGTATGAAAAGTAGAGAAAAAAATAGGAAGAGAAATGAGAGTGATACAAGAAAATCACAAAAAAAAAGAGTCAAGAGCTTAATAAAGGAGGCACAAAAAAAATACTAAAGAAAATAACACCTTAAAAAACAGAATAGGAGGGGCAGCTAGGTGGCACAGTGAGTAAAGCACTGGCCCTGGAGTTAGGATGACCTGAGTTCAAATCTGGCCTCAGACATTTAACACTTACTAGCGATGTGACCTTGGGCAAGTCACTTAACCCCAATTGCCCTGCCCTTCCCCCTCCAAAAAGCAAAAACAAAAAACAGAATAGGTCAAATGGTAAAAGAGGCACAAAAGTACAGTGAGGAGAAGAATGCTTTGAAAAGTAGAATTGGCCAAATGGAAAAAGAAGTATAAAAATTCACAGAAGAGAAGAACTTAAAAAGCAGAATTGAAGAAATGGAAAAAGAGGCACAAAAACTCACTGAAGAAAAGAACTCCTTAAAAAGAATTTGCCAAATGGAAAATGAGATACAAAAGCTCAATGAAGAAAATAATTCCTTAAAAATTAGAATTGGGCAAGTGGAAGCTAATGCCTTTATGAAACATCAAGAAAAAATAAAACAATATTAAAAGAATGAGAAAATAGGAAAAAAAAAATGTGAAGCATCTGATTGGAAAAACAACTATCCTGGGATATAGGTTCCAGAGAATTTAAACATTATTAGACTCTATGAAATCTTTTGAGAAGAAATTATCAAGAAAAACTGCCCTGATATTTTAGAACCAGTGGGTAAAATAGACATTGAAAGAATCTACCAGTCATCTCTTGAAAAAGATTTCAAAATGAAAACTGCTAGGAATATGATAGCCAAATTCCAGAGCTCCCAGGTCAAGGAGAAAATATTGCAAGCAGCTAGAAAGAAACAGTTCAAACATCATGGAGCCACAGTCAGAATAACACAAGATCTATCAGTTCCTAAATTAAAGGATTGAAGGGCTTAGAATATGATATTTCGGAAGGTAAAGAAGCTAGCATTACAATCAAGAATCATCTGCTGGGTAAAACTGAGTGTAATTTTTTGGAGGGAAAAGACATTCAGTGAAATGGAGGGCTTTCAAGCATTCCTAATGAAAAGATGAGAGTTAAATAGAAATTTTGACTTTCAAATACAAAACTCAAGAGAAGCATAAAAAGGTAAACAGGAAAGAGAAATCATAAGGGTTTCAGATTAAATTGTTTACATTCCTACATGAAAAAATGATACTTGTAGCTCCTAAAAGCTCTATAACTACTAGGGCAATTAAAAGGAGTATATGTGGATAGAGGACATGGATATGAGTTGAATGTGACAGGATAATTCTCTAAAAAATAAAATAAAATAAAAGGGTGAGGAAAGCACGGGGAGAAGGAAAAAGGAGAGGTAGAATAGGGTAAATCATCTCACATAAAAGAGGCACAATAGAGCTTTTATAGTGGAGGGGAAGATGGTGGTGGAAGGGGAGAGGAAGTGAACCTTATTATCAGAATTTGCTCAAAGAGGGAATGACATACATGTTCAATTGGGTTTAGAAATCTGTCTTACCCTACAAGACACTAGAAGGGGAAGGGGATAAGAGAAGGGTGGAGGGATAGAAGGGAAGGAGAATTGGGATAGGTAAAAGACAGAAGCAAAACACTTTTGTGGATGGACAGGGTGAAAAGAGACAGAGAGTAGGATAAATGGGGGAAATAGGATGGAGAGAAATACACAGTAATCATAACTGAAAAAAAATTTGCAGCAAGTTTCTCTGATAAAGACCTCATTTCTCAAATATAAAGAGAACTAAATCAAATTTATAAAAATAAGAGCTATTCTTTAATTGATCAACGTTCAAAGAATATGAATGGGCAGCTTTCAGACAGAGTGATCAGAACTGTATATAGTCATGTGAAAAAAATGCTCTGTCACTATTGATTAAAGAAATTCAAATTAAACAACTCTGAGGTACCACCTCACACCTATCAAATTGGCTAATATGACAGAAAATGAAAGTGACAAATGTTGGAGAGGATGTGGTAAAACTGAGGCATTAATGCATTATTGATGAAGTTTGTATGCTAATTTCAACCATGCAGTAGAGCAATTTGAACTATGCCCAAAAGGCTATAAAGATCTGCATACCCTTTGACCAGGTAATACCCCTGCTAGGTTTGTATCTCAGAGATATTTTTTTAATGGAAAAGGACAAAGAACTGGGAATTGAGAGGATGTCCATCAATTGGAGATTGGCTGAACAAGTTGTAGTACGTGATTGTGATGGAATACTATTGTGCTGTATGAAATGAGGGAGTAGGATGCTCTCAGAAAAACCTGGAAAGACTTACATGAACTGATGCAAAGGGGAATGAGCAGAACCAGGGTAATATCACACACAGTAAGAGCAAAAATATACAGTGATCAACTAAATTATTTTGCTGTTCTCAGCAATACAATGATCCAAGATAATTCTGAAGGACTTATAATGAAAAATGGTATCCATCTCCAGAGAAAGAATTGATCTGAATACAGATCAAAGTATACTATTTATTTGCTTTATTTATCTTTCTTGTTTTGGTTTGGGTTTTTTTTTTTGTCTATGTTTTCTTTCACAACATGACTAATGTGAAAATATGTTTTGGTTGACTGCAGTGACCTATATCAAAATTGCTTACTTTCTTGATGGGGGGAAGGAGAGAGGGACAGAATCTGGAAATTAAAAAATTTTTTTTTAATTCTAGAGGTTTTTTGCATGTAATTGGGGGGAAATAAAAATATTAAATGATGAAAGTTACATGTTAATTGCCATTTTTATCTTTAACTTCGATGAAATTTGCAATATTAGGCAGCATAATAAATAAGTAGAAAATACCCACTATAAGATGAGAAATCTTACAAATGTGTAACTTTTTCAAATGCATGTAATTGTTATTTTAACTAATAACAATTTTTTAATAAATACAAATTTTTTAAAAATTATGTTAAAATTACTAGGTACTTTAAAAAAGGCAAACTATATCAGACTTAAATTTTCACAAGTAATTTTTACCTTCCATTCTAAAATGTATTTAGAAATGTTCATTTTATTTACTGTTTGCTAAGTTCAAAGTTTCACTGTACCATGTAAGTACTTGTTCTGAGATATACAAAGAAGTATGAAACAATTCCTGCCTTTTAGGAGCTTATAGTCTAATCATTGAGGCAACATTAAAGCAAGAACATGAAAAGTTAAAAAGCAGTAAATTATTTAAGTTTGAATTAATAGACTATTAGGGCTAGAAGAGACCTTAGAGATCATCTATTTCAACCCTCTCATTTTGTAGTCGAGGAAGCTGAGGCCCAGACAGGTATAATTTCATGTCTACAGTCACACAACTAGTAAGGGGTAGATTCAGAACTCAAAGATGATTCTTTTAAAAGGTTCAGTGCTCTTTACACAACAGCTTTAACAAAGTAAAGTTAATTTTCAAATGTCAAGATAATAATCACCTCTCCCTGGACTGGTCATGGAAGACTTAAAGAAGGAGAATTTGATCCAGGTCTTGAAAGATGTAAGGTGTAGATAAATCAAGGAGGTGGGGAGGAGAAAGGGTTTAATGAAGGCAATAGAGCATGAATTAAAGCAGAGGTAAAAAAAAATTCAAAGTATATGTGGTCAAGGCGAAAAGACCAATTTGTCTAAAAAACAGGGTACCTGTAATAGATAAAGCTAGAAGGGGGTAGATAAGGGACTGAATATGGAGAACCTCGAATGCCAGACTAATATGTTTGTTTTTATTCTGAAAGCAATGGAGAATCATTGAGGGTTTTTGCAAAAGGATACAAGAAAATTACCTTCCAGTAGCATACAGGATAAACTGAAATAGGAATAAATTGGAGGCAAGGAAATGGCCTAAAAAAACCTGAAAATGCCTTGTTAAAACAGGTGCCAGATATCATCTGAGTATTTAATTGGTGGGGGTGGGTGGTGGAGGAGCACAGAGAAAGACTTTGACAAAGAAAGCAAAAAGATACCCAAACAGGATGTTACAAATTGTGGTTTTGATTTGAGTTAAAAGTAAACGGGAGAAAATGTGAATGTGACTCTGTTATTTATAGGCATTGTTAAATTACTGGGTTGAGAGAGGCCTTAAGAATCCATCATAACATATAATGGACAACATGAAATTCAACCACTCTGACCGTGAATTGGACACAGTTTCATTGTGGATAGCAAAAATAATCATTCCTTTTTTTTTTTTTTTTTTTGGTCATACAGACATAGCCTAACATGGAAACCAGCTTGCCATCTTAGGTTACTACATGTTCTTTCCCATCTGAAGCTCAACCACAGAGACTGAAAAATTCCGTATGGTCTAATGTTTAATGTTCAGCCTGAGTATCACAACTTGAACATCATCACACAATTAGTAAATAGTGGAGTTGGAAGGTGATAATAGTTCTTCTAGCTCCAAGTCCAGGGCATAGTCACTTCACTGTACTCTGTCCCCCAGGCATTCTTGTCTGTGTTACTTGCCAGTTCTTGAGCCATGTTTTAATTTGATAATATCTTTGAAATTATAACATTTTCGTAGTACTTTCTGGTTTGCAAAGTGTTTTACATATATCATCCCATTTTATTTTCAAAACAACCCTGTGAAGTAGGAGATATTATTATCACCATTTTACAGATGCATAAATTTGGAGTGAGAGAGGTTAAGTGATCTGCCCAGGGTTACACAGAGAATAAATGTCTAAGGCAGGATTCAAATTAAATTTTTCCTAATTCCAAACTCATCACTCTATCAACTCCACACTTTCACTTTGGTGCCTCAGCTTGATAAAAGATTTGTTTTTGTTGTTCTATTAGCTATAGGACTTGATACCCAAGGAAATTCCCCAGATTCCAATTATAGTGGGCACCTTTCTGGGCCTTCTGGCATCCTGATAAAACTGTGGGGCAGCAGTAACTAAGCTAAATTTGCAGAAAGCAAGATGGAATCAGGAAAGGCAAGGGCTGAGTTGGGCTCACCTCCCACTAATGGCTAACCTTAGATTGATAGGGTGAGTACATGTCAGTTTATGGGAAAGAACAACCTGAAAGTCACAGTCTTGTCATTATTGTAGTGACTTTTCTGATCTGACAGAGCCAAGTTCCCTTTGAGTTACTGCCACCCTAGATTCAGAAGTGCATTTTCACTAGGGAAATAAAGCCCAGGGAGTTGCCCTCAACTAACATGTATCTTTGGTAGATGTTTTCTTTGGATCCTCTAATTAACCACATGACTAGCATTTAGACCTGATTGCAGATCACCAAGCTTAGTTCAGGACACTGGTATTCCTGTGTTTAAAAGGAGTTATGGGATTCATTTTTACAAGCCTTCTCTTCATCTTGGTCCAAAAAGCCCCAAAGTCATATTTCCCAGGGCTAGTAGAAAAGAAGCATTATAAAATGGAATGGGTAATGAATTTGTAGTTAGAATTTTGTTTAATTCAATAAATACTTATTAAGGGAGAGGCAGCATGGCCTAATGGATAGAGTACTATCCCTGAAGCCAAGAAGACCTGTATTCAAGTTTCATCTCTCACGTATACTGACTCTGAGACCCTGAACAAGAAACTTTATCTCACATTGCTCTAGGGCCAAGCAATTCTCTAATAAGACAGAAAGTAGCAGAGAGTTCCAACTTTCATTAATATATGGAGCTTTCTCATCCAGGAGTTGACCATACTAATTAAATTACAGGTCCAGGGCCTATCCTATCCTAAGGGCAAGGTACTATCCTAAGTACTGGGCATACAAAGTCAAAAATCAGTCTCTGAACCTAGAGGAGAGTTCCAATCCTAACTCTTTCACTTACTAGCCAGATGATCATGGAGAAGTTGCTAGGCTTCTCCATGACTCAGAGAGACCTGGATTTCTCAGTCTTTGAAATGAAGAAATACTTTCACTACCTTTCTTCCCAAAACATTCTGAGGAAAGCATTTTACAAAATGTTGCTCTAGAGAGGTCTAGTGATAAATTTATTCTATTGTAGAAATCTCTCCCTTTCCTTGTCTTCATTTTCTGGGTCAGATCTTTTATGGAACATCTTCATAACAGTAGTACACACTGAAGGGAGGAAGGCTGCAGTTAGCTCAGCTATTTAGAAGGATTATAGTAGATTTAGAATTAAAAGGGACCTTTGAGATCTAGGCCAACTCCCTCATTTACATCAAGAGCCTGAGTGTGTCTCAGAGGGGTTACATGACTTTCCCAGTTGTACACAGCTAGTGAGTGTGAGGGGCAAGATCCAAATCCTGCTCTTCCTCATTGCAAGACTAGTAATGTATCCATCAGACCACAATACACATGATTTCCTTTCAGCGCTAAATCATACTCTCTGGTGATCTGGTTTATCTCACATATCCGTGTCCTTCCTCTCTCCCAAGAAATTGATTTACAGATATTTTCTTAAAAAAAACATGGGAACAAGATGAAGGGAGACCATGTCAAGTTGTATAGCTATCCTTCTGCTTCAAAACCTATCGTTAAATATCCAAAGCAGCATTTGGAAAAATAACTGGGTAAAGTGAATGTAGCTATAATACCAAGAGCTTCACAGGGTATAATAAAACTCAGTCAATTAGTGTTTATAAGCTTCTGTGTGATCATTGGATAGTGGGGGGTAATAACAATTTTGTTGTTGCTATATGAAATATGTTATTATATTAAAATTCCTCATGAAGGTAGTTGAAAATATCAAAGCTAAATAGCAAAACACATTTAAAAAATAATAAAGGTATGGAACACCTCAGCACCTTTCATCCAGTGCCTCACCAAGCTTTAGAAATTTGTGATCATCCATTAGAGCATTCTTTTTTTTAATGAATGTGGAAACTGAGAAACAAAGGGATCCAAACCACAGCTGAGAAGAAAAACATCCTTCTTTGACTATATTCCTGTTAGAGTGGAGAAAGTGTCTCCAAAGAACCATAGCTTCAGAAGCATTGTGGAATAAATAAAGCAGATTCTCATCTTGGATTCAAGAAGAGAGACTCCATTCTGTTTCTGATTCTTACTCTGTGTGACCCTGGTTAAGTCACAACCTCTCAAGCCTTATTTTCCTCCTTTTTTCAAATGAAAGGGTGTTAAACTTAGTGACCTCTAAGGTCCCTTCAAGATAACACATCTCTAAATCACTGGTCCTGTGAAGCAGCTAAGAGGAGCTGAAACTGAAGTCAGAAAGAACTCAGTTCAAATCAGATATTTACTAGCTGTGTGATCTTGGGCAAGTCATTTAACCTCGTTTGCTTAGTTTCCTGGTCTGTAAAATGGGGATAATAATGACACCTACTTCCCAGAGTCATTTTAAGGATCAAGTGAGACAATAATTGTAAAGTGCCCAGCATGGTGTCTGGCACATGGCAAGCATTGTATAAATGTTAGTTGTTGCTGTTGTTCAAGTTCGATCCTTCTGATTCTATTTGTAGAAAGACCTACCAAATGAGAAAAGGAGGAAACAATTTGTAGCTGTTGTGAGCTCCAGCTGATGACTTAAGTAGATGCTTTCTTGGCAAAACTGTTATTAGGCCTTTGCCCTTAAAACAGCTCTCCCTGTTGCCAAATGCTTAGCTAACCAAGAAGCCTCAAAAGTCACTGAAACTTCTAACATAGGAATGAAATCAATACCAGTGTCCACATGTTTTGTTTTGTTTTTTTCCCTGAAATCTGGGATCACAAAGGTCTCTCAGTTTTAGAACATTCAAAACCCACCCTTTCCGGAAATTTGCAATAAAAATTAGTTTTATATAGCATTTTCTGGTTTGCAAAGTGTGGTTCATACACTGTCTCATTTGAACATCATGATAAATCTGTGAAGCAAATTCTGCTTCCCTATTTTACCTAACAGGAGATTGAGGATGAGAGAGATTAAGTGATTGGTCTAGGACAGTGGTTCTCAACCTTCCTAATGCCACAACCCTTTAATACTTGTATGTGGGCATATCTGCATGTGGGCAGACCAACCTGGAGATGGATAGAGGAGCAGTGTCTCAGTTCCTAAGACCATTGGAAATATGTGTTTTCTGATAGTCTTAGACAACCCCATTTGACCCCCAAAGGGGTCGCAACCCACAGGTTGAGAACCATTGGTTTAGGGTCACACAGTTAGTAAATGGCAGAGGTAGGATTGCTCATGCCCAGGTTCTACTCATAATCACTACAACATGTTGCCTCCTTCATTTATTCAACAAATACTAAGTACTATAATACTAGTATTAGGTGGCGCAGCAGATAGGGTATTAGGTCTAGAGGCAGGAGTTTCAATTCAAATCTGGCCTCAGACACTTAATAACTCTGTGACCCTGGGCAAGTCACTTACCCCTGTTTGCCTCAGTTTCCTCATCTGTAAAATGAGCTGGAGAAGGAAATGGCAAACCCCTCCAGTATCTTTGTTAAGAAAACCCCAGCTTTGGTTTGGTTATAACTATTCTTTACAACTTGACTAATGTTTAATGTGAAGGTATTTGTGGAATCTATATCAGATTTCATGCCACCATGGAGGGGCCAGAGGGGGAGAAAATTTGGAATTCAAGGGATTATGGAACTGAATGCTGTAAACTAAAAGTAAGTAAATAAATTGTTTGAAAAACCCAAATGGGATTACAAAGCATCAGACATGACTGAACCAACAATATAAATAGTGTGGGCTCTTCAAAACTATTAAAAATGTTATGAACAGCATTTTGAGGTAGAGGTTGCCTTCACTATATGACTGCTATAACACAGTTATGCAAAAAATACACTTCTTGCTACAAAGATTGTGCATCACCCCTGCAGTGAAGGCAGCTGGGTGGCACAGTGAATAGATTGCCAAGCTTGAAGTTAGGAAGAACTGAATTCAAATCTAGTCTTAAACACTTACTAGCTGTGTGACCCTGAGAAATTCACTTAAAATCTGTTTGCCTCAGTTTCTTCAGCTGTAAAACGGGGACAACAATAATGCCTATCACGTTTGCAAGGATCGAATGAGATAATATTTGTAAAACACTTAGCACACAGTAGGGGCTTAATAAATGCTTATTTCCTGCCCTCCCCCTCCCTTCCCACCCATAAAAATTAAAGGTAGTTGTAGTTCAAGATGAACAACAGCACATTAACATATTCTTGAATTACTCTGTACAAATGTCATTTCCTACAGAGCTTTCCAAGTGAAATGAAAGCTTTTCTGTGTTTTATTGACAGAAGTTTGACTAACTCTCTGATTATAAAATCATAAGGCTGTAGATGGGAATCTATGAGAAAGTGAAGAAAAACTATTCTATGGCACTGAAGATTTTTGCCACCTCTTGAGCTTCAAGAGAGATTTACGTATTTGAATGATTGGCATAATTTCTTTACAAGAGTACTATGGCCAAAGATTCATTCATAACCTAGTAGCCAGCCTCTTCAGGATAAACATCTCCATCCTTACCTAGACTGGTCCATGGATAGCAGATAGATTATACTGCAAGGCTTTCCCACCCAATAGAACATGCCAGAACTTACGCTCTGCTGGCATAGCCTTTGTGATCTCAGGGTCACCTCCAGACCATAATGAAACATGGGAATATCTTTCATTATTTACTTCAATAGGACTCAGATTGTACAAACTCCAGGAAAAGAAATAAATTGATAATAGAGAAGAAAATAGAAAAGCCATTTAAATTATTTGTCGGCTACATTTAAGCCTATTTTGAAGACATTTGGACAATTGTTTCTGTTTCTTTTGACTGTCACTGTTTTCAGTATTGTCAAATCTGTCAGACTTTTATCCATGGTCTAGTTGTGCTGAATTTTTACTAGACTCATATGGAAAATGGTGTTGATTTTAAGCATACTCAGCATTTTAAGAAATTCTTATGTGCGATTTCCCTTAATGACAAAAACATTGTCCCATCCTCATAGTAAGAAGCCACAGGACTATTTTAAGCCCTTACTAATCTTTTTGAGAAGTATCTTAATTGTGTGGTTAGACAGTCCTTTTTCTGCTTATGGAATATTTCAGTTGTTATGTCCCTTTTTTTCCCTTTGTCAGACCTCAAGATACATGATACACGAATCTATTTCTTCCAAACTATGTGCTGGTAACCCCTTTTGGTTTGTTGATACAATAAGGTTTTCCACAAACCTTTGCTTAAAATTCTAACACTGAGCACACATCTCCAAACTTAAGTGGAATGGTATTTTCTCAGAGGCAAATCTAACACTGAAATTCCACCCACCCACCCCCAACCTTGCTTTTTTGGAGTAAACATAACTCATTGATGTTTAGAAGTTAGTTTGTCATTGTTGCTATTTCAGTCATGTCCAACTCTTTGTGACCCCATTTGGGGTTTCCTTGGCAAAGATATTGGAGTGGTTTACTATTTCCTTCTCCAGCTCATTTTATAGATGAGAAAACTGAGGGAAAGAGGGTTAAGTGCATTGCCCAGGCTCACACAGCTAATAAGTGTCTGAGGCCTGATTTGAACTCGGGAAAGTGAGTTTTCCTGATTCCAAGGCTAGTATTCTATCCACTGTGCCACCTAGCTGCCTGTCTAAAAGTTTAGTATTTATTATTTTTTCTCTTCGAGTTTTCTTGAGATAAATTCCTTGGTGTTCCTAAAGCTTTTTAGCAATCAACACATAGCAAGATATGTTAACAATAGATATAGATAATGATTGCTGTGTTAAATGTGAAAAGGTTTCTGTTAATTGAATTTGGAGGTTATGTACAAGGATGATGGTGACAAGACATCAGTCTTGCTTCCCCATATTACAGAGCCTTGGCTCCCTGTCTCCTTGCATGGTTCCACACTCAGAGTTGGCTCTGTCTCTTGCTTAAAGACTGACAGGCCTATTCCAGATACTATGAATAGAACTAGTAGCAGGACTTCTGCAAAACCCAGGTACTTTGCTTCCCAGGTGATGCCATGATCTGTTCTCTTGTTGTATTCAGTATTAGAAGGCATTGACATTTCCAAAACAGAATTACTCTGGGTAGATAGACCAGGCATTGGTGTTTTGAAGGTTTTGTTAATTTGTTTAAACCCCATGTTTTGTCTTGTCTTTGCCCCTGCCATTGTTGTACTGAATAAAGTGAGGGAGACCCCAAGTACAAATTGAAAGTGGATTTTATTAGCACATGACTGTTTGGGGCAAGACCCAAACAGGGGTAGAGGACTGGTATGTAAAGGCAGAAAAAAACCCACAAAACTTGCAAAAGCGGGAATTTACAGAAGCTAAAATCAGCAATTGGTTAATACTGGTTACATAGCCATAAAAGTGTTGACAGTTAGTTTTGTTTCTCAGAACAGGGTGGATACAGAAAGTACCTAGGGTGGGAAATCTTGGAGCGCATGGGTTTTTCTTGTCTGGCCCTTCTGCCAGTAAATCCTCTTCCATGAACAAGGAACACAAAATGGCAGGCAAGGCTCTGAGATAGCGACAATGTTGTAACCTGTATTTTAAGCGCAACATTCCCCACTTCTTATGTGAGTGTGTCAAATCTTTGACACAGTGGGGACCACATCATCATAGTGATCAAGGGGGCCAGCTTCAAGGGGTGGGTAGCAGTGAGCCCTGACAATAAGTAACTTGACAGAGTTAATGTGGGATTTGACAAATTGGAGAATGCGATTAATCAGGCATGGACCTAAAATGAAAACTAGTATGAGAAGGATTAGGGGACCGGCTAGGATTAGGGCAGACACTAAGGTAGTGAGTCAAGGGGATGTTTGAAACAGTGACTGGTAGCAGTTTTTGGCATTTTCCCTTTCCCTCTGTCAGTCTACCAAATTTTTACGGACCAAACTTAAACTTTCCTGCACCATACCAGAGGTGTTCGTGTAGAAGCAACAAGATTCCCAGAGGGCAGCACAGAGGCCCCCCCTGCCAGAGGAATAGCAGATCTAGGCCCCTGAGGTTTTAGAGGACTATCTCCACGAGGAAATCAACCTGCCCCTCCAGGATGGAGATGGAGAGTGCTCTAGGTGAGAGAGATCAATGTCCACCTATGCACTAAATTCCCAGTAGTTGGTGTCCTCCTTAATTAGGGCAGTCACCCCAACAGTGGCCAACCCCACCAGTTGTAGCCCCACCAAGATGGGGATGAGGAGGGGGGCTGTGCACCTTTGACAGAAGGTTTGAACTTCCCTTGAGGCAAAAATAGCTGTATCCCTCCTCGCTGGAGAGAAGGGAGACCTGGGGGATTATTGCTACCAGGATACAAAGGGGGCCACTCAGAGGCTTCTGGGATAGGAACACTGTGGCCAAAACACACCTGGTGAGACCATTGAGACAGGCACACCAGGTTCCTGGTAGGGCAGGAAAGTAATCAGAACTAGAGGGTTGAACTTAAAGGATAGAGCCACAAATGAAGCTATAGG
This sequence comes from Pseudochirops corinnae, assembly GCA_028646515.1. Taxonomy (NCBI): domain Eukaryota; kingdom Metazoa; phylum Chordata; class Mammalia; order Diprotodontia; family Pseudocheiridae; genus Pseudochirops; species Pseudochirops corinnae. Next base: position 126,646,636 of record CM053588.1, on the reverse strand, counting down.
GAGAATCAGAAAGACAATGTCCTTGGTTGTTAGGCAGATACTGGAACCTTGGACATCTCCCAAAGTGAGCCTTGGCTGGCTCCAGTCACAGTTGTCGCATTCTGTTTCAGGCTGGATAGTGGCATCAACCATCACTCCAACATAGTAGGGCACTGAGTGGTCATGCATAATGAACATTCTGGAGGTGTATCAGGGCGAGAAGAGTTTATCACGCCACAGACTTCCTGGAGAAGCCCCATAACAGATGGACTGGAGGGCTCTGTGCTCAGGGAAAGGCCACCCACACTTGGGGTTGGTTGAGGGTTAGGGGCTTGGTGCTCATGCTTGGGTTGAGGAGATACACAAGGGGGCAGAACAAGGGAACCCAGAGGGCCCACAGGGAGAGAGGGTGATGTGGTCCTGTGCTGGGGGATGGTTAGGTACAGTCTAGCCTCAGGCAGGTGTATGAACTGGCCCTGGAGCCCTCTCCAGGCCATACGGGATCCTACAAGGGTTAACCAAGTATGAGGGATAAACCAAAAATTGTGGGTAGGTTGTAGGACAGTAAGGCGAACATGGTTAGGGTCTGCCTCATATCATTGGACGGAAAGATGAAGTTTCCCATTGGGGAGCAGGGACTTTACTGTACAAGCAGGTGGTCCAAGCAAAAGAGAAGCACAGTGGCAGGAGCACAACAAGCCATCAGTAGCCCTGGGATCCCAGCTACCTGGGAGGAGATCTATGGTCAGAGTGTAAAAGTTACAGTTCCTGGAGAAACAGCTCCTTGGAGAGATAGTGCAGAGGTCCAGGGAAAGGACAGGTTGGACACTCTGATGAGTTGTAACCTAGTCACAGATCACACCCAGGTAATCCCTGACATGTGCCCTGTGTAGAGAGTCCAGGTGGTCAAGGGCCCCAGGGGCAAGGGGGTTACCCAAGAGTGACGCTAATAGGGAAGCAATAATCAGGAATGAGAAAAGCAAACAAGCCTTAGCTTCAGGGGATCCTCGTGTACTTCTGCTTTCCATTCTGAGGAGACCACAGACTTCACTCTGGTGTAATAGAGCCAAGTGGGAATAGAGTCCACTTTCACAGTGGTGGGTGCAGTAAGGATCACAGTGTGTGTGGTCCCTTGTACTTCGGTTCCAGAACTGAAGTGGCGAATTTCTTTACCAGCAGAGAGTCTCCAGGCTGGAACCGATGAGATGAGGCCAAGCTTGGAACCAGGAGGGCAGCACAAACTGAGGGCAGGAGTCCTTTCTGAATTACCTGCAGGCCCTGTAGGAACTTGATGAAGGAAGAATTAGTCATTTCAGCATTTAGGTCTTCCAGGATTAAGGGAAGAATGAGTGGTGGTCTACCAAAGATGATTTCAAATGGGGTCAGTCCCAGCTTGTTGGGGGTACACCTGCTCCTAAGCAAGGCCAGTGGCAGCAGGGTGACCCAGGACTCCCAAGTTTCCAAAACAAGCTTGGTGAGAAACTCTTTTAGAGTCCTGTTTACCCTTTCCACTTGCCCTGAGCTTTGAGGCTGATATGCACAGTGTAATTTCCAGGTGACTCCCAAAGCTTTTGCTACTGCTTGTGATACTTTTGCCGCAAACACCAGCCCATTGTCTGACCCAGTTCCCACGGGGAGGCCAAATGAAGGGACCATCTCATTAAGGAGTTTCTTTGCTACTATTAAGGCTGCTTCATTTTTCACAGGGAATGCTTCCACCCACCTGGAAAATGTGTCCACCGTTACTAGGAGGTACTTGTAACCATGTGCAGGTGGTTTTACCTCAGTGAAGTTGATCTCCCAGTGTTCTCCTGGCTGTAACCCCCTTATTCTAACTCCAACTGGTCCTATTTTTCCGTTTTGCATTCACCCATGTGCACATCTCACAATGGTTCACAATGATACACAGATGCTCATTTAGATGGGGAATATGGTACCTCTCTCTCAGGGGGAGACTAAGTTTCTTCTCTCCCAGGTGAGTAGTCTGGGGACAGAGGCAGGGTGGGTGTCTCCATGAGGGAACAGATAGTTGAGGGAAGGGATGAGACAGCAGCCTGATGGGCGGCAAGGTCTGCCACACGCTTACCAACCTCCTCTGGGGGGTCACCCACTTGATGAGCCAGTCAATGAATGATGGAGACACAAGGGGGAGCCACAAAGAGTCAAGAAGAGACAGGATTTCCTCCCAGTTCTTAATAGTTCTGCTAGCCACAGTCAGAAAGGCTGCATTCACGGTAGATAGTGGCATGGATGTGGGCAGTGGCAAAGGCATAACGGCCATTGGTGTAGATGTTAGCTGACTTCCCCCCTGCAAGGCGGAGAGCCTGAGTCAGGGCAACAAGCTCAGCGTGTTGGGCAGAGGATCTGGGAAAGAGGGGAGAGGACCACAAGACCATGAGGGATGAGGATGACACAACTGCAGCGCCAGACCTATGTATTCCAGCGTCCACAAAGCTGCTGCCATCCGTGAAGAGAATCAGGTCAGGATTCTGCAGGGATATGTCAGTGAAATTGGGCCTTGCAGCTTGGACCTGATCAATGACCTGAAGGCAGTCATGAACAGTGGGAAAGGATAAGTTGGGTGTTGGGTCCGGAAGCAGGGTGGCAGGGTTAAGAGCAGAGGTTTTAGAAAAAGTTAGGTGGGGCTGATCCAAGAGGAGTGTCTGGTACTGGGTCAGGTGGGAGTTGGAGAGCCATCCAGTAGGATCACTATGGAGGAGAGTCTCCACAGAATGAGGAGCAGAGATAGAAGCGGCCTGGCCTAGGGAGAGCTTATTGGCCTCTTTAACAAGGAGAGCTGTAGCGGCGACTGCCCGGAGGCAAGGGGACCAGGCAGCCATAACAGAATCAAGGCGAAAAGCAACAGGGTGGTGCCAAGGGCCTAGGGTTTGGGTGAGGACACCCTTAGCCATTCCATGAGACTCAGTAACAAGGAGGTGGAATGGCTTAGTGATAACAGGCAGGGCTAAAGCAGACACAGAGACCAAGACAGCTTTTAAAGCATCAAAAGTCTCTTGTTCTGGTGAGGACCAAGAAAGAGGTCCAGAGCTGGTTGTAGCAGAATAGAGGGGCTTTGCAATCTCAGCAAAACCCAGAATCCAGAGCCGGTAGTAACCTACAGTACCCAGGAATTCCCGAACTTGTTTCTTAGTCTTCAGGATAGGCAAGTCTAGGATGGTTTGAATACGAGAAGGGGAAAGGGTTTGAGTGCTCCCGAGAGAATATAACCCAGATAGGTGACCTGAGACAAACAGATCTAAGCTTTTCTAGAAGAAATGTGATAGCCCAAAGACTGCAGGAGAGATAGGAGGTTGGAAGTGGCAGACAAGCAGGCGTCTTCAGTAGGCACGGCAAGGAGGGGGTCATCAATGTATTGAATCAGAGAGCAGGAGGGGAGAGACTCACGAAAAGGCAGGAGGTCCTTAAGGGGAGCCTTGTCAAAAAGGGTTAAAGCCCTGGGGCAGGTGTGTCCAGATTAACTGGCCAGAGTACCCACCCTCAGGGCCTATCCAGGTGAAAGCAAAAAGGGGTTGGCTGGCAGGGGCCAGGGGAATGGTGAAGAAAGCATCTTTGAGATCCAAGACAGTATAGATACAACGTGAAGGGAGAAGGAGGCTAAAGAGAGTATAGGGATTTGGAACAGTTTGGTGAATGGTCTCCACCTGCTTGTTCACCTCCCGCAGATCCTAAACAGGCCTAAAGTCAGAGATACCAGGTTTACGAACAAGGAGAAAGGGAGTGTTCCATGGGGATTGGCAGGGTACTAGAATACCGGCCTCCCGCAGCTGGGAGATGTGAACTGCGATGCCTTGATGGGCCTCAGAGGACATGAGATACTGGCAAACCAAGACAGGGGAGGCAGTGGCAAGGAGTTGCATGACCACTGGAAGATGATTAGAGGCCAGGCCAGGGGGGTTGGTCTCTGCCCACACCCCAGGGTGGAATTCAAAGAGGCTTACCAACAAAGGGGATATGTTAGAGGGGGAGGTGGCTTCACAGAGTAGGAACTAGGGAGCTAGGGGCATGGTGACCAAGATAGAGACTGGGGAAGGATTATTCGCAGGAGAAAGTGCCAGGGAAGCAGATGGGCTGAGATTGAAGGAAATAGTAGCTTGGAGCTTTTGCAAGAGGTCCCGGCCTAGGAGAGGATATGGGTAGTCAGGCATAACTAGGGAAGAGTGAGTAACTGTGTCTTCCCAAGTCCACTACCCTATCTGAGGTCTATGGGCAGGACAAGGTCTCCCCAGTGGCACCTTGGACAGGGGAGGTCTTGGAAGAGAAGGAGCCAAGGGGTTGAGTCAGAATAGAATGGGCTGCACCTGTGTCATCTAGGAAGTCAACAGTGCAGCCCCTGATTTTCAAGCAGACTTGGGGCTCGTGAGGGTTGAGGGAGAAAATCCCTGGGCTGCATCAATCACTGAGTGCTAAAACCTCTGGAGTGGGGTGGGGTTGCTTGTGAGGCTTTTTGAGAGGAACACTCATTCTTCTAGTGTCCCACCTCTTTGCAGGAGGTGCACTGGTCCTTCACAAGAGGGGGATAGGTATCATGTGGTACGGTGCCCACTAAGGTGCCCGCCCTGTTTGGGAGTTTGAAGTGCAGCCACAAGGACTTGGGCAAGACACTTGTCAGTTTTATCAGAGGGACTGTCTCTGGTCTCATAAACCTTTTGGGCAATTTCTACCAATTGGGACATAACCATGCCTTTGAAACCCTCCTGTTTCTGATGTCAGGGGCGGACTGGGAAACAAAAGCAAAATTCAGGGCTTGGGCGTTCTCAGGGTCAATAGGGGTATAAGGCCAGTAAGCCTCATAAAGGCACTCCAAGAAAGCCCCAAGTTGGGGCCCTTGCTTGACCTCAGAAAACTTAGGTTAGTTGGTTTCCAGGCTGCCATTTTTAGGCCCTGCAGGAGGTATCGGTAGTAGGTGTCCAATGCCTCACAGCCCCGAGAGGTATAGGGTCCCAACCAGGCCAAGAAGGGGGAAAAACCCGCTCAACCTCATCCTGTCTTTCCTCCACTGACCCATCCCCAGGACCCAGCACATCCTTCTTGGCCTCCTGCCTAATCCTATATCGCTCCTCAGTGGTTAACAGGGTTGTTAAGAATTGTTGGCAATCATCCCACTTGGGCCAATGTGTGTGGAAGATGGACTCAACGAGGTTAATGAGAGCCTGAGGTTTTTCTGAGAAAGGGGGTTTTGAGTTTTCCAATTACAGATGTCCAAGGTAGAAAAAGGAACACAGACCAGAAAAGGGCTTCCTTCTGGGTTAGGGGCTTCCGTAAGGGGGAAGGGTGGCTGAAAAGGAGGGGGGCCCTTCAGGGGGCCCATAGCTTGCCCTGGTACAAGTGGGGGGGTGAAAGGGGACTTGGGGAGGTGGGAAGCCCTGAGGAGTCAGGTGAAAGGGTGGAAGGAGGGGGTTGAGGGTTATAAGGTGATGGGAGATCATGCTCCTTGCTATGATCCTGTAGGACTTTCACAGGAGGCTTTTTAGAGGTGTCCAAGGGTGAGTGGGCCATGAGGACTTGGGTTCCCCTTTGCAAGGAACAGTTTCTAAGCCAAGGAACGGGGTGAGGTCCAGCCAGGCATTGATAAAGGGAACTGATCTTGGTGCCCTGGGTTGCCTGTTAGCACCCTCCACACTAATTGGACAGTCTGTTTGTTGAAACTTCCTTGTGGGGACCAGCCTACTCCAAATGTGGGCCACTCATTCATGCAGTAAAGAATGAGTTTGTTCTTTTTCAAGGGAATCCCGTAATCTGTCCCATCCTGATAGGCTTCCTTAAAATGACTTGATATGCACCCCAGGGGTGTCTTTAATGTGCTGGCTGAACCTCCCTTATCTTAAAACAAAGATACAGACAAACATTATAGTCTTACAGACAAAAATGTCTTCCCAGTGGAAATCAGAGAAACTCCCTTGAAGGTTCTCGTTTAGTAGCCACTGGAAGACCTGCTTTGCAGAATGAAAGTGAGGAGGTCTCAAGCAAATGATCTAAAAACAAACCTTGCTTGCAAGTCCAAAATGGTTAGAAGACATAGACAGACACTAAAAGACCTGAAAAGGTATAGGTGGAGACCTGACATCTCGGGGTGCCCTGAGGACTGGTGTGTACGAACACTAAGCCACCTCCAGCCCCAGATCCCCACAGAACCAGAAAACAGAAATGTACTCACCTCCAGAGGTCTTGAATCCACACAGGGTCAAATAGGGGCAAGTTGGAGTAGGGAGGCAGGTGCAGTCCTTCTTTCCTCGAGCCCTGGGGCCCTGGAACATCTCAGGGGACAGCTCCCTTAGGAAGTGGGGTGAGCAGATGCCTGCTGCCTGAGGCCAAGTGCTCCTCCTGTTTGTGGATCTCTGCGGTGACACGAGACAACGCAAATCTCGCAGGGGCCTCCAAAATGTTGTGCCGAATAAAGCAAGTGAGACCCCGAGTACAAATTGAAAGTGGATTTTATTAGTGCATGACTGCTCGGGGCAAGACCCAAACAGGGGTAGAGCACTGGTATATAAAGGCATAAACAACCCACAAAACTTGCAAAAGCAGAAATTTACATAAGCTAAAATCAGCAATTGGTTAATACTGGTTACATAGCCATAGAAGGATTGACAGTTTTGTTTCTCAGAACAGGTTTGATAAGGAAAGTACCTAGGGTGGGAAATCTTGGTGCGTGTGGGTTTTTCTTGGCGGGCCCTTCTGCCAATAAGTCCTCTTCTGTGAAGAAGGAAGACAAAATGGCAGGCAAGGCTCTGAGACAGCAACAATGTTATAACCTGTATTTTAAGAACAACACCATACCCTGGTATCTATTTCTTCGTAATCTTGTTCCCTTAGAGAACCAACCATCTTATAAGATGACTAGCTTTTGATTACAACCTTTACTATTTCCTCTTTTTCTCTCAAATCCAACCAGATCCTTAGTCCATCAGTGATGCTGAATTCCAGGTCTAGCAACCCTCCACAGTTACTATGTCTTCATCTAAAGATTTGCCTTGTTGGATACATGAGTCAAGATTGAAATTTTCAGTGATTTTGAGATTTTGAAGGAACTTCAGTGGCCCTCTAGTCAAACCCACACTCAAAAGGAATCCTCTTTGCATCACAACCAACAAAGGATCAGTCACCTGACTGAAGACTTTCAAAACTGGTGACCCCACACCCTCTTGAAACAGCCTTTTCTACTTTAGAACAGTTTGAATCATAAGAAGCATTTTCCTTATATCAAGGCTAAATTGCCTCCATGCACCTTCTACACTTTGAGCCTGGTTTTGCCCTCAGGGCCAAAAAGAAGTCTAATCTCTGCAAAATGACTGACAACTCTTCAAAAACAGAATTTAAATTCAGCTATCCTGCCCTCTGGGCAGCTAAGTGGAGCAGTGGATAGACTGAGTGCTGGGTCTTGAGTCAGGAAGTCTCCTCTTCCTGAGTTCAGATCAGGCTTCTAACTTTTACTAGCTTTGTGACCCTGGGCAAGTCACTTAACCTTTTTTGCTTCACTTTCTTCATCTGTAAAATGAGCTGGAGAAAGAAATGGCTGGCAAACCACTCCACTATCATCAACAAGAAAACCCCATATGGGGTCACGAAGAGTCTGAAGCAACTGAACAACAACAAAGGTAGCACAGTGTATAAAGAGCTGGGATTGGAGTCAGGAAGACCTTCTTTCAAATCCATCCTTAGATACCTATTAGCTGTGTGACCTTGGGAAGTCACTTAGCTTTTGTTTGCGTTAGCTTCGCTCCTCTTCTGTGAAATGGGCATATAGCACCTGCTTCCCAAGGTGATTGTGAGGATCAAATCAGATAATAATTGTAAAGTGCTTATAGCACACAAACCTAACACAAAGGAAGCGTTTCATAAGTGTTAGCTATGATTATATATATATATATATTTCTTTTGAAAATCTGTTTCTTGGTGAGTTGTCTTTATTCAGTCTATTCAGATAAATCCTATGTTTGCTTTTCGTTAGAATTGCTTCCTGTTTTGTCCATAGAATTTCATTCTTGAGTATCTCCTATCCCTTCAGAGTCTACTTTCCCTATAGAATTTCAGTTTGTGGGATCTTACTCATCTTTCCTCTGAACATTTGGAAAACTTCTTTCCCAAAATCCAGACAATGAATGAATTTCCTCCCTTTCTCTTTCCTAAAGTTTAGGAGAAAAGTTGTCATTTCCTGGAATTCTGATCATATCTATCATATCTATCATATCTTATCATATCTACCCTAGAAATCAGTTCCTCTCTATTAGTGAGAATAATACCCAGAACTGAATTTCTTCTTGTTGGTTCTTCCATTTTTGAAGGCAATTCTATTGTTACTTGCTCTGATGGCTAGATGATTGAAGTCCCCACCATTACTATTCATTCCAAGCTTGTGACCTGTTGCCCCAAATATTCTATTTTCTCTTTCTGTCTAAGGGATGTCTAAGGGATGCTCCAATGATAAAATCACTTCTGTTTCTCCTTCTATTGACCTTAACATGATTGCATTCCACCAATACTCCCCCTTCCAGTCCTAGATTTCCTTCCCCCGAGTGTTCTTTCTTAATGTTATCCCACATCAACCTACTTTTAACTATCCTCATGGTCATCATCATAGTTATCATTGGTTTTTAAATAAGGTATACCCGTCTAGAGCTATATTGTAGTCATGGATTTCATTAATCCAAGTTTCAGTGATACCTGTGAGATTAAATTTGCCTACCTTTGAGGTTTTGGTTTGTTTTTTTTTTTGTCTAAACTTTAGATTCATATTATGTAAAGATGTTTAAGGCTAGGGATTATACTACTAGTTTCTTTGCATGCATACTTCTAGGTATCTCCATCTCTAGTTTTCTCCTTTCATTGAAACTATTTTTTATAGCATCTTCCTTGGAGATACACACAGGCAATTTCCCCCCCTTTTTTTTCTTTGTTTTTGTTTATTGTTTGTTTGTCTGTTGCCTTTTAAAATTAGATTTGCAGTATACCAGGCAAATTGATTTTTCTCAGCCATTTTTAGATGTGGTCCATCTCTGGCCAGGAATCTCTCACCCTCCAGAAGTCCAAATCCCATTCTCAGATGCTACCTCCTTAACTAGTTCACTTATCACCCTTTTTTTTTTTCTTTTCTACATGCTTTGCTTTTGGTGGGCATCATGAGGAAAATACAGCCTGTCATCCTACGGTCTCTAGTTTCTTCTATATGAAATTTCACAAGATTTTATAACTTTTGGCAATATTTATTTAGGTTCCTTCTGGCAGTATCATTTGTACCCACCAGAAGGGAGGAATAGTCAGGTATTTCAATATGGCTTGGGAAGTTCTTGGTTATATCTTGAATATATGTCCTGAAAAACAGAAGACCTGTCAGGTACTACCAGGTAAACAAATAGATTCCTTAGTACACCTGGAAAAAAAAAGAGAATTACCAACTATTGCTACTTGTGGGTTCTTTCTCTGACCCTTTCGGAACCACTGTTGTGTTGGCTCCAATTGTGGCTCCAATACACCATTCTTTGGAAGATTATATATTTTTTTCATTTCTCTTGCCTTTTCTTGCTAACTACATTCTCCATCTTTTTGAGTCTTCTTCAGGTCCTATGTCCTAATATTTCTTTATATTGTTGATTTTTATTCTTTGGAGGGTAAGCAGCTGTTTCCTCCTCAAACCACCTCGGTCCCTCCTCTTCAAAAAAAACCCCTCAAATTTTAAACCTTAACTATCTAATTCTCCTTTTCCTTTTCTTTATGCTCTATGTAGTATTTTTCCACTCTCCAATATCCTTAACACAGGTCAAGTCTTCCCTTCTCCACTTCAGATTCCCCTCATTCCCAACCCTCCCAGTGGAGTTTCTCTTGTATTTCTTCTAAAAACTTACTGTCCCTCACAGTCTGGAGTGTGAAGAGGCATTCTGGAACACTCTTCAGCATTTATCCTGTTTCAGGGAGATCAGTATACATTGGGAGCACAGATAATAGTCATTTGACTGTGCCAGAAATACAGATATCAAGGCAAAACAAGACATTTTGCCTCCCCTCTCCCCGTATTACCCATTTTCAGCCTTTTTTGAAGTATTTGGGGATTATTGCACCTCAAACTTAAATGGCTGAATAAAACTTGTACAGCTAATTATCACTTCTAAACAACTTGACAATTCTGTTCACCTTCCACTTATCTCTTTTACCTTGCTTTATCTTGCCAACTTGTTACTTTTCAGTCATTTTCAGTTGTGTCTGACTCTTCATGACCTTATTTGGGGCTTTTTTAGAAAAGAAACTAGAGTGATTTGCCATTGCCTTCTTTAGCTCATTTTACAGATGAGGAAACTGGGGCAAACAAGGTTAACTTAAGTGACTTTCTCAGGGTCACACAGCTAGTAAGAATTTGAAGCCGGATTTGAACTCAGGAAGATGAGTCTTCCAGACTCCAGGTCTGGCACTCTATTACCAGGTCTGGCACACCACCTAGCTGCCCTTTTCTTGCTGTAGTCTTGTCAACTAGCTGCCCCTTTTCTTTTCTGAGTCTTCTTCAGTTCCTTCCTTCATCTTATTTGACCTCGATTCTCCCTCAACCTTCTCTTATAGAATACAGAAGTTGATTATTTTCTTCCAAATTTTCCTCAACTTCTTCCAAATTTCTTCTTTCCAAATTCCACCTCTGGTTTTCTTTACTAGTCCAGATGTTCCAAATCACCTGTGCAATTTCCTTTTCCTTATTTGGTTCTTTGTCCTTCTCCATTAGGAACAGAACTGCTTTGGCTGGTCACTTAAAAAAAAATGTGTGTGGCATAATCCCCTGTCTAACTAACTTCTAAACCAAGGAGCTTTGAAAGTTTAGAAGAGTAGCAAGTATGCAACCACTTGGTCAACGTTTTATTGTCTTATTAAGCAATACACGCTACTTGTTATGCACTGCCTATTTGCTGATCACCTCTATAGTAAGATTATAAAGAATTATATTAGGTACCAAAGCACTTTGTCAGCTTTTCTGGAGCACCAGGCAGGTCAGCTGAGTATGGTTCACAGCAAGAGCAAGAAGGACTGAGGATTTGGTCAATAGGTGGTGGCAAAGAGCCAAGTTTAAACTGGCTAAGTACGCAAGTCCACACATTTCCTGGGTATATAGGCAGAACTGAGTGGCAACAATTTCTCATTTTATGAGAGCCATAGGAAAGATGGTACTCACTTTGCCAACCAACATAGATGAATCTCCCCAGTGAGTACAGGGGACTTCCTAAGACCCAAATCCTCAAAACTGAAAATGTCTGGGAAAGTAGATTGCTATGACCGCGAAATGGATAAATTTAGTATTGGTACAGATATTGAAATTCAGTTCATACTTAGGAGCACATAAATACTGTACTAGACAATACTTTAACTGATACACTGTAAAATGTATGGATTAATTATAAATTGTTGAGAACAGCTACATGGTGCAGTGGATAGAGTGAAGACCTAGAATCAGGAAGACTCATCTTCCTCAGTTAAAATCTGGCCTCAGATACTTACTAGCTGTGTGATCCTGAGCAAGTCACTTAACTTGTTTGCCTCAGTTTTCTTATCTGTAAAATGAGCTGGAGAAGGAAATGACAAACCATTCCACTATTTTTGTCAAGAAAACTCCAAGTGGGGTCACGAAGGACTCTTCAGGACACAACTGAAATGACTGAACAGCAGCAAAAATGTATAGGGCCTTAGAAATGCAGCTTAGAGAAATTTTTCTTTTAATGATATCTGTTAAATTCATTTTGGAAAAGTACTGCTAGTGTGGTCTTTGGTGACTACATGGAGATAGTCCTTTACAGAACTAGATGTTGCAATGCGACTTGGCAAGCTGGTATTCTCTTTGTGATCTGGGCATCTATTTTTAGGAAGTGTGACATATGATAATAAGAATAAAACTGAGAAACTTTACATGAACAACTTTACAACAACAACTTATAACAACAACAACTTAAATTCTCTAAAGTTTAAAAAAGCAAAATACTCTAGAAAATAAAGATAATTTTTTTTCCATTTTTGGGTGAAACTTTGCTGGATCAGCTTTCTGAGCAGGTAGGAGAAGTAGTAAATTGAGTTATCAGATTCTTTGAAAAAAGGGATTCATACTTTCTTAGTATCTTCTATCATATCGAGGACAGACTAGATACATAGTGTAGTATAGTTAATGGAGATGATTAAAAAGACCGAGATAAATTGTCTGTGGCTCTAGGCCTCTAGCATCATAGAATAGCCTGCCAACATGCACAGTGACTCCAAGGTCATTGACCTGACATGCAAAGGCTTCCACAATCTGACCTCAGCTCTCCTTCCCGTTCTTATTACCTGTTACTCCATTTCAAGGTTTTTGTGATCTTCCCAATCTAGATTACTTGATGTTTATCCCATCTCCCAAAGTGTTGAGTTGGCAGTAACTGCGATAAAGCTTCTAATCCACAGATAAAGTTTTTAAGCACACTTTCACACTCCCTATCTCATTTGAGTTTCAGAACAACCCTATGAGGTTGGTGCCACTGGTTTTCTCCCCACTTTCCAGGTGAGGCAACTGAAGTTAACCGAGGTTAAGTGATTTGCCCAAAATCACACAGTAATTATTAGGTCAGGATCTCAAATGCAAATCTTCTGACAATAAAGAGCTCTTTCCAATAAGGGAGGGAAAGGGAATAAGCATTTACTAAGTGCCTACTTATGTCCCAGGCTGTGGCAGCTTCTTGTCTAAGTGGACAGAATACTGGGTCTAGAGTTAGGAAGAGAAAAATTCAAATGTGACTTCAGATACTTACTAGCTGTGTGATCCTGGGCAAGTCACTTAATCCTGTTTGCCTCAGTTTCCTCATCTGTAAAATGAGAGGAAGAAGGAAATGGTAAACCACTCCAGTACCTTTGCCAAGAAATCCCCAAAAGAGATCACAAGGAGTAAGATGTGACTGAAAAACAACTAAACAACAAATGTCCCAAGCACTCTGCTAAGTGCTTTTACAAAAACACTACTACTTCATTTGATCCTTACAACAACCTAACAGGCAGGTGCTATTATCAGCCTCATACACAATTAAGGAAACTGAGGCAGAAGTTAAAGGACTTGCCCAGAGTAACAGAACTAGTGTCTGAGATTGGATTTGAACTCAGGTCTATCCTGACTTCAAACCCAGCACTCTATTCACTGTGCCACTCAATAATCTATTAGCATGACATAATAAAAAGACAGAGTAGTAGAGTAAAAAGAATTGGGCTTTGAGAGCACAATATGAATGCTGCCTTAAACACTTTACTAGATTTTTGATTGTGGGAAAGTCATTTGACCTCTCAAAACTTCAGTTTTCTCTTCTATAAAATATGGATAATAATAGGAGGTAGAGTCATTGATTCCATTTTTAATGACTCTGCATAAATTATGTTAAGAGAATTTAATGTGAACATCCAAAAGAAATTTCTTTGTCATGATCATAAACCATTTGCTGAACAAATGAGTAAAAAAAAAAAAGGACATTTTGTTTCTTCTGCACGATTTTCATGTGTAAAGTTGTGTTTTTACCTTAAAAGGCAAAAAAATAGGTAACTATATTTGTCTTTGTTGAAACAAAGAATAAACGAAACCACCCTGGTTATGGGTAGGCATTTAAGCTGTCCCCAGTGCAGATGGGTTTATAGCTGCCTCTCAAATATGGCTCTCTTCTGCCTAAGAATCTGTTTACCCCCCCCCCAAAAAAAGTAGCATATAAGTTAAAAAAAAAAACTATTTAAGAAACCTGGAAAGCTGCTATATAAATATAATAATAGACTGTATGGTAAATAGCAGCTTTTAGTGAATCTGATTCTCTGACATGTATGTCATTACTTTGTAAGTTGAGGACGGAGCTTGAATTAGATTTATTTCCTGTGTATCTCCAGCACCCAGCACAGCACACAGGAATTCAATAAATGTTTGTTGAGGTTGCTTTTTCTCTGACGCTTCATAAAGTAGACCAAGGTCATAGCAATTCAATTCAGCAATTCTAATGGTTACTTGAAATAGAAAATAACAACAAAATAGAACGGGTTGTAATGATACCCTATTTTGACACTGTAGTCATGTCAGATGTATGTATAGATGGATAGATATATGTATATAAGATATACATACATATACTCACACACACATACACACACATATAACTCACTCAGAGAATATGTACAGGATGGTATCATGAATGATACAGTCTGTGACACACATTTCAAGTATTTCCATCATTCTGATGGCTTTTTCAGAAGCAATGCGATGTCATGAATAGGTAGCCAGTCTTGGAGACAGGAAGACATTTGGATCCAGCTTTTGACACATACCAAGCTCTGTGACCACAGGCAATTTACTTAACCTCCTGGTGCTTCCAAGCAAATCTCTTAAATGATAAATGCATAAATTATTATAGATATATAAATTATAAATACGAGTATAGAAAATCCCTTTACGGAGTTATTTATAACAAGTACAACAAGATATGTGACAGGAAGATTGATTCTGGTGTCTTCCCTCTGTTAATTATTCCCTATTTATCCTTTATTTAGTACTTGTCAGTACTTACTGTTCGTTGTCTCTACCGTTAGATCGTGAGCTCGTGGAGAGCAGGAACTATCTCTTGCCTCTCTTGTATCTGCAGCATTTAGTACTATGCCTGGAACATAGTAGATGCTTAATAAATGTTTATTAATTGATTATTGCCCTAGAAGAAATTAATAAAGCCCTACTGAGAACTGATATATAAACAAGTCAGTGTTCAGATTGGCTAAGATGACAAAACAGGAAAATGATAAATGCTGGAGAAGATGTGGGAAAACTAGAACACTAATGCATTGTTGGTGGCGTTGTGAGCTGATCCACCCGTTCTGGAGAGCAATCTGGAACTATGCCCAAAGGGCTAAAAAAATGTGCATATCCTTTGGTCCAGCAATACCATTTCTAGGGCTGTATCCCAAAGAGATCATACGAGTGGGAAAAGGACCCATATGTAGAAAAATATTTATAGTAGCTCTTTTTGTGATGGCAAAGAATTGGAAATCAAGGGGATGCCCATCAATTGGGGAATGGCTAAACAAGTTGTGGTATATGAATGCAATGAATACTATTGTGCTATAAGAAATGAGGAGGAGACAGACTTTATATAACCTAGAGAGACTTATATAAACTAATGCTGAGTGAGGAGAGCAGAACCCAAACACTGTACATAATTACAGACACATCGTATCTGTGATGACTGACTTTGATAGACTGGGCACCTCTCAGCAATGCAAGGTTCTAAGATAACTCCAAAAGACTCATGATGGAAAGAGATATCCACATCCAGAGAAAGAACTACAGAGTCTGAATGCAGATTGAAGCAAACTAGTCTCTCTCTCTCTCTCTCTTTTGTTTTGTTTTGTTTCTTCCTTCTTTCTCACTGTTCATTCCATTGGTTATAATTCTTCTTTATAACTTGACTGTTTAATGTCAAGGTATTTGTAGAACCTATATCAGACTGGAACTCAAGGGATTGTAGAACTGAATGTTGTAAACTAAAAGTAAATAAATATAAATTAATTCATAAAAAAGAAGTCAGCTTAGTCTAACTAAGCCAATTCTTGATAAGAGTTGTCCATAATAGGACAAGAAAAGAACCTAAAGTATTCCAAAATACCATTGCTTCTGTTTGAAAAGTTTCTATTTGGTTATTGTTAAAGCTTTCATGGGACCATAGACTTCAGGGTTTGAAATATCATTAGAAGTCATTGGGCACTAACTAAATCCTGCAATCCTAGGAAAGGTATAATTACGACTGAGCAGAGTATCTTCAAACTGAAGTCAGTGTAGAGCCCACACTTCTTCCCCAAACCCAGCTTACATAAATCCCAAATGTGTGCTGTGCCCCTTTTATTTTTTCGGTTTATGTCATCTTTCTCTCAAAGATATCTTATGTTATAGGCATCCCACAGTCAGACATCAATAGCATCTATTGCCTGATTCTTCTCACTTAAAAATGAATAACAAAGGGCCCTTTAAAACAGCAGGGGGAGAAAATCATTTTCTAAACACCTACCCCTCTCACATTCTTTGCTCTATTTTGAGCACAATTACCGCCAAAGCCATCAGCCTCTAGGCTGCTATGACTTCTGGAGTCATTTAGGAATCTGTTCTAATGGTGCCATGGTAGCTGCTGTGTACAAACAATGTTACCTAGCCATTCATCCTGCCAGTAGCCTCCTCACTGCCCACATCGAGCTCACAGTGTTTTCCTTTCTGTTGTAGCTCTCGAGCTTAGCATGGCGCCCAGCAAATACTGCTTAATAAATGCTTGTTGCCTGACTCAAGGCCATATATGTGTTCATGTGCAGTAATAGAATAGTATTCTTTCTCTGCCCAGGGCTATTCCCATAGAGTTTCTAAACTCATTACTTTCATTTCCTTGCCAATCATGTACTTCCCAAGCCTTTACAACCTGGCTTTCACTTCTATCACTTAACTGAAAATGGCACTTTCCAAAGTAACCAGTGATCTTTTAAACCTAATGGCCTAGACAAACCTAATGGCCATTTTTTAAATTCACCCTTCTTGACCATTCTGCAGTGTCCTATGATGTTGACCATCCACTCTACTGAGCTATTGTCTCCATTTTCTTTGGTAGACTCTCTTGGTTCTCCTCTCACCTGTCTGCCCACTCCTCCTCAGGCTCCCTTGCTAAATCATCATTCATATCACACCAACTGAGTGTATCCCAAGGTTCTGTCTTGGGCCCTTTTTTTCTTTTCCCTCTACATTTTCTCAATTGGTGACTTCAGCAGTTCCCAGAGATTTAATTATCATCTTGATGACAGTTATTCCCAAAGGTATAGCTCTAGTCCTACTCTTTCTCTGGTGTTGCAGTCACAGATCACCAGCTCCCAGTTGAACGTGAAGTTGAATTAGAGGTGTATAAGTATCTCAAGTAACAACTCAAGTCAGCAGTCCTTTCTTAAAAGCTTATTTTGTGCTAGGTACTACGCTAAGTGCTGGTAATGTGAGGAGAAAGACAGCTCTTGCCCTCAAGGAGCTTATACTCTAATAGGAAAGCTGAAAAGGTAATTCAAAGAGGAAGGTGCCTACATGGGGGGCATAGTAGAGAAAGTCCAGAGAGTCAAGAGGAGTCTAGAAAGGAATGAATACAAGGCTGGCCTGGGAGTTTTTTCTTAAAATAGATGTTCTGGTAGGTATGAGCCAATGAGAGGCAAAAATGGCAAAGACAAATTGTACTTCCAGTGTGAGAAGTCCAGTAGAGGACCAAACAAATTCAACATGCCCATGTAGGACTCATTATCTTTCACCACCCCAACCCACTCTGTTCTGAAAGTCTTTATTTCTATATTTTTAACATTTAACTTACTTTAGTTTTTATTTTTATGAGCTTGACAAACATCAACAAACCCAAACATTTCACTATACAAAGAATGGAAAAGATGATTGAATATAAAACTGAGAACTTATGTAGAATTTGTATCGTTTAAAATATATGTTAAATTTAACATGAAAGGAATAAATTTCCTGGCTTTTCTGCATCCTCTTCTGAATTTCTTCACTTTCTTATACCCTCTTTCTGTAAAAGGCAACATTAGCTGTATAAGTATGTATGTGTATATATGTATATGTGTATCTATGTATCAGCAGTGGGGGAGGAAAGGAAGAAAAAAGAATAAAGTAAAAAGTGCATGGCAGAGAACAAAAGAAAATAAGGAAGCAAAGAAAAGATAGACAGCTCTCAGCACAACACATAATATTTATTATATAAGCTTTCTTGAAATGGAAATTTGTTGCCATATATTTTGAATCCTCTTACATTTTGCTGTGCACAAGACATGCTTTTTCTCCTCTTTTCTTATTTTGTGTTTGTCTCAATATTTAAATTTATAACATGCTTCTTTTTCTTTTCTTATTGCATATTTAAGTTTCAGTAATAAAATAAGGAGAAAAAAAGGCAACATTAGTCTTCCAGTCACTCAAGTAGTTGTGAAAAGGAAACTTGGCTTTAGTGATCTTAAAACAGCAATATTTTAAATATTCTGTAATATAATGATATTGCCACAATTACAGTACAACTATCCAAATAAAATGAACGAGTTCCCCATTTTATAGAATAAAAAAAATACCAGTGGATTCTAGGTGATGCTAAGGCTTGAAGGGTTCCTAATGCTAAAATATTTGAGAATGTTTTCAGTGCTCTTAGAAAATGAAAAGACACTGATAGATAGTGGAGATACTGATAATTTGGAAGAAGGAAGAATGCTCCTTGATTCAGAAATTAATTTTGCACAGTTATGTTGCACTCCCCCAGAAAGCATAGTTAGAGAGTTCAGTGAAAATAGCCCCAGATGTAAATTCAGAGGGTATGTTCAAATCCTACTTTTGCCATTTATTATGTTAACTTGCATAAGTCACAACTTTTGCTTGTTTCCTCAAGTTCTAACAGGTTGTTGTTTTGGGAGGGAGGGTGCAAAATGGAATTGATTTTTATTTTGTTTCTTTTGTTATTCTTGAAAATGAAGTTGATGGGGTAGCTAGGTGGCACAGTGAATAGAGCACCAGCCCTGGAGTCAGGAGGACCTGAGTTCAAATCTACCCTCAGACACTTAACTTACTAGCCTTGTGACCTTGGGCAAGTCACTTAACCCCAATTGCCCTGCCCTCCCCCCTCCAAAAAGAAAAAAAAAGAAAATGAAGATGACAATATGATGGTAAGGCTGGAAAGAACCCTCTCATTTTATAGTTTGAAGAAACGAAGTCATATAGTGGTGAATTCAGTTGTCCAAGGTTACATAGCCAGTTACTGGCAGAGCTAGGACTAGAAGCCTCATCTCCAGCACACTAACCTGGATGCTCTTTATTTTATAACATCTCTCCTCTGATGCTGCTACCACCCTGATGCAAGCCCTCATCACCTCACTGTTGTAATAGTCTGCTGGTGGGTCTGCCTTCCACATACCTCTCCCCCACTGCAGTCCACTGCAGCTGTCAAAATGATTTTCCTAAAGAACAGGTCTAACTATGTCACCACCTGTTCAGTAAACTGCAATGGCTCCCTATTACCTCTAGAATCAAATACAAAATCCTCTGTTTGGCATTCAGAACCATCTGTTACCTATCTTCACTCCACCATATTTCTAGTCTTCTTATGCCTTACACATCCTCTTCATTCCAGTGACACTGATCTCCATACTCTTCCATCTCCTGACAATGGGCATTTTCATTTCTGGGCTGTTCCCTATGCCTGGAATACTCTCCTTTTCATCTCCTAGCTTCATTCACATTCCCAATAAAATCCATCCTTCAACAGGAAGCCTTTCCCAATCTCTCCTAATTCTAGTGCCTCTTCTCTGTTGATTATTTCCTCTTTATCCTATAATTAGCTTGTGTGTACATAACAGTTTGGAACAGCCAGGTGGCACAGTGGATAAAGTGCTGGGCCTGCAGTTTGAATTTGGCCTCAGACACTAGCAGTGTGACTTGGGCAAGTCATTTAACCCTGTTTGCCTCAGTTTCCTCATCTGCAAAATGATCTGGAGAATGAATTGACAAATCACTCTAGGATCTTTGCTAAGAAAACTTCCAACTGGGTCATACATGACTGAACAATAACTGAACAACATAGCCTTCACCTACTGCCACTACTAAACCCTTATGGGACCCCTGAATTTCCTGACCTCACAAGATTGTCTGGGGATTTTCATCTCAGAATACTCATTTGCTTAAGAATTAACAAGAATTAACACAAAGAGACAGAGGCAACCATGTAATTGTACCCTTAGTGGTAGGGTTGGAGTCAGGACTTGTGTATGTTCTCCAATCAACTCAAAGAATGAGTTCAAAGTAGTCCTTCTTCTTCAAAGCCGAAAAGGATCTATTTATGGCTCAGCAGTTCTCAAGTCATCAGTTCTGACACCTTAACCAATTAGAAGATTTTCCATTATCACATAGTACAAGGTATTTAATTATAGCTGAATGGGAAAAGGTTGCACATAAGTTTCCAGATGGTCACTTAGATTGAAACCAGGAGAACAATATCTACACTTGCTCCAACGGCTGGCCCTTATAGGCTAGTTTACCCATAGTACATAGGAAATTAAGGAGTTGAAATAGATGACCTCTAAGGTCCCATCCAGTTCTAAATATATGATTTTGTGACTTAAGTGTTTCACAGGTAAACTCTGGACTTCTGGACCCCTACACCAACAGGCAGGTCTGGTCCCTAGTTGGGCAATTATTTGTCTTTACTTAGAGTCTAAGATAGCCCTGATGTGTAGGGGAGATGTCTTCCTTTCTTGTTTTTAATAAATGTATTTATTTATTCTTACATGAATTTACAATCAATCCTTCTTACTACTCCTCTTTCCATTGAACATATTTAAAAAATGAAAAATTAAAGCCTCATCATAAATATGCATCCTACAAAACAAATTCCCACATTGACCGTGCCTGAAAATGCTTGTTTCTTTGAATTTTTAGTTCATCACCTCTCTGACAGGAGGTGAATGATATATTTCATTGTTAGTCTTCTGGACTCATGTTATCATTGCATTCATGAGAGGTGCTTTTCAAAGTTGTTTTTCTCTATATTCTCATCACGTAATTTGTCCTAGTTCTGCTCATTTTGCTCTGCATCAATTCATAGAAGGCTTCCTAGTAGTAGTATGCCTGTTTTCTCAACATTTGTCACTTTCCTCTTTTGACATCTTTGTCAGTCCAATGGGCATAAAGTGAAACCTCAAAGTTAATTTAAATTGCATTTCTCTAAGTGTTATAATTCAGCTCCTTTTGTCATATGAGTATGGAGAGCTTAGATTTCTTCTTTTGAAAACTACCTAGTTATATCCTTTGTCCAGTTATCTACTAGAGAACTGAGTTATGAACCTAAACTCCTCCTCTGTAGAGACTGGAGGTGGTACAAAGCAGGAGAGGGATTATGCCTCCGACATGTTGGAGGGAGTAAATTTGTATGTTTCTTATTTTCTTTTGAAAGTAAACATTCCTTAGTAAAAGCTTCAGTGTTACACATAAAACAAAATACAAAGAATTGTGAAAGAAACCAAAGGTTAGTGAGAAATTATAAGAATCCATAATTTTTTTCCCATCCAAGTTCACAGACCCCTTGAAATCTGCCAGTAGATCCTTTGGAAGTCTTTGAGCCCCACATTAAGAATCCCTCATTCTTTCCAGGCTACCTTCCTCTGGGCTTCTCCACTGTGCCTCTCCACTGTGCCCCTAGAAATCTCTTCATTTCTGGAAGATCAAATCAGCTTTGGAATTCACACTCAAACTTTTCTTCTACCATAGGACAGTAATTCACAGAAACAGAACTGAGTTTTATTCCCCCTCCCAGTTCCTGGTGGCAGCACAAACAAGGAAAGAAATAACTAAAACTAGGCCTGGCAAAAGAGAAATAAGGATGAATCAAGGGACCAGGATCATCTACAGACTATATAATCAACCCCTGAATAATTGGAAGTTAGTTGCAATTTCAGTTTAACCATAATGTTACTAACCGTACATTGGCAAGAGACAAAGGTAAAGATTTTAGATTTTTTCATTCTAATTTTAGTACTGATGATGCATCCACCAAAATGTAATCATAATGTTCTTTTAACATTATTTGAAAAGTCTCAGAGCTTTAACCTCAAGAAGCAGATCTCTGGGAATCCAGGAAAGCAGGCATTGTCTAATTGTTCTCTAGGATTCTTGGAATTGTTTTACTTTTTACTAAAGATACACAGAAGTCCACAATTATTTCCCATTGCATTTTTTTGTCCCCCAAAAGGAGAGCACAAGATATATAATCAGAGCCGCAACAAACTATTCTGGCAGCCATGGCAAGGAATATAAAAGTGCTAAGGGAGAGAAATATCTGGAACCTTGGGACACAAGGTCCTTTGGGGAAGCGACCCTGTGACACTGCTTTGCTTCAAGGGAGCAAGAGACCCTGAGATACTGATTTATATAGACAAAGATACCTTAGGAGGTTGCCATGTTAGATGGAACAAGATTGCAGTCAATGGGGGAGCTCACTTGGGGTATAGTGAGGGAGTGATGCCAAGAGAAGCTTGCCATCCTTTAGCCTCCAGTTTCAACCAATTTCTCTTTTCAACTAAGCTTTTAGCTCAATTGTTTCTGCCTCCTACAAGAATACAAGACAGTCACAAAATCACAAAAGCCTCTAAATGTTATTCTCTTGGGGCAAAACTTAGCCCTATCTAGAGTGCACAGGAAGGTACCAGATAAATTCCTTTTTCCTTCTTATCACTTTCCAAGTTCGTTGCCACATCCAACAAAAGTGGATATGAAAGAAGAATGGAGAATTTTTTTTAAATTTACTCTTTGAGTTCAGTTCAGCAAATATTTATTAGACATCAACTAGGTTTCCTGCAGGGATGTTAATGGAGGACTAGCCCCTCTGGTGTCAGGACTTGCTGAGTCCTTTTCAGGGCTATTCATCCACCTTTGGTGTCATCCAGTTCGCTCAACTCTCATATATGGGTCCAGGGTAGCGTGCGTGGTAGCCACACCTGGTAAAACCACAAGCAAATGGACTAAACCAGGTTGAGGGTAACTGACAGGCCTCAAATATTTCATGAGTTAGGGGGATGTCTATTCCAAGCATGTAGAGGTTTCCCCTGGTGGAATGGGCAGATGAGAACAATTGGTTGCAACGACCATGAAGGCAGCTGAAGCAGGTGCTGTGGAGCACTTAAGAGCTTGGTCAGGCACCAGGGTCATTCCTGCATTCTGGGCCATCACCAAGACTTTTATCTTGCCATTGGACTTCAGTGACCCTGGAAGACCCTGAGGTTGATGACTGTGCAATTCTGCCTCACTTAAATCTAATTCAGGAGCAAGTCATCACATCACCCTGTGATGGAGGGACAAATAACAAAGTATTGTTGTACTTGGCCTCAGTCTGGCTCCCCTGATCCCTTCTCCTCCCCCCATTCTGCCCTAGCCAGCCATCTTCTTCCTGTTTCTTCACAGAAGTAGAAGTTGGCTGCAGGGCCCCTCAACGTTTCCCTGCGTGCCCAAATTAAAATGTGTACTAGCCAATCCCTACTGTAAAACCCTGCTTATTAAATCCCTGACCATTGAGAGCCTTTATATTCCAGTGACCTACCCTTGGCAAATCCTGTTTCGGGGGTAAGGCCCCAAGCAGCGTGCGCTAAATAAAATCCACTTCCAAAATTTGCACTTGGGGTCTCACTCGCTTCTTTCGGCACAACATTTTGGAGGCCCCAGCGAGATTAAGTGGTGTTCCGTGTCACTATGGAGACCCCAAAAGCCTCTGCGGCTCTCTTTGGAGGGGGGCATCCACTCATCCCCCTACTCTTAGGGGAGCCGGCATCTGAGGAAGTCTCAGGCCCCAAGACTCGAGAGGAGGGAGATCTAACCCAACCCTGAGGCTGAACTAGCCCCGATTCGAACCTGTGTGGATATCCATGTTTCTGGTCCTCTGGGGAGGTAATTACCATTAGTTTCCTGGTTTTGTCTGGTTCTGTTGGAGACTGAGGTTGGACCCTGAGGGCCGCCACACCAGTCCCCTGAGGCCATGCCCTGAGACATCAGGCTCATGCCTGCCTCTATAACTGATCCCGGGCTGTCTGCATCCATCTTTGTGCCTTCTGTTCATTTTGGTTTGCTGTATGTTTGTGTGTCTGTCTTGGGAACAGGAGGTTCTGATTCTGTGTCCATCTGTTTGTAAATTGTCCATGTTTTATGTCTGTCAGCATTGCCTCATGAGATTTTGTCTGGGGGTCATCCCCTGAATCTGCCCCCCTCCATACCAGGGAATGGGTTGGAAGTGGGGGAAGCAAAAAATCCAGCAGCCTTTCAAACAAGCCATGGTTTGAAAAGGTTTGAAAGGTGCGCGCCAGCTGGGTAGGCGGGGATGAGACTAGCTAGCCAGGTCTGGCAGAAAGGAATTCGTAAGCAAAATGCTGAAGGGAAGGGGGAAGGATAGCGGTTGCTTCTTCAAGCCTCTGAAGGACCTTTACTGAAAAATCAGTCAGTCTCTTAAAGTTGGTTAAGAATGGATTTATAATAATTGGGTTCTAGTTAAAATTTGGAACTATATTTTCAAAAGAATAGAAGAGGAGAAGTAGGACACTCTGACCTGAGTGTTGTACTATTTTTTTGAAATATTGTAATTTGGGAGATCTGTAAAATTTATTTCCTTATAGTTCCTGGTCTGGCCATCCTGGAATTTTAATGAAAGTTAAATATACCTAAAACATTTGAGTAGATTCTGTTAAAGCCTTGGAGTTTTTCTGTTACCTCCTGTCATCCCAGATCAGATTAGGAATAATATTATATGATCTGGGAACACAACAATGTCATCTGAAGCTTCTTGTCTGTTTCATAGCTAAAACAATTTGGCTATCGCTTATGAATCATAAATTGTAAGATGGTTGGTTATGTTTTAATGCTAAAACCTAAAGTTGGTAATTGATTACTCTGTGTGTGTGTGTGTGTGTGTGTGTGTGTGTGTTGTATGGAAAGGAGAGTTCTTCTGCCCATTCAGAAGCAGTCCTCAGAGCTAATCAAAAGCACCATCCATAGCAGCTTTATCCTAAGGGGTAGAAAAGGCAGCCGATTCTATGGGGTCTTTCTCCATTCTCCCTAATTTTATAAGATTGCCAAAGAATTTGTTGGAGTTCCTAAACAGGGAACTTGGCATGCTAAGAATTTGCAGATATATAGAAATGATCTCTAATGATTGGTTTTTGCATGAGGACAAGTTTAAAATTTTGAAATGTGAGTCCTGGTAAAATTCTTGATTAGTGAAACTTGCCATCTGAGGCAAAAACTTTTGGGACTATAATGGATTTTATTGTGAGTTGTCTGATGGATCATAGAAATTCATCAATAGTCAATAAGCCACCTTTGCAGAGAAATGCCACAAGGTACTCAGAGAATGTGACTATTAGAGGTATCTGTCTGGAAAAACTGAGGGGACAATCCTAGCCTCAGCTTAGGATGGGATCCTGGCTCAGTTTACCCACTGTGTTCCTTTGAAAAGGAATATTTCACACCTGACTATTTCTGAGTCTGGCTGTGAGGTGGCATTGATGATGCATGGTTGGAAAACTGACATTTTATCTGATCAAGTCCTTGCTTTCCTTTTATGGCAAATTTCTGCAATCAAAGCAAGTGGTAGTGAAAGATATGTGAGCATAATGCACATATGTGAAATTTGCTGTTTTTCAATCTTGAACGTATCCCATACTCTAACTGGATAAATTAGTAAATCCTTGGAATAGAACATTCATTCTGAATAATTTGGGAATAGTTGAGCAAAGGGAAAAGAAATTTGTGAAGCAAAGGTGCAAACACAATGTTGAATCATTATCCAATATAGACTAAGGTTGAAGTACATCTGAGCTACTATAATAAAGTATGTGTTTAGGATCTGGGCTATTTAGCCTCAGATTATATTCCTTTTTATATTAAAGAACTTGGTAAATGGTATTTGGTCTAGTCATCTATCTGTCACTAGATATATGTCTGTATGGAATAAGGTCCTTAGATGTTTCAAAATGATGTTATAATAATTGAGTATTGGTACAACTGACCTAGTTGTTATTCTATTAAGTACTGAAAACTAGATCAGAAATGTCTTCTCTATGAGGAAAAGAATTTCTTAAAGGGAGATAACTTATGGAATACTTTTGTATTAATGGGAAAGTCAACTTCATTCAAAGTTTGTTACTTTTGTGGAAATAATACCTGTTTATACTATCTGTTGTGATACAAACATGTTTTATTATAAGCAGCTTATTGGTATGCATTGTTTTGGAATTAATTACTTATGAATCCTCCCAAGTCTTTTATGATAACTGGAGTAAAAGTCAGTCTTCTATAAGTAAATTCATTTGTATAACTATTGAACTCAAGGATGTAACAATACTGGGATTTGAAGATCTTCCATGCCCCTTGAGCTTGCTGACTTAGCAGGAAGGGGTGGAGCAAGAGAACGCCGGAACCAAGCTAGTCTCCCTGCGGTGCGGACTGGAAGCGGCGTCAGAGGCAGTGGCTGTGGCTGCCAACTCCTTTTGCTTTGAGCGGGCCAGAATCTCTGCTAAGGACTCCTGCTGAGGACTGCCTGGGGCAGGAACTGCCAGGGGCCGGAGCTGCTGGGACCCAGCTGCCTGGACACTGAGCAGTTGCGTGCGTGAGGAGAGGGGGATCGTTGCCTGAGGTAGCCTGTCCTGTTTGAAGGCTTGAGGAATGTGGGTATTTACTACTTTGACCACATGTGCCAACTTCATCACTACTGGGTTGGCTTTGACTT
>CM053588.1:126575915-126619866 GCA_028646515.1 Pseudochirops corinnae | reverse complement strand
TGGTTTTGGGACTCAGTCTTCTGGTATTTAAATGAATGCACTATCTATATTTCTTATGTAGAGAGCCTGTTCCATTTTGTGATTAATAACTATCAGCATATTTATAGTTACTGTAGGCATTGTGAATACTGCATTGCTGATACAAAGGATAAAAAACTTCTATCTGCAAAATGTTGATGGAGTTGAAAGTTTCTACCTGCGAAGTATTGTTACTTATATTTACATGTATAGAGTTGGATCCTCAAAAGCATCTGATCCTCCTAAAGAACTAGACTCAGAGTGGAAACTTCTGAGGAAATAACAAGATCAGATAATTCTGTATGTCAAAAGTAAATAATAGCCTCCTGGGGCTCTCTTGGTTTCTTTCTTTTTTTTCCTCTATTCTCTATTTGAGCTCTGCATATTAACTTGTCTGTCAGATTTGTGTCTCCTAGACTATCAGCTGTCCACCTTCTTTAGGCACAACAGTATTATGGGAGACACAATGACATATGAGGGATAAAGGAAGAGAAGGTAGACTATTGGACCTGGAGTCAAGAAGACCTTAGTTCAAATCTAGCCTCAAATACTTAATAGATGTGTAAGGTCATATATCCTCTACGTGATTCAGTTTCATGATTTATAAAATGGAAATAACAACCCCTACCTCCTGGGGTTGTGTTGTGAGATCAAAGAGATAATATTTGTGAAGTGCTATATTAATGTTAGCTAGTAGTAGTGATGGTAGTAGTAGTAGTAGTAGTAGTAGTAGTAGTAGTAGTAGTAATAGTAGTAGTCCTTGTTCCATTATTGAGTCTACAAACTATTTGGATAGACAGAACTATCCCTATGTGATTAAAAGAATTAGATAATTAGATAATATGAAAAAAACACTATAAATGTTGACCTGCTTGGTGCTGAATTCCATCCTTTAGTTAACTACCATTGACCATATTAATGATGTTAACAAACAAGATTGGTCTATTAGCATAACCTATGATAGTGACCAGTTTGATAATCAAAGTGTTGAAAGGACTATTGGGTCATTTGAAATTATTTCACTTCGGAAAATAACCTAAATCAATCATGACATACTGTTGTTACCTTACCACATCAATGGGAATAGTCTCTTCTCTCTCTCTGTCTCTGTTGCTATCTCTCTCTCCTTCCCTCCCTCTCTCTCCTCTTTCTTTGGTTATTATGCAACTAGCTAGGTGAGAAGATGGTTACCTTCTGCTACCAATTAAACCCTGGAGCCCCAGAAATAGGTTTGTGGTTTTGATCCATTTCATTTGTTCTTTTCAGGAGTAGAACCCTGGACGTGGGAGCTTGAGTCATGGGAACCTTAGAACCAAGATGCTAGATCAGATGTGCCCAGTAGGGAGGTCCTAAAAATCCAGGGAAGGGAGTCTGGGGGACTTTGGAATTTTAACTTGGTAGGAACTGAGTTAAGTTATGAACCTAATCTTGTTCCCTTCCCTAGATGAAGGGAATGTAGGGGAGTTATACCCCAAAAGTGTGGAGGGAATGTTTATGTATTTGTTCTGGCTACAACTTGGAAGTAAATATTGGATAGTGTATAGGGCCTAGAGTCAGGAAGATTCATCTCCTCCAGTTCAAATCTGGCCTCACATGTTAGCTGTGTGACCCTGAGCAAGTCACTTTACTCTGCCCCAGTTTCCTCATCTGTAAAATGAGCTAGAGAAAGAAATGGCAAACCACTCTAGTACCTTGGCCAAGAAAACCCCAAATGGGGTCACAAAGGGTCTGATACAACTGAATAGCAACAACAACAAAATTCTTTGTAAAAGTGAATCTGATTGTTAAGTGGTAAAACGAAACTGGGAAGCTGAAAATCCTTAAAATCAATAGCAGGGAGAGGCTCGAGCATATGACTGCAACTATATGCTCTCCTGGACAGGTAGATGGAGCTGGTACTGGGCGTGTTATCAGAAAGACTCATCCTCATGGGTTCAGATACGACCTTAGACTCTAGCTGTGTGATCCAAATGGGGTCATGAAGAGTTGGAAATGGCTGAAATAACTCAACAACAACAGTGACAACATACATGCCCCCAACCTCTCTGCAGTTAATGTAGAGCATCAAGGGAGGAGTAGAGATGTAACAGCCCTGGCTTTCAGGAAGTGAGGGTCCCCATACTCACAGTCCTATCCTTATCAGTAAAAACACATATTTCAATTGCCAGATTCAGTTCTACAACCCTACTGCTAGGTGCAGACCCTAGGGATGTAGAAAAAAACCCAGAACAGTCCTTGCCTTTCAGGAGGAGGAGAAACAACATATATATGCAAATAAGTAAATACAAGATAATTTGGTTAGGGGGAGGAGCAGGAGGAGTGGGATGAGCACTAACAACTAAAGGGAATCAAAATGACTTCCTGCTTTAGTAAACTCATTTGGAATTAATATAATCCACATACCAAAAATTTGGGAGCTAACGTCTGAAAAAAGAGTTTTTTAATCTTTTAATTAGGTTAAAAATATCCTTTTTTCCATTCCATTTCCATTATTAATTTAATCAGCAAATCCTTTCTTCATAAACAGAGCTACAGTGAACTGTAACCTCTTCAGGATTCAGATATCCCAAACTGCTAATGAAAAGAATCAGAGCAAAGTTTTAGTGTTTTCCTCAATATAGCATTCTGTAGTTTCACAAAACACACTAAAAGTATTTGAGAATATTTTTTCCTCATCTTCCAGAATGCTAAACTTTTCAATTTAATCTCAAGTGGACATAATAGGTTTACATACATATCTATTCTTCCCCATTTAAAAAAAAAAAACAACTCTCTGACTTCAGGGAACTTTAAAAATCCTTAAAGCATTCTTGGAAAGATTGAGGAGGTAGGGATTAGCCAGCTCAAGTGCGCTGTATTCTTACATGTAATATAAGACTACCTTGCTTTTGGTAGTTTTATTAATTTAGTAATCTAAATCTTAGTCTCAGTAATGTATCCCTCTTCCACAATAGCATTTTATTCAGTTGGTTCCTAGCAAAGAAAAACAGTTCATTCAGAATTATTACTGGTAAATGGTGAAATAAGAGCTATACTTTCTAGATTAAATTACTTCCCTGTTATAAAAATATACACAGCAATACAGATTTTAGTTCAAGATAAAATATAAAATTAAAATAATGAGGAAAATTAAACTTTTTTTTTTTAATTTGGGTTGTACTTGGTACATTGTTTTCTTGGCCATAAAGATAAATGCTGATGTTGCCATTGGTTACAGTTTCTCATCTTTTCCTTTTAATTTTCTCCTTTGAGAGAATAAACTGCAGATAATAAGCATTATGGTTCAATTATCTATTTTTAGAACATTTGAACACAATGACTTCTTTAGTTTGAGTTAGAGCAATTGAGTTACAATTTGGCAATTTTTTTTTTATTTGGTCTTAAGATCATTTGCATGAATTAAGTTTCTTGGCTGGCCTCCCTCCTCATTTTCCACATCCTGTTTTTGTAATGTCAGTCTAGCTACCATTTACCTGGAAAACATAGGGGTTATGATTTGCATTTTCATAGTGGCCAAAAACTATTTTTTGCTTCTGGAATTGGTGGGAAGAAAGGAATTGAGGACTGCTTTGGCAAAATCTCATTGAATCATCACTTCCTGTCTCCCATTCAATAATATTTAAGCACTTACTATGTGTAATGAATTGTGAGAGGTACAAAGGCTATAAAAATCAGAGAGTACTTGCCCTCAAGAAGCTATTTGGGGGTTATGCCATATATACCAGTAAGTAAAATGCAAGATAAAATGTGATAGGGTAACAGAAAAAATCCAGGCAAAATGCTCTAGAAAAGTCTCAGCAATTCATGAACAAAACAGCCATGCAGAGAGAGTCACTTTATCCTCTAATAGTGGAGGAAAATCCAGTCTCTAAATGACTGTTTGGAAGGATCATTGTCCTTTCTTTTTCTTTTTCATTTTGCATTTCTTTTTAAATTTCCTATCACAGGTATAAACAGTAGTTTACCACTAGGGGGAGATGCTAATTGGCAATAAATACTGTCAGCCTTCAATAACCACTTTAAAAGTAGTGGAACAAAAGAGATTTATTCAAGGTGAAGGAATTTCAATTTGAGACACCACACAGCACAAGGTACTAGAGTGCTGACCAGAACCAGGCAGACAGGGTGACTATAACATAGTTGTTGCCCTGAATCCAACCTAACCTTTCTTCTTGAGTTGTCATACTTTCCAGAAACTGGACCTGGAGTATGCTGGAGAACCTGAACTGTCAAGGATGAAACCCCTTCTAGTAATTTGTTGTTTGCACCCCAAGGTAGATGCCCAGTGTGTCCCTGGGAGTCAAGACAGGCATCAGTCAGTCTGCACTAGGCTAGGAAACCACTTGTGCAACTGGGACCCTTGTAGATCTAATGCAGACCCTCTTATCCACATGGTCTAGCAGTTCCTGAGTGAAAAGAAGGCTGCTTTTGTCATCGCCTTACTCTTTGGGAGGGGTTTTGTCCTTTTCCCACTTTTGCTGCACCTTCCTACTACGAAGCTACTTTCTTTTAGGAGGAGATTTCTGTTTTCTCCTTCCTTTATTGTCATAAATGTGTAAACTTCTGTGCAGATTGTAAATTCTTTGCTCTGACTTAGGTTTCCACATGCATGTTAATTTCTCTTGTAATAAACCTAGTTTTCACATAAGTTTTGTGAAGTTGTGATTACTATTGACATAGTCAAAGGAAGAGAAAGGAGAGGCCTGGTGATGGAACACCAAGAAGCTGAATGTTCACAATTTTCAAGGGAGCTTCTTACAAGGTAGATTGGTAGCCAACAGAGATGGAGAACAGTAGCAGGAACAACACATGGGTGGTTCTCTCATGTGCATGTCACAGATCTTGGGAAAGACCATAAGGCTGGTCTCTAGCAGTCTTGGCTGTTTTGAGCCAGTGGACAGCTGAGAGTTCAGGAGTTTAGAGGGATGAAAATGTGTCAAGGCCACACAACTGCAAGTGAATTCAATATCCTCTCTCCCCTTTTTGTGGTCAAGGCAACCACTGGTGCCACAGAGGCTTCAAGGAGTTATAATTGCTTCTGGATCATAATGGAGTTAATGACTTTAGTTGCAAGTCTTGAAACACAAAAAAATGCAACACCTAATGAGGAGGGGGAAAATGATAATATAGTTAAGAGCAGAAGAAAGCCTTGTAGTGGGGGCAGAAAATCCTGCTCCATCATCTGGGGAGCCAGCTGAACAAATCCCAGAATCCCCATAGGTTAGGAGCGGTACCAAGAGCATTGAGGACCCTGACCTTAGCTTTGATAGCTTTGATGCTTTCTAATACCTTACCCAATTCATTGACATAAAAGTAACTTTTTTTTTTCCATAGAAAGGTGTACCTACTTCACTGGACTGCTAACTTGGTGTTAAGGGCCCTACAGTTCTGCAACACAACCATGGAGTGGGGCCAGACCTGCCTATTTAAGTCCTCAGGGGCCTCTGTAGTTTAATTAAAGGAGTCAGCCAGTGGAGAGATTCCCCAGAGCTTTTTCCAGCGATAGGACACCAAATCTTGGGATTAGCATGTGAAGCCAGTTCAAGTCCAGTGACTATATTCAACCAAAGGGTTGAAATCAGTCTGCAGAGGAAAAAGAAGACGCCAAGGTTGAGGATTTCTGAAACATTGAGGCCAATATGCTTGGAAAAGTTAGGTACTATGTTGCCCAAGCCTCAGGTCCCAGACCTCCAAGGTGGGTGAGCCTGATACAGGTTAGTGCCACAGAGGAAGACTAGATCATGGGCAGGCTCCTCAAGGGCAGGAACTGCTGCACAGTCAAGTTTCTATTTGGATTATATCAACACACAGGGGCATTAAAGATGGTTGTCAGCACATTTTGGGCATGAAACCCAATGGAGTCATTGAAAGGGCAGAAAGTAAGAGCAATTCAGGGAGACAGTCTGGTCTAAAAGCCCCCC
The DNA here is from genome assembly GCA_028646515.1 of Pseudochirops corinnae. Classification (NCBI taxonomy): domain Eukaryota; kingdom Metazoa; phylum Chordata; class Mammalia; order Diprotodontia; family Pseudocheiridae; genus Pseudochirops; species Pseudochirops corinnae. The sequence continues at coordinate 126,613,927 of CM053588.1, read as the reverse complement.
CAGTAGTTGAGTCAAAACCCCAAGTTTTCCTGGGCAGGTAGAAAAGCAGATTGCCCTTCCTAGGTTGATTAACAGGAGTCCGAATGTCACAGGGACAACTGGATAGGCTGAAGTTACCAGAGAAAGAAGGGAAAAGAGTAGAGTTAGGCAAGCTCTGTGGATCTCCTCCTGTCCACATCAAAGTGTGATGGCAAAGAGTACTGGGGGAGGGGTGTAAGTTCCCAACATCCAGAGCTCCAGGCAGATGCTCAGAAGGGCTATGGATGTAGAGGGAGAGGTTAGTACAGACTATTGTAGTCTGGGTGAGAGGGACACCCATATAGTGGTGATCCCAGTGAGGTCTTTGGCACATGACAGAAGTACAAAAATATGCAGAATGACTGGAGGAAAGCATGGTATATGGGGCACTGTTTGGCTCAAATCTGTAGTCCTACAGATTATGTGAGGAGGGAGGGCTCAATAGCAAAGTAATTATGTTGTGTGCAGAGCCAGCAGGTGGAGAGGTCAACTGCTGTGGCGAGGGCCTGTCAGATGGAAAAAGTGGCCAAAGCATAACTCAGAGGACTTATAATGGCCATCCCCAGTGTGTCACCCCAAGTCCATCAAGTGAGAGATATAATACCATGAAGACAGCTGTGGAGACCAAGAGTGAAATCAGGCCGCTGAGTTGCCAAGAGTTCATATAGCAAGGGAGGTCAGGGAGTGAGAGCACGTGAAGAACCAGCGAGAGCAAGTAGACAAAGAAGATAAGGTCAAAGAATCTGATGAAGAGTGGGGTTATCACTTATTCTCAGCCCTCATCTGGAATCTTGGGAGAACCATCTGCCACCAGTGTAAGCTGCTTCTCAGTCCCCGACATGGAGAGGTCTCAACCTCTGAAGTTGAGAGGTCAGCTCAGGTGTAGGGGCCTCCTTAAAGTGGGACAGGTGGATCTAGCTATCCACACCTTGGAGTTTGGCCACACATGGGTTGATTAGCAGAATCTGGTATAGTTCTTTCCATCAGGGCTTTACCATGTCATTTCAGAGATGCCATTTCCAGTATTCCCAATCCCCAGGTTCCAGAAGTGAGTTCTCTTGGTTAGAGGATGGTCTGCAGTAGGACTGAGAAATCAAATGGTCATTGGTTGATATGGATTGTGTGAGCTTCTTGGAATAGGAAATGGGGGAATGCTTGACCCTCAGAGGGTCATTGATCAGGGCTGACAGACTCATGGGACATCCAGTAACAATTTCAAAGGGAGAAAGTTTGCTTCCCAGAAGGGGCAGCCTGAAGATTGAGGAAGACCAGGGGCAAGTCTTTGAGCCATAGGCCAAAGTCATCAGAGGATTTGGACAGCTGGGTTTTTATTTCTCTATTTAAATGCTTCACTAACCTGGAAGACTGGGGATGATAGGCACAATGGAGGTGCTGCAAAATGGGTCAAACAGCCAAGAGGTCAGAAACAACCTTCCCGTTAAAATGGGTCTACCTGTCATTATGAATTTCCTGAGGGATAGTCCAAGAGGGGAATATTTTTTCAAGGAGGATTATGGTCATAGCCTGTCAGCATGGGAAGGACTCCACCCACCAGGAAAACATACAGACCATAACCAGAACATATTTGTATCTGAGAGTTGGAGGCAGCTGGTTGAAATTCATTTACCAGATGTGGAAAGGGCCATCAGAGAGGTGGAATTTTCCCAGGTGCAGTGACAAGGGTTCTCTGACATGATGTTTAGGGCACACAGAGCATTTGAGCAACCTATTGGAACATTCCCCTCCCATTGTGGTGGGGGGGGGGGAGTGCAGCAAACTGAGAAGCTTGTAGGTATTTCAGTGGCTGAAGGAATGTAAGAACTCCATCACAGGGAGGCACTGAGAGTCAGGCAAAACCATGCTACTCTGTGGGCCTACCCAAAGTCTGGATAGAGGGTACCTGAGGAAGCCCTTTCTTCTCTGCATAAGAGTTCCTCAGGTCCCAATAGTTATTTAGGCCAGTGCTACAGGATTTCCTCAGGGCTGAAATTCAGAGAATAGGGTTTAGGGCTGATTATCTGAGACAAAGTACAGGAATGAGAGGATCTAAGGCTGCCTGAAAGGTTGCTTGGTCAACAAGTGTATTCCCTCTAACATGCAGAGAATCCTCTCTGTAATGGCCAGGAACTTTGATAATGGCAGCTTCTTTCAGCAGAAGGAGAGTGTCAAGGAGCCCACTAAACTGTTTTGTTTTTTTTGTTTTGTTTTGTTCTGGTTTTTTTTTTATAGTGGATTGGAAGGAGGTAAGGAAACCGTTGTATCTCCAAAGCATCCTAAAGTCATGTGGGACCCCAAAGGCATATCAATGTTGATTCATTTGCCTCCCAGTAGCTAGCTCGTAAGCTCTGCTGACTGCCTTCAGATCAGCTTGTTGCTTGAAGGTGGCATGGGAAAGAGGGCCAGCTGGTCTTGGCTGTTTCAAGCTGGCAGGAGTTTAGAGGGGAAAAAAATGTATCAAATTTGTGCAGCTGTAAGTAAATTAAATAATATCTACAAGTTATAATTTAATGTAATTTAATATAAATAGCTATAACTTGAAGACAGTTTTTCCATGAGTAAATCAACAAATCAATTTACTTCCTTGGCTTTTGTGTTCTGGTTTTCTTCCAACTTCTGTCACAACTCCTTCGTTTTACTGAGTCCTTTCCCTGAGTATCCCAAGATTTAGTTCTCAGATATTTGAGGTCTCTCCATTTATCCCTTCTCTTGGAAGGAATTTGATAATTAGAAAAGACTTTATGGTTGTCAATTAATCCAATCTCTTACTCAATAGATATCTCCTCTAGAAAATCCATCCTCATTGTTTCAACTTTCATTCTTTGAGAATAACTCTCAAATTGACATGGCCAGCCTGGACTCTTTACTGAGCATTAGGCCTTCAAATCCAACTACTCAATGGACATCTCCATTTGAATCAGAAGTAGTCACCCGCTTTCAGTCTCTCCTTTCTCCAATCCAATTGCTCCATAATCATGTAATTTACGCTCCCAAACAATAGATCTGACCATAGGACTTCCTGCTCAAGTAGCCTCAATTTTGTACTTTTCTCTCCTCTGACACACCCTCCAACCTTGTACAGACCTTCTTCACCTCATACTTGGACTATTACTTCTGGTTGGTCTCTCTGCCTCAAATCTTTACCTATTCAAGTTCATTCTCCACTCAGATGCCAAAGTTATTTTCCTAAAGTTCAGATCTATGTAACCCCTGCTACTCTAGATGCTCCAGTGATTTCCTTTTATCTGCACAATAAAATAGCAGTTTGGTCCTCACAGACCAATCCCTTCCTACCTTTCCAGTCCTTTTCCACTTTATTCCCCTTCTCCTAATCTATGACCAGAAGTACAGTATTTGTTGCTGTGCCTGACAGTCAACACTCCATCGCTCGATTTTGTCTTTTCCCTGGTATTCTACTTAATCTGGAATGTCCTCCTTCCTAACCTTCACTTCTTAGCTTTCTTAACACAGCTCAAATCCCACATTCTGCAAGGAGCCTATCCTAATCTTCCTCATTGCTAGTGCCTTCCCTCTAAGATTATCTCTCATCCATTCTGGAGGAGAGAGTGAGGCTGGTAGCTTGGCACAGCCCTCCCTCACTTAACTCCAATTTATTTGCAACTCATGACATCTCCTTCCTGATGCCATGGTCCTCTTTGAGAAGGAAGGACCAACAACCTGTGAGCAGTAGTAGCTACCCCCCTGGGGACCCAACTGGGCAGGCAATGTCTTTCTTTTTCTTTCTTTCTTTCTTTTCTTTCTTTCTTTCTTTCTTTCTTTCTTTCTTTTCTTTTTCTTTCTCTTCTTTCTTTTTCTTTCCCTTCCTTCCTTCCTTCCTCTCCCTCTCTCTACATAGGGAATTGTATCCTTACCTGTGGGTGCTCTGCCCAAAGGAATATAAATTTTGATTGCTAAAACCTAGCAAGATATCTTGTAGTATACAGGGTAAATTTCTTTTTTATGGACTCTGGCTCTCATTGATTGGCCAATAATGAGGTCCCAGTCCAAGCCTCACTTGTTCATTGTTTGGATTCTGATGGCTCAGAGTGAGTGTAAATAACAATTGTTTCTGTTTTGGATAGAAGCCCTGAGGGTCTTCCCCACCCAGACTGATTTTATTTTTTTGATGAGGTAAAAGAAGCCATTCTTTGCCTCATTTTTACCTAGTCTTAATCACTGAATGGATGTTGCCTCAGACAAACTGAGACCTGGGAAAGACCTTAGCTCAAAAAGGCCAAGCCTCCTACTGCATCCAGGACCAATTCCAGTCTTCCTGATATCTTGCCACTGGACCCAGATGGCTCCTGAGGAGAGAATGAGGTTGGTGACTTTGCGCAGCCCGCAAACAAGCTTTCTCTCCAAACTTCACCATCTTCATTAATGGTATCACCATTTTCCCAGTCACTCAGTCTCAAAACCTGCAGATAATCCTTAATTAATTCTTCTCTGTCTCCTCTAGTATTCAGCCAGTCCCTAAGTCTCACTGATTCTTCTTTTACAATATTTCCCCTTTGTATTTGAGGCATATAAGAGATCCACTCATGGAATGTCAGAAAAGTGACCCAGATTTGAGATTCTCTGTGGGCAACATCTGCTCAAAATCATAGTCCATGAAGTCCATCCAATCCATTTACTTTGCCAGCCAGAGGATATATTAGTTTGAAATAAGACATTTAATCAACAATTTAGCATGGAAAGGGACTAGAAAATGTAGTCTCATGTGCACCTGGAGTACATTCTCCTTCTGGTTATCACACCACTGGTAAGGCAAGAAAAAAATGGAGGAAACATACAGTGAACAGGGGTCACAGATGAAAAGCAACACTAGGAATCTATATGACTAGAGAAAATTGTAAGATGACTAAGGTAATTCACACTTCTGCTGATGAGTGCTGTTGATTTTTCTTGCTACTCTACTAAGTGGCTTCTCTCTGCTGGTCATCTTTGGTACTAGTATGGTCTCTGAACTTTTCTCTGTTATTACCTCCTAGACTACAGCCATCAGACCTCTTTAGAGCCAGCTTTTACCATTAGCTCATTGCCTAGAAAACCTCTCCTTCACCTGAAGAGTTGCTTTTTTTGAAAGCATGGCCAAGGGTTTCCAAGAAAAACAAGGAAAATGTTCCATGCAAAGATTATCTTTTCCTTTCTTCCTTCTCTCTTTCCTTCTTTATTTCTTTTTCCTTTCTTTTTCTTCTTTCACATTTATCTCGTTTTGATATTACATCTTTATTTCAGGAAACTAGCTATCTGACTGATGGTTAGGAAGCTCCTTATATCAGATAACTGATGATCAACAACCAACTAAGTTTCAAGACCCTTATCTCTAATACTGTCAAGGTCACCGCTATTTCCCAGTCATCCAAGTTTGTAATTTAGATGTCATTCTCCACTCCCCATTTTCACTGATTCCACACAACCAACCTGTTGCCATGACCTGTCATTTCTGCCTTCAAAGTTTGTCTCAACTTTGTGCTTTTCTCTCCTTTGACATGATCTCTAACCGTGTCATCTCATACATTAAGAACCAACTAAGTTTCAAGGACTGGGGCTACAAAGACAAAAATAAAGTAATCTTAGACTTTAAGGAGCTTACAATGTGATTAATAAAGACAAGAAACCAAATAAAGACAATTTGGGGGAGGGGTACATTGCTACCAGATGGATCAAGAAAACCCTCTTATTAGAGGTGACATTTAATGTCAGCTTTTAAAGAAACTGGGACTTCTGAAAAATCATGGTGAGGAGGAAGTGCACTTCAGACATAGGAAACATCCTTTGTGCAAAGGCACAAAGATGGGAAATGAAATATCATGTGAAATGAACATCATCAAAGTGACTGTAGTCTGAGGCACAGAATTTAAGTGTTGGTAGAGACTTAAGTTCACTAATCTAACCCATATCCAAAGGAAAATCCCTACTCTAGCCTCTTCAAGACCACCAATGAAGGTCATCCTACCACCTACTGAGGTCCCCAATTTTACTTTTGGATAGCTATAATTGTTAGGAAGTTTTTCTTGACATCAAGCATAAATTTGCCTTTTTAAAACTTCTATCCACTGCTCCTTGTTCTCAAGACCATCTTAGCCCAAACAGAAATAAGTTTAATGTCTGATCGACATGACAGTCCAATACTTGAATGCTGCTATCATACCTCTCTGAGTCTTCATATTTCTAGGCTAAACATACCCAGTTCTTTCAATGAATCCCCTTCACCATCCTGGTTGCTTTTCTCTGGACATTTGACAGCTTATTAATATCTTTCTTAACTGTGACATTTAGAACACAGTACTTCAGATGATTTCTGTCTGGAGAAAGCAGAGTACAGTGGGACTATCACTTCCACATTCCTTGAAGTTATGCTTCTCTTAATGTAGTCCAAATTTCCATGAATTTTTTCAGTTGCCACATCTAATTACTGACTCATATTGAGCTTTCCATGCACTAAAATATATCTTTTTCAGCACTGCCCTCTCTCTGTGTGTGCCTCCTGCATCTTGTACAAGAGAAGTTGGATTTTTTTGTAGGCAAGTATAAGATATGTTTATCGTTACTGAATTTCATCTTATTAGATTCACTTCAATGTGTTAGCCTGTTGAGATCTTTTTTAGAATCTGTCATCCACTGCACTGAGGATTAAAAGAAAGGGAAAAACAGATGCTGATTATAATGAGGGAGACAATATGCAAACAGCAAATAACTATATACATTTGATATATACTTATATATATTTAATATAGATAGATGATACATAATGAGATAAGATAGATGGGAAGTAATCTCAAAGGGAAGGCTTCCTGCAGAAGGTGGGATTTGAGCTGTTAAGAAAGCTAAGAGTTTTGTGAAGGTGAGGAAGGAGAACATTCCAGGTAAGTAGGGTAGCCAGCAAAAAGACACAAAGTCAAGAGTGGCCACTGTGAGGCACAGCAATAAATTCTGTTTTGCTGGGTCATAGATAAGGTAAAGGGGAGTAAAGCGAAAGCGATTTGAAAGGTAGGAGTAGGTTGTAAGGGTCAAACTGATATTTATTGTGTAGATAAAAGGAAGTCACTAGAATATATTAAGTAGCAGGGGTTACATAGAACTGAAGTTTAGGAAAATCTCTTTGGCATCTGAGTCGAGGATGAACTTGAATAGGGAAAGATTTGAGGCAGGGAGACCAAGCAGAAAATTATTGCAATAGTCCATGTATGAGGTAATAAAGGTTTGTACAAGGTTGGAGGGTGTGTCAAAAGAGGGGAAAACACAAATTTGAGACAAACTTTGAAGGCAGAAATGACAGGTCATGGCAACAGGTCGACTGTGTGAGTGAAAATGAGGAGTGGAGAATGACACCTAAGTTGCAAACTTGGGTGACTGGGAGATGGTGGTGACCTTGACAGTAATAGAAATAAGGGTCTGGGGAGAAAAATTTTGAGTTTTGATTTGGACATATTAAGTTGAAGATGTGTAGTAGGCATTGGCTATGTGAAACAGGAAGTCAGGAGAGAGATTAAGGCTTGATAAATAGATTGGGGAATCATCTTCATAGAGATGATAATTAAATACATGGGAGCTGATGAGATTGCCAAGCAAGCGAGCATAGAGGACAGTCTTAGAACGCACTGATGGTTAGTAGGCATGACCTGGAGGAAGAGCCAGCAAATAAGATTGAGAAAGAATAGTCAGACAAGTGAGAAGAGAACCACTAGACACTATTGTCTCAGCTTGGTGTCATCTGATGAGCAAATCTGATGAACATGCCATCTGTGGCTTTCTCCAAGTCATTGATAAAAATGTTAAACAATCTGGGGTCAAAAACCTTTGCTTGAGGTACTCCATGGGAGACCTCCTATCAGGCTGACATTGAACTATTAATAAATGCACTTTTACTTTGACCACAGAAAATGTTCTGTCGAGCCAGTTGTATTGCTTTCCAGCCACTTTTCTCTGTCCTCTTCATGAGAACTGTATGATGTAATTTATCAAGACCTTTACTGAAATCTAGGTAGTAAGTTCTCAGTCTTCCCTTCACATATTGCTTTAGTTAACTTGTCAAAAAAGGAAATGAGATTAGTCTGGCATGATCTTTAATCATCCATTCTAGAATTTTCCCAGGAATCAGAATTAAGCTCAGTGGTCTATTGTTTATAGACGTATAGTTTATACGTCTACATATAGACAATTGTTTATAGACGATATTCTCTTATTTTGAAAATCAAGCTATTTGCTCTTCTCCAGTCTTGTGCAAATTCTCCAATTTTCCACGATCTTTTAAACATCATTGACAGTGGTTTAGCAGTTCCTTCTGCCACTTCTTTCCATACCTGACAGTGTAGTACATTTGGGCCAGGTGACTTGAATTCATTCATGATAACTAGTTGTCCTTTTACAATCTCCTTACTCATTTGGGGAATCTACTGCTTGTTACTCATTTTTGATCTGTCATTTCTAGTCAGAGGTCATTCTCCTTATCCAAGAAAACAGAAGCAAAGTATGTACTAAATAAGCAGCTCTGCTTTCTTTGTTTTTAGTTATCATTGTCCTGTATACCCCAAGTAAAGGAACAAAGTTTCCCAGTCCATTTTTCATCCTTTTTTTCTTCCCCACGTAGCAATCACCACCAACACCACCACAACAGAACTTACATTGTTCTCTTCTTCTCTCAAAATGTCAGGTTTTTCTGTTATCAGACCTCACTTCCATGTTTCATGCATCTCTTTTTAAACCTTTAGTTGGTTGGTGAATTTCATATACATTCACATCTATCTCTTCAGATAAATCCCTTTTTCCTTCTTTATTGAAAATAGCTCTCCTTATGCCTTAGAACTTAATTCCTGGGCATTTCCCATCCATCTGGGCTGAATTCCCCTAGAGAATTTCAGTTAATGAGATCTTGCCTATCTTTCTTTTGATTCATAGCAAATGGGATTTCCCAAAATTAGGCTTCAAATCAGACTGACTCAGATTTCTTCTTTCTCTATCATATACTTTAAGAAGGAATTTTTCACTTCTCACAGAATGAGAGAGCTGAAGGGGCCATTTAGTCCAAACTATACCTAGACTCATTCCATCCAGGGTTCCTAACCTCACCAAACATTTTTTCTTTATTTGTGAAAAACAGATGCAGAACAGAATTTTTATTTGTTCCTTAAGCTTTTAAAAGGATGAAATTATCCCTAAGGTAAGTTGAGACATTATTATTCACTACTCTGTTTTTGGCAAATAGAGAGCTCTAGCAGATGTCTGGGTAATAATGTCTACTGCTGAGAGCAGTGTTTTAGGAAAACCATTTTGACAGCTGTGGAGGATGGACTGATGAAGAGAGAGCCAAAATAGGGAGATCAGCTATCACCAAAACTATTTCAGAACTTTGTTCCCCAAGCCCATAGGAAAAGGCTGGAAAACAAAGTCCAAACCTGCTTCACAGATCTTTTTTCATTGAATGAAGGCAAATAATGATAACGTATGAACAAAAAAAGATGAAAAGGAACACTGGCATCAGTCACATTCACAGAATTACAGAAGCTGACATCTGCATAGGATGTCAGCAGCCATGTAGTTCAACCAGTCCAAAAAGAATACTGACCATAACATACCTGCCAAGTCGTCATCCAATCTCTGCTTGAAGACCATCCATGAGAGTATCTTGCCACCTACTGAAATCTTCATTTTCCATTCTGGATAGCTCTAATTGTTAGGAAAAGTTCCCTGACATCTAGCATAAACTGTCCTCTTTTCAGTTTCCACCCATTGGTCCTGGTTCTGTTATCTGGATAAATTTTATCCTTCCTCTATGTGATAGTTCTTCAGATGCCTGAAGACCATTGTCATGTCCCTTTAAGTCTTCTCTTCTCCAGGCTAAAAATGTCCAGTTCTTTCAACAGATCTTCATATGACATGCACCCAAGGCCTTTTATTGTCCTGGTTGCCCTTTTCTGACACTCACCAGCTTATTGATGTCCTTCTCAAACACAATACTCCAGATGACTTGCCTCTAGAGAGTAGAGTATCTACTCTACCTATTCCTGGAAATTACGCCCCTCTTAGGAGAAGGAAAGGGAACAAGCATTTATATAGTACCCACCATGTGTCATGTACTGTCCTAAGCATTTTTTACAAATAGTATCTCATTTGGTCCTCACAAACATCTTGGGAGGTAGGTGCTGTTTATTATCCCCATTTTAAAGTTGGAGAAACTGAGGCAGAGGTTAAATGACTTGCCCAGGGTCACACAGCTAGTAAGTGCCTGACACTTGGGGCAGGTAGGTGGCCCAGTGAATTGAGCACCGGCCCTGGAGTCAGGAGGACCTGAGTTCAAATCCGCCTTCAGACACTTGACACACTTACTAGCTGTGTGACTTTGACCCAATTGCCCTCCAAAAAGCAAAAAAAAAAAAGTACCTGACACTGGATTTGACCTTAGTTCTTCCTGACTCCAGGCCTAGTGCCCCACCAACTGCCTCTACTGCAGCCCAAGTCTGCAGTGACATTTTTGGTTGCCATATCACATTACTGACTCATTGGTCCCTGTAACATGGTTTGCACTGAAGAAGACTGTGACTGAGCTAGGAAGAAATTGCCACTCAGTAGTTGATAAGAAGAAATGTAGAGAAGCTCCACTATGACTCCATAGTCTTTTTTCCACAGCAGGGTCCTGCTTTGGACTGAGAGAGAGAGGTAAGATTTATCTTTGTGATAATCAACCCCCAAGGAAAAGGCATCAGGTGTCTCTTGTACCTTCTGACTCTTTGTGTCCCCACCCTGGAACAGAGTTCCAGGGACGATTTTTTTTTAAGTTAATTTATTTTTAGTTTTCAACATTCACTTCCATAAGTTTTACATTTTCTCCCCTTCCCTCCCTCTTCCCTCCTCAAGATGGCATGCACTCAGATATAGGCTCTACACATACATTCCTATTAAACATATTTTCACATTAGTCATGTGGTATAGAAGATTATAACTAATGGTAGAAACCATGAGAAAGAAAAAACAAAACAAAACAAAAAAAAAGAAAATAGTCTGCTTTGCTCTGAATTCAGTCTCCATAGTTCTTTCTCTGGATGTGGACATGAGTCCTTTGAAATTGTTTTAGGACCTTGCATTCCTGAGAAGGGCTAAGTCTGTCAAAGTCAGTCATCACACACTGTGGCTGTTACTGTGTACAGTGCTCTCCTGGTTTGGTTCACTTCATTCAGCATCAGTTCATTTATGTCTTTCCAGGTTTTTCTGATATCTGCCTGTTCATCATTTCTTATAGCACAATAGTATTCCATTACATTTATATGCCACAACTTGTTCAGCCATTCCCCAATTGATGGACATCCCCTTAATTTCCAGTTCTTGGTTACCACAGAAAGAGCTGCTATAAATATTTTTGTACATGTGAGTCCTTTTCCCATTTGTATGATCTCTTTGGGATATAGCCCTAGAAGTGATTGCTGGGTCAAAGGGTATGCATATTTTTATAGCCCTTTGGGCATAGTTCCAAATTGTTTTCTAAAATGGCTGGAGCAGTTCACAATGCCACCAACAATGCATTAGTGTAACAGTTTTCCCACATCATCTCCAACATTGATCATTTTCCTGTTTTGTCATGTTAGTTAATCTAACAGGTGTGATGTGGTACCTAAGAGTTATTTTGATTTGTATTTAATCAAAAGTGATTTAGAACATTTTTCTTCCTCTGAAAACAGCCTGTTCATATCCTTTGACCAATTATCAATTGGGGAATGACTTGTATTATTGTTAATTTGATTCAGTTCTCTATATATTTTAGAAATGAGGCTTTTATATGAGAAACTATGTATGTAAAAAGTCTCAGTTTTCTGCTTCCCTCCTAATCATGGTTGCATTGGCTTTGTGCAAAAACTTTTCAATTTAATGTCATCAAAATTATCCATTTTGCATTTCATAATATTCTTTATCTCTTGCTTGGTTATAAGTTCCTCCATTCTCCATAAATCTCACAGATAAATTATTGCTTGCTCCCCTAATTTATTTATGGTAATAGCCTTTATATCTAAATCATGTACCCAATTTGGACTTTATTTTGGTATACAGTGTCAGATGTTGGTTTATGCCCAGTTTCTGCCATACTGTTTTCCAGTTTTCCCAGAAGTTTTTTTTTCAAATAGTGAGTTCTTATCCCAGAAACTAGGGTCTCTGGGTTTATCAAACAGTAAATCACTACAATCATTGACTGTGGTGTCTCATGTACCTAATCTATTCCACTGATCCACTGCTTTATTCCTTAGCCAGTACCAAGCAGTTTTGATGACTGCTGCTTTATAATACAATTTAAGATTTGATATGGCTAGGCTACCAGGACAGTTTTCTTTTTTTAAAGCATAGGTATGGCTCATGTCTAGAGCATCCCCAAAGGGATTAGCAGGATCATTCCTAGAAAAAGGTACTCAATGTACAAAGTAGGGATTAGGTAGAGGACAGTGATTTATTTTCTCCACCATCAAAGAAAGGCCTAAAACATAACAGACTCAGAAGCTCATATTAATAGACATTTAAGATGTAAAATGACAACATCACACATATACTCCTGGGAAATGATGCTATAATTGCTGAACAGTTATTTCATGTTCACTCTAGATCTGTACTGTATGAGTAATTTATAAGGTTCAGATCTCATGGACATGCACTAAAGGCATAGCTATTTCATCTTTTCAGGTGCAGGAAGATCCTATCAGTGGCCATCTTCTCTGAGAAGCAGTCTGGTTGTTAGAATCATCTCCTGTTGGGCAGCTGGCCCTAATTCAGGAACACTTGACATTAAAAAGTAGCCATCAAGGCTGGAAACATTCATTTCTCAGGATCACTTACTGTGTTTAGATAAGAAACAATAGCAGAAGGGAGCCAGGTTCTGAGGCTCACTTAAACAAGGCCTGTTTTCAATACCATGTTCATTTTAACCATCATTGCTGCTGCGTGGGGAAGAAAGAAATCCCCTCCCTCTCCTTATTGGAAGAGGCTGGTAGAAACTCAGTCATACTCATAGGAACAGTGGACTTTCTCTACTTAAAGCCTGCTGAGTGGGTGGTTCTGCCTTGCTTAATCATCTATCATTTTCAATGTAACCCTAGACTCAGGGACCAAAGGACCAATCAAACTGGACCTAAGAACTGCCGCAGGGCCTTTCATGTCCTTTAGCAAGGTGACATAGTACAGGTTCCCACAGTAGTGACTTAATCTACTCTTTCTACATCTGCATAAACACCTTGCTTCAGCTAAACTGGAATACTTGCTATCCCTTGAACCAACCTTATTGTACTCTCACTTCTGGATCTTTGCTTATATTGTTCTTCTTTCTTAGATTGTACTTCTAATTCCTCTTCTTCCTCCTCAATTTATCTAAATTTGATTTCCGTCTTCCAAAGCCCAGCTCAAATCCTATGTCCTTTGAGAAACCTCTAAAATCATCTCTCCCAAATTCTTATCACAGTTACCTGTATCATTCCTCTGATACCTGGGAATATATTCATAGGACTTAAAGCTAGAGAAGACAATATCAATGAGGTCAATTCCTTCATTTTACAGATAAGGAAAGTGTGAAGTAGCATGTAATACTAGGAAGAGTGAACTTAGATGTCAAGAGAACCTTGGGTTAGAGTCCTGCTCTTATTCTTAATAGCAGCATGACTGGACAGATGTTACTTAGCTGGAAAACGGAGATAAATTACATATAGTACCTATTCCACAGCATTGTTGTGAGGCTTGAACCAGATCACATGTAAAAATGCTTATGATATAAGTGCAATATAAACAATGCTTTTCATTAAATGACTTTCCCATCATCACACAGGTAGCAAGGAGCAGACATTAGATTCATGTGGATTTGCCTTGTCTTATTGCTTATATTGAGCATTTAGAGGGAACAGTGGAGAGTGCTGGACCCGGAGTCAGGAAGACTCATCTTCCTGAGTTCAAATCTGCCTGCAGACACTTAGCTGTGTAATCCTGGGCAAGTCGCTTACCCCAGTTTGCCTCAGTTTCCTCATCTGTAAAATGACTTGGAGAAGGAAATAGCAAACCACTCTAGTTTCTTTGCCAGGAAAACCCCAAATGAGATCACAAAGAATCACACGCTACAGAAAAATGACGGAACAACAATTGCATGTAATTTCTACAATGTAGCACAGTGAGTTTTTACATAGTAGATGTTTAGTATTTGTTAATTAACATTAAGTAACTGTAATTGTATGTGTGTACATGTATGTATGTAAAAACATTAACTGTAATTGTTACTGTATACTCCTTGTATCCACAGCCAGATGATCAGATCCTGGAAGATAGGAATTGTTGCATATTTTAAAAGTGAATTAATTCAGGAAAGACTTGTTAAATGACAGTCTTGAATTTATATGGCGCTTAAATTCATATTGAGAGAAACTTGACCCCAAAGAGGAAAGTCAGATATTTCTTGTGTTGTTTGACTCATTATGTCCCTACCACAGTAGAATTTTGGGATATATCTCTAAAACTAAGCTTAGGTATGACTTACATTTAGAGTTTCCACAAAAGGTAGTAACAAGTTAACTTCCATAAACGGGTCTTAGTATACAAAGTAAATACCAAACATAGGACAGCTATTTATTTCCTCTACCCAAAAAGCAGTACTTTAAAAAAAATTTTTTTTTTTTGGCTTTTTGGGTGGGGGAATGCAGGACAATTGGGATTAAGTAACTTGCCCAAAGTCACACGACTAGTAAGTGTTAAGTGTCTGAGGCTGGATTTGAACTCCGGTCCTCCTGACCACAGGGCTGATGCTCTATTCACTGTAACACCTAGCTGCCCCCAAAGCAATACTTTTTAAAGAAGATTAAGAAGCACACATTAAGACATACTTTAAACATAAAATAATAAATTAGCATATCTATTATACCTTTCTGGAAGATAAGAACTTGTGATTCTTGAAGAATAGATGTTTCACTCTCACCTCATAACTTGACTATTTGACAAATTCACATCTCCCAGTCAGTCAGGGCATGGCTTGGGAAGTCTTGGTTCTTTTGGGTGCAGCATATCCCCTGCTAGTGCTGCTCTTTTCTTAGAAAGCATGGCACAATATTTAGTGTTTCCAGCTAGGAAGCCAGCGCCCAACTCAAAACTCTTGGCCTCTGTAGTTCAAGAGGCATCTGCCAAGACTAGAAACAGCCTTCTGGAATCACTGGTTGCTGGTCTCAGACTCATGCTCAGATAAGAAATACAAAAAAGAGGCTCAAGGTCCTGTCTCTAGCCAAGTTATATGCCATTAACATATACTCACTGACCTCCATGGGAAATGTGCTAACTAGTCAAGCAGTTAAAGGGGCTCTCCTTTTCCTGTTCCAGTAACAATGTGTAGTACTATACAAGTACAAATTGAAAGATGTAAAACAAAGATCTATGTGAGGTATGAATGAGAAGTTTCACGGAGGGGATGCCATTTGAATTGGTCTTTAAAGAACAAGACATGGGAGGGGCCCACTAGGTGGTACAGTGAATAGAGGCACCAGCTGTGGAGTCAAATCCGACCTCAGACACTTAACACTTACTAGCTGTGTGACCTTGGGCAAGTCACTTAACTCCAATTGCCCTACCTTCTCCCCTCCAAAAAAAAAGAACAAGGCAAGGGACACATTAAACACATTACTGAACACAAAGAAGAGGTGTGAATAAAATGTAGAAAAGCATGAAGTATATTTCGGGAACACCATGCAGTTTGCAGTTTAGCTGTAGCATGTAGTATGCTGAGGGAAGTAATATGAGATAAAACAGGAAAGGTAGGTGATAACATTGTAGAGGGCCTTGAATGCCAGGCATACATGTTTGAACTTTACTTGGTGGGAAATAGGGAACTGCTAAGAATTTTTCAGCAGTGGTCTGACATGACCAGATCAAAACCCCTAGACGTTAGAGAGACCGTAAATACCTACATACATGGATACATGTACCATAAACTACAGACAGGGTGATCAGTGAATATTATTGAAAGATTGATTGGCCAAGTGACCATAAAATGGAGGTATTTCCATTTGAGTTCTTGATTCCTAGAAAGTAGGTGTTTTTTTTTAAAACAGGAAAAATCAAAGATAAGACTATAAATAGGTAAATGAACTTATTAGATCCTGTTCGTTAAAAATTCATTTAATGAATTATTTTTCTTTTTCTGTCATACTTATAGAACTGCCAATAGGAAACTGTGAAAATTTTCTTGTATGTCTCTTACTTTTGAACAGTTGCTATCAGATTTACCAGGCACATAAACACATATACACAGTTATGGAAAAATCACTGAAAGTGTACATTAGCCTTATGTTCATGTATAGGGAGATAACAGAATTAGAACAATTTGAATTTTGAAAATATCAGCAAATATCAGTGCAATCAATTTTGCACGTGATATTTCTGCTCCCCTAAAAGTGGTCTAGTGGAAAATCTAGTGCTTTGAAATACAGATTTCCTTTCACGAGGTTTTGGAAAATAAACCATTTTGTTCTTCCCCCCTTTGCATTCTCCTCTTTCTACTTCAGCCATATATTGTATATTTGAATACACTGCTGTTATGCTGTATGGGTGGTGTTATGCTAGATGATACAGGGTCCAATTAAAATTATCCAATCCTTGCCCTTAAGGAACATTCTTTGAGAAAAGATAACATACAGGTTTAGGTAGGGCTGCAGGTGGTGAAAGGTTCAGCAAACTATAGGACAGACAATGTGTAGCCTCTGTACAAGTGCAGAGAATACCAAGGAGCATGCACTTCTCTGCTCAGGTGTATCTGTATATCCTAGAGGCCAGGTTATCTGAAAAATCATCTTGAGATGAAAGACAAAGGAACATAACATGAAATAGCAATTTTAATTCATACTCACTAGGCAGATTTGATTTTGACCTTGAGAGATTATCAGTACCTGAGTCTTAAACCTGCCCTGTTGATGAAGCAATCTCATTCTTAAACTCTGAAGGCACCAGGAAGTATTATATTAGAATATTTTGTGGTTAAATTAATAAGCATCTATACAACCAAAAAAATGTCACGTTGGCTAATAATTCTGGTTTTAAAGCAGATTTGCTACCACATTCATTTACAAATCTATATTCTTTTTTTGGTTTTTCTTCTTTTTTAAAATAATAAAAACAACACCCCCTCCAAAAATCAAGAATGAAAACTAAAATATCACCCTTTAGTACTCACTTGGCTAGTCAGTGGTCTGTTGATAACCTTCGCTGGTCGTCCTTTATAAAAAACTAATTCTAACAAGATACAATAATATTTAGGTTTTTTTTTCACTTTGCAATAAAAGAAAGTAGACAGATAAAGTCTTTTATTTGAAAGATTTTTCAAACAAAAAGGTTGTCTAGATTCTGATACTGAATGTGGAAGCTCTACAGTACTTTACGGAAAGCACAGTATTTGCCAAATATACAACACATTGATACTTAGTAGACATTCTGCCTCAAATCCAAAGCTAGTCTTATTTCTCTTAAGTAAATGTGTAAATGGCTTTGTAGATTTATGGTTGGAATTTCTAAGACATCATTTAGTCCAATTCTGTCATTTAATACACGAAGAAATTTAGATCCAAGAAATTAAGTGACTTTGCTGGTTGCCATGCTTTGGCTCCCTTCCTCTGTCCCTGAAGCTCCTTCCTCCCATTGGTTTGTTCCTCTGCAATCTCTGTTTTGAAGAAAGGCTCAGAATAGCCTTGCTTCACTCTCTGAATCTTGCTACCATGCTCATGCTCCAGTACCTTCCCAATGCCCTACTCCCTTTCAGCTCCTTTCAGTGTAAGATTTTTGAGTGTAAGGACTATCTTTATTTTTGCCTCTATTTGTATACCTAGGATTTGGCACAGTTCCTGGCACATACTAAGCGGTTAATAAATGCTCCTTAACCTGACTAAAATCATACAAGTAACAGAAAGCAAAGTCTGTCCTTTGACTCATACTATCATAGAAATAAAGTTGAAAGGCCCTCGGAGGTTATCTGGCCCAGGACAGAAGGAAACAGAGGCCCTGAGAGGTTTGTTCCTTGCCCAAAGTCATATAGAGACTTTGTCACAAAGTCACAAAGTCACATATCAGAGGCAGGATTTGAAGCCTAAGTCTTATGACTCTGGGGACAGTACTCCTTCCATTGTACCATCCTTCCTCCAAATTCAAAGCCTTTTCCACTGTCACTAAAGTTGCAGAAGGAGCCTGACCAGCCCTTATAATTAAAGTAGAAACCATGACAATGTCACAGATAGCTTAGTAAGAAAGCTATGTTGCCCCACCTGTCCTAGCTAAGAGAGAACTGGTCACTTACGACAAACTGGGTTCAAATTCTGCCTCTGACATTTACTACTTCTAAGATTTTGGGCAAGTTTACTTAATCTCTTCAAGACAGTAAATGAAAAATAAATTGCTAATCTCCATTGGTTTAGGGGATTTCCTTACCAGAGAGCTCCTAACCGAGATGAAATCACAGGGAGTAGGGGGAACGGAGGCCTCCAAAGTACTTGCAAATAACAATCCATTTTAACATTTAAATGTTAGAGTGAAAGCAAAAATATTAAATCTAGAGGAGATCTTAATGGTCATATAATCCAAACCCCTCATTTTACAGATGAAGAAATTGGGTCCGGAGAATGACTTGCCTAAGGTTAGCAGTAAAGCTAGAGCTTAAACTCAGATCTCCTGCTTTCTGGGCCAGTAAATGTTTCCAACTGACACCAGCTGTCTCCTATTGAAATACCATACACAGGAAACTAAAAACTGAGACTGAGTTGAAATATATAAGCATGAACCAAAAAAGAAAGTTTTCCTTATGAAATGAGTAGTTGATATATAGATACTCTGTACCTTGTTTCTTGACTCTTCTATTTATTTTTTATAGGCAGAAGCTGTCTTATTCTTCTCTATATACTATACACAACCCCTACACACTTCACAGCCTCATAATTTCTTGACTGAAAGAAAAAAAATGGCTATTAGCTATGCAAGCTCTCACTTATTCAGTAAACTCAGACGTGAAACAAATCTGTTTTAGCATAGGAGAAATCAGACCAGAGTTGTAAGGGAAAAAAATGACCCATAACATTCCTGTTGATTAAAAATTAATTTAACGAATTCTTGATCTTGTTTTAACCATATTTAGAGGGTTGTCCTTAAATGATTAAGAGCCCATTTCTTACCAACAGGTACTGTTTACAACAGATTGTGAAAGTTTCATCCTGTTTCCATCTTTGAACAGCTGTCATCAGATTTATGATTTTTTTGGCTGCCCCTTGGAAAAGGCTTAAAGGGACCTATTTGTTTGGCATGGTTGATTTTTCCTTTGTGGCTATGCTATGAACAGATGTAAAATCACCCTGCCTGAAGAGCAGCCAGCCTTTCCTTAACATGTGGCACATACTCTGGAAATGAAGAATGGGGGCATTAAATACATTAAAGCATAATATTTCACAGAAAGACACAGAAAATCAGAATATTCAGAATTCAGGCTATTCTCTTGGTGTTTGGCCATCTTCACTGTAATGTGTTTAGAAATAGTGTGGTAAGCTATGGACAGAAGGACATTAACTCTATTTCCTGCCCTATATGGATTTAAATCAGAACAATTATTTCATCCATTTTTTTCTTATCTATTTGTCTTAATCCTTTTTTTTAAATCCTTTAAAACCAAAAGAAATCTTGAAGGTCTGCAAAGTTTGTTTTAATTGGGAGAAAATTGTGAAGTATTTTAATGGAATTTAATGGAATTTTTCCCATGATCTGACTAATACAGTCTTTTAACAGATGGTTCACATGGACAAAGCAATGCAAACATATAAATTAAAAACAGATCCTTTTTAAAAAAAGGTCTAAATTCTCAGAAACCATATAGGCTGACTGTATGAGATTGATGTTAAGTAGCAGTTTCTTTTTCTACAGGTATTTCAAGAGGAAAGAATCCTATTCATTGAAACCACCAGGAGTAGCCACAGCAGAGGACTATTAATTTTGTGCTCGGGTTGCATTTTATAATTTTTTAATCCAAATTGCTGTCGGGAAAAGGTAAACCAGATTTTTTTAAAAAATTGAACAAATTGAACTTTTTCTGGAAAGAAAATGAACAAAATCACCCCACTAAAGGGAGCTTTACTAGAGGTTTGACTTGCAATTGAGGGGTGAGGAGGAAAAAGAGAAGGAAAGCCTTTACTCCTCTTCCCAAGTACTTGAGGGGAAAAAACAAAACTTTCAGGCCTCTGGGGTTTTCTTTTATAACGTCGAGCGATTTATTTGTCTTTAGACAAAAAGTAATTAAATTGCTCCGTCTTGGAATTGAAATAAATCCAGACAGAAAATAAAAGGGGGCGCATTTGTGTTGGAGCTGGGGGAAGGCTACATAAGGCCAAAATCTGTGTCCTAAAACTTTTCTCGACTTCCCTCCTCCCCCCAAATATTTATTGCCTAACATTGTGTGTGAAGTCTTCTCTAATTTCAAATCTCTTCGGGGTGGAGATGAAGTTGGGAATTCGGGTACTCTTGAAGTACAGGGGATTGTGGGGTTCATAGCAATAGGTCAGAGCCGGTAAGGCGGGGTGGGCTGGAGCCTGGAGAGAAGGAGGGGGAAGGGTTAATAGCAAAGATGCGGCCAGACAGGAGAGTAATAAAGGGTGTGTTTGTGTGCCTAAGTGAAGCTTGCACTGTAGAGAAGGGTGGCTTGTGGGTGGGGGTGAAGAGGGTAAAGGGGTAAAAGGGTAGGGGTGGAGTCGGGTAAGATTGAAGCGGTCAGGGGGAGGGTCTGCGAGCCCGGGACACCATTCGCACCACTCTCCGCGCTTGTGTCCGCTTGGGGGGAGGGTTTCCAACGCCCGAACAGTTGCTGCGAAGCGTTTCTGGGCTCACATAGCAAAAGATTGTCAGGAGAGAGAGAGAGCGCGGAGCTGCCGGAAGTGTCTGCAAGCAGCCGCGGGGGCCGCAGCCGCAGCAGTTACAGCAGCTGTAGCCGCCTTAGCCAGAGAAACTTTCCAGTTTTAGCCTTGGAGCCCGGAGACAGAGGAGCCCTCCATGCCCCGGAGCAACAATGCAACCATATGACAGCCACCTAAGTCGACCCACTCCTTTGCCATCCGCCTGCACTTCCCCTCCCTCGTCCTCCGGTGGAGATTGAGGCAGGGTGGGAATCGCTATTACCCCTGAAAAGAAGTGCCCCGAGGAGGTGCAGGATCGGGGGAGGGGGGGCCCCCATTTTCTGTGCACCTTTCTCTGCGTGCCCCGGCCCTCCTCCTGCCGCCTTCCTGCTTTGGTTCTAGGGGATCATAATCCCCAATTGGCTTTCTTTTCTACTTGACCTGAAGAGTCCCAGGCTGCTGTCGCCGGCGTCGCGTCTGTGCCATGGGGCTGCCCACTTTGGAGTTCAGTGATTCCTACTTGGACAGCCCAGACTTCAGGGAGCGTCTACAGTGTCACGAGATTGAGCTGGAGCGAACTAATAAATTCATTAAAGAGCTCATCAAAGACGGATCCCTGCTTATTGGGGCTTTGAGAAGTGAGTATGGCTCAGGGGGTGGAGGTGGGGGCGCAGTCCGAGGCGAGCCTCGGAGTGCCAGGCCGAGGGGGTGGGGTGGGGGACGCGAGGGAACCAGGGCTTCTTTTGTTTGAATGGGTCTGGGGAAAAATGCTGAAGAGCTCCCCTGCTGGTAGCCAAAAAAGTTTGTTCTTAAGGTGTGCTTGCCTGACTATTTAAATAATCATCATGCCCCTAACCCCCGCCTCCCGAGTCGGGGAGAAACTTGAAGGAGAAAAATCTGCGACTTTGAAAAAAAAAATGTTATTTGGTGTTTGAAGCTAACTCTTCTCCCTCCTCCACCGCCCCCGGCCCCCGCCATTTAAAGTAATTGAGGATTCCCGGACATTTAGGGCAGTAAATTTCAAAATAACTTGGATCTCCAGTAACCGAACTAATTCCAGGAGTTTAAATCCTCTGAGTGAAAATAGAGAGCTATTATGAATGTAGAATCGAAGGAAAATTACATATATATTCATTATATAAAATAATTTACACATATATGCTCAAAGTGTGCTTGGGGAATGGAGGGGGAGTGATCTTCTTGCGCGTGCACACACACACACACACACAAAACCAGCTGCCCAGATTAAATGAGACAAGTTGTCACAAATTGACAGCCAGTAGATTACCTCCACCCGCAATGTTTTCTGTGACTACAACCTAGACAGACACACACGCCCCCTCTTATCCTCTGTCCTAAAGTCTTTCTAGCCAGCCTTCCTGCTGCTGTAGGTCACCAGAGGAACTGGACGTGTACTAATTGGCTCCGAACAAATGAATCATCCACCATGGGGGGGTGGGGTTTGGAGAAGAAGTCTCAACAACTTAAATTAGCTCGTGTCCTAGGGTGCATGTGTTGGAAAAACTGAAGTACTTAAGCAAAGTAATGTTAACCTCCGCTTTTGGGATCCTTCTCTTCTTTTTCTGACTTCTTGCTATCTCCATTCTCCCTCTAACCAACCCCTCCCTTCCTCTTTGTATCGGTCTCATACTCTTCCTTTGTTAAAATATTAAACTGATAAGGTTTATTGCGTTAACCCCCCCCCCCACATATTTACTTTTTTTTTTTTTGCTTTTTGAAGGGGGGAAAAGTCAAGGCTTAAGCGGTTAAGTGATTTGCCCAAGGGCGTACGGCTAGTATGCGTTAAGTGTCTGAGATCACATTTGAACTCAGGTCCTCCAGATTCCTGGGCCCGTGTTCTATTCACTGCACTGCCTAGCCGTCCCCAGCATATTTACATTTTGATTGAGAAAAACCACAATTCTGTTTTGTGTAAGCTTGAGGATTCAAATTCAAATTACAGAATTTTTAGTTGCACTTAGCCCTCTGATTGGTTTTCCTGATTCAGGTCTCTCCACCCTCCAGTCCATCCTCCACTCAGCTGTCAAAGTAATTTTCCTAGAGAGAAGTTCTGATCATTGAGCCCTATTCAGTACATTCCAGTGACTTCCTATCACCTTCTGATTTTTCAGCGAACAAGACACCATCTCTCTGGCACCAGGCATTTTCTGTGACTGTTCCCATGCCTGGAATGCTCTTCCTCCTCTGCTTAGATTACTAATTTCCCTGCTTTCCTTTGTTCGTTTGTTTTTCAATCTTGTAACCTCATTTGGAGTTTTCTTCACAAAGATACTGGAGTGGTTTGCCATTTCCTTTTCCAATTAATTTTACAGATGAGGAAACTAAGGCAAACAAAGTTAAGTGATTTGCCTAGAGTGACCCAGCTAGTAAGTATCTGAGGCTAGATTTGAACTCAGGGAGGAGTCTTTCTCATTTTCCAAGCCCAATGCTCTATCTCTTGTACCCAAGCTGCTCATAAGAACAAAAAAATTGGACTTTGGTTCAGTCTTGTCCAACTCTTTATGACACCATTTGGGGCTTTCTTGGCAAAGATACTGGAGTGGTTTGCCGTTTGCTCATTTTACAAATGGGGAAACTGAGACAAACAGGATTAAGTTACTTCGGAACTAGGGCACCGAAGAAGAGACCTATATGTGCTCAGAACTGAGGTGGCCTGGCTATCAACTCCATTTGGATTTGCATATTAATGGTGATACTCTTGTAAATTGAAATAGTTTTGCAGAAAATCTTTTTGAAGTGTCCCAAACACCAAAGTATTGTTTCCTGTAACTGTTACCCATCAGAAGGAAAAGCATATGACATGTTTATTCTTTCTCTGTGAGTCTTTAAAAAGTGCTGTCTCCTATTCCTGGAACTGATTCTCCTGGCCCATTTCAGCCTGTTAAAATCTCTCCTTACCAGCAGTGCCCAAAATTGATTTCTCTTCAGATTTCCCACCGAACTTTGCCTTGACTGCCCCTTTGAACTTAATCTCACTTCCCTTATGCCTTGGCTGTTTGTTTTTTCTCAGGTCATAGTTAAAATAGGATTTAGGACTGAAATGGACTTGCTTATTTTACAGGTGAAGAAATAGACTCAGAAGTCAAGTTATCTAAAACTAAGTAGCAGAGCCAGAGGTCAGATCTAGATCTCCTGACTCCCCAAGTCACCTTTGCCCTGTGTCACCTTAGAGCTCCATAAACAGATTGAGTGAAGTCTGAGAAGAGAAAAGTTACTAACAGCTTTTCAGGGTGGGGGTGAAGGGGAATTAAGGAAGGCTTCAAGGAAGGGGGACATTAACACTGGATTGTAAAGGGTGACTCCAGATCTTGTTTGTACATAGTGGTCTGCATGTTGTCTCTTTCAGACTGTGAGCTCCTCAGAGGCAGGGCTTATCTTTGTATTTTTGTATCCCCAGCAGTCCTATATGTGGGGAAGACATTGCAGGCACCTAGAAAGAGTTTTCAGAAAGACACTGAGGCAGGAAAGTATGCTGTGTATGCTGTTTTCAGAGGAGGACAAGTCTGACTGGAATAAAAAAACAGATGGAAGAGGAGGCAGGATGAAATCAGAATGTGGAGAGCCCAAATGCCAAGCAGAGGGGTTAGAACTTGGCTCAGTAAGTAGTAGGCAGCTTCTAATAAGAATGAATTAACCAAATTTATACATGGGAAGATGCTTCTGAAAGTTGGACGCAAGATGGATTTTAGGGAATGAAAGAATGAAAAAAATTATTAATTGCTTACAGCATTGCTCTGTGTCCAAAGGATACAAAGATAAAAGCGAAACAGCTCTTGTCTTCAAGGAGCTTACATTCTAATAGCCAAAACCACAGAGCTGTTTTGATTATGGTTGAAGTTGTACAGAAAAGCAGTTACCCATCTTCATACGGAGCAGCTAAGTGGTGTACTGGAGAGCTGGAATTAGACTCATCTTCCAGAGTTCAAACCTGGCCTAAGACACTTACTAGATATGTGATCCTGGGTGAGTCACTTAACCTTATTTGCCTCAGTTTCCTCATCTGTAAAATGAACTGGAGGAGAAAATGGCAACTCATTCTGGTGTCTTTGCCAAGAAAATCCCAAATGGTGTCACATAATGAAAAAATTATTAAACAATCCCCAAAGAGGGTCTCTAGGTCAGAAAGTACTCCAGATCATGGTCTCTGGTGTGTGGCTACCTGTTGAAGAACAGTTGTCCAAGAGGGAAATAGTAAGAGTTTGTAATGGAAGGCTAGGTTTCAGTGGGAATAAAGTTAATGGCAAATGGGAGGCATCAGGGAGGTAAAATACATAGACTTGGTTACTGACTATAAACCGAAAGGTTTCAATCATGAGTAAGTGGTACTGGCACTGAAAGAAAGTGTGAAGTCAGAAGGAAATTCTGGACTTGGGGAGAAAATGGTAACTTCACCTCTGGAGACAATAAAGCAATGGATCAAGAAGTAGGGGGAGAAGCAGAAGACTGATGGTCTCAGAAGCAAAAGGAGAATGAAGAGACTCCAGAAGGTAGAGTGGTCCATGGTGTCCAGTGGTGCACATAGGTCAAGGGGGTCTCAAATAAGGGAGGCAGACATTCTACTCTAACTCTACTTAGTTGGAGCACTCCTGGAGTACTATGTTCTCTTTTTGGTGCTTTGTTTCAGAAATAATGTTGATAAACTAGAGGGTATTCATTCAGAAGCAGACAATAGTTGAGGATGGGAAACCATGCCATGTGAGGAATTGTTGAGGGAACTGGAGATGGACTGGGAAAATAAGCACTTTTTTGTTGTTGTTATTATTTGGGGGGGGGGGTGCTGGATCATGATGTTTTCAAGTATTGTTATGGGGAAGAGAATTTACAGGTGAAAGTTTCAGAGAAACAGATTTTAGCTGAACATAAGGAAAAAATTTCCGAGTAATTACGGTTGTCTAAAAGTTGATTGAGGGTTCCTAAGACTGCCCTGTCACTGGAGATTTGCACAGAGATCGGATTAATACATGTAGGGTAGATCCCGGCTTTAGAATGTTTTACAAGTCACAAAGTTCCTTTCTAGTTATGAGATTATGTAAGGTTGAGGACTGAGAAGAAGACATTGAATATGCCATTTAGGAAGCTTTTAATGATGTTACTCCTACATCCCCAGCTCTGTTGTCTGTTTCCACCTGGACATTTCAGAAATTTTAAACTTGGAACGTACAAAATGCACCTCATTGTCTTTCCTCTTAAAACTACCTCTCCTTCTAACTTCCCTGTTTCTGTTGAAGAAATCACCATCTTTTCTATTCTCCTATGTTCACAGCCTCGGAATTCTCTTTGACTTCACACTCTCTTTCAACCTTCTTTCACATTTACAGCTTATGCCCACTTTATGGTGTTTTCACATGCATCTCTTATCTGGTTTTGTCATATAATATTAAGTGTGTGAGTGTGAGTGTGTGTGTGTGTGTGTGTGTGTATACGTACTCATATATTTGTTTATATCCGAATATACTTAAGTAAGTTTGACATCAAGGTGATACTGTTAGAATTTTTCAAGAAGTGTGTGTGTGTGTGTGTGTGTGTGTGTGTGTGTGTGTGTGTGTGTGTGTCCTCTCCAAGGGTTGTTGGGGATGGTTTAAAGATGCATGAGAGGAAAAGAATGATTGTTGAAATAATGTAGTAAGGGAAAAAAAAGGAACAAAACCCAGGATGGGTAGTGCTCCTACTCTATACTTTTGTTTTCCTGACCAAGAAGCCATACTTATAATGCTGTACTCCAGAAGAAGAAATAATTAGCTTTCTGGATAGGTTTCTTACTTCATCAGACCTATAATAAATATGAATAAGTCAGTGACCAGGTAGACAGGCATTTTGATAGCTTTTGGTTCCCTGTTTCCATAAATTAGGTTTTGCTTTAAATAAGGTTTCTGTTGCTGATTGTTACATAGCCTTAGTTGTTCATTTAACAGCTGTTTCTTGAGTAGTTAGGTGTGTTAGGTGTTGCATGGAATCCAGAGTCCTTGCTCACAATGAGTATACAATCTAGTGGTGGGGATTAAATCTCAGTTTTCTCATTTGTATGATAAGGGGATTGGAGTAGATGATTTTTAAAGTCTCTTCTAGCTTTAAATCTGTGAGCCTAGAAAGGAAAAAGGGATAAATATTACAGATTTCAGGCTTCAGCACGCTGACAGAGGAGACCTTTTTTGGTGGACAGGAAAGAAGCCCCTGAAACCCCATATCTCTCCTACCCTGGTTATTCTCTTTGCTTCCCTGGGGATAAACAGTGGGTTGGGCTTGCTGGCTATTTTTACTCAAGTAGGCTGTAGGCTCCTTTTCCAAGCCCCCTGAGCTTGCCCAACTCTTTCCCTTTCCTCTGCTGGAAGACTGTTTTGTGTCTTTTAGGAATGTTGGAGCACATTTGGAAAGCAGAAGAGAAGTAAGGATTTAGAAATTTGGTCCTCATCTGTGTGAGACCTATATTTACATGAATGTCGTACTTGAGAACAGATAAGGGAGAGAATGAGTGTAGGAAGAGAAAAAGCATGAAAAGACATCCTTGGGGGGAGTCATCCACATTAAGGGATGGTAAGTAGGGAATGAGGAACCAGTGAAGAAGAAGAAAGTAGAGAGAGATAGGAGGACAAACAGTGGGTGGTGTCTCTGAAACTCTTGGAGGGTGATATTCAGAAGGGAGGGGTGGTGAGCAGTGTCAGATGTTTCAAAAGCTCTAAAAAAAAGCCTTCGGGTATGGTAGTAATTTGAGACCACAGTTACAGGAGAACGGTAGTGATGGAAATTTACTTTGCAAAGGATTGGGAAGAGAATAGATGATAAAGAAGTAGTATTATTGACTATAGATGATCTCTTAAAGAGATTTGCCCATGAAGCACAAAATAGACAGAAGCCGGTAATGGTAAGGAGTACAGAGGTCATTGAAAGGCTCTTTTAAGGTTGTGTGAAAGCTAAGAATGTATGGAGACAGGAAGGAGGAAGGAGTGGTTGGGGATGGTTTAGAGATGCATGAGAGGAAAAGAATGATTGTTGAAGTAATAATGTAGTAAGGGAGACAGGATAAAATGGGACCACTGGCACAGAGAGAGGGCACAGACATATCTGGAAGTAGGTCTATCTTTTAGTGACCAAAGGGAAAAAGTAATAGATTCTAATGGTCATAGCTATCCATCCTACAACACTTTAACATTTGCAGAGAACATCATCTAATCAGCTCTGAGAGATGTTACCATGATCTCCATTTTACAGGTGGAGAAACTGATGCGTTCCGAGATTAAATTATTTGTTAAGGATCACACAACAGCTAATAAGTTGTCTGAAGTAAGATTTGAACTCAGGTTTTCTTGACTCCAGCTCCAGCATTCTATCTACTGTGCTATTTAGCCGCTTTAGAAGGAGAGAGCAGTTGAGCATACAGAGTATTGGGAATGGAGGAAGGGAAGCTAGGTGACCTCAGGTCAAATGGTTTCAGTCTTCTTTCTGAAGTAGATGATTATGTCATCTGCTATAATTATGGGTATTGGGGACTTGCTGGAGAAAAAATGATTTAGAATAGTTACTGTGGGGGGTGGAGATAAAGAGGTCTGTGAGGATGAGAGTAGAAGTATTATTGAGCTTGACCAAAGGCTCAGCTGAGGTCATGCACCATAAATTGGTAGCTGGTGAAATCAGTTATTTTATTATTTCAGCCAAGGTCAGCAGTTAAGGAACAGGAGTGGGAAAATCAGATGGTGGCTTTACTCAGAGATGAAGGAAGAGGGGAGGGACCTGGGAGTTGTGGAAGATCAGAGATTTGGAGGATTCTAGTGTAGAGACTAGTGAATGATTAAATTGGTAGACCCAAAGGGTCAAGCGTGGGTATATTAGCAAGTGAAGGATAGTAGAACAGATGGCTGGGGAAATAAGTATGGGTCAAAAGACTGGCAGTCATAATGATAATAAAGAGAAAGTAGGTTGATGGTGAATGACCCTATAGAATGTAATCTCCTTAAGGACAGGAATTGTCTAATTTTTTTGTTTTTAAATCCCCAGCACCTAGCTTACTTAGCCTGACTTGTACTAGATGCATAATAAAAAAATTTTTGATTGAATTGAGTAAGAAAATGAGAGAGTAAAAAAAAAAAGTGTTGCCTCTGAGTAATGGAATTCAGAGTATTTTTATTCTCAGAGATGGTAAAATTCCCAGAGGTTGTAATCATTGGAGTGTCTGGTTAAAGTGACATGGAAGAGGGAGTCTTTAGAGTTGAGAAATTTAGGAAATTGGGTAGACAGGAAGTAAGAACAGTCATGAATGTCAATATTCAGTTTTTGAAGATAATAGCTCGCATTTATAAAGCACTCATCCTTTAATTTTTTTTTTTTTGCATTAAATATAGTAGTTTTGTGAGTGTGCATTTAGTTTTACAGAAAGGGTTGCTTTTATCAAAAAAAGATTTGGAGACCACTGTTGTAGATGACAGCAACAAGAAACTGATGGCATTGAGGTTATTAAGGGATGGTGATATAATGATGATCTGGAATGTGAAGTGGGAAAGAAAGAATGTGCTGATACTTCCTAGTTCTTCAAAAAGAGGGGAAGAGATGACTGGAATGGAGACAAGTGGATGGCTGTAGTGATTTCATTTTCTAGGAATGAATATTGATTTCTCCGCCCACACCCCAACCCCATACACCTTTTTTTTACATTATGAATGGGTGGGCAAGGATAAGGGGAGGACTGTGGTGGTCCAATGCTGATCTGCTTTGTGTGGTGGGGGACAAGGAAGTTGGAGTAGAGATAATATGGGGGTGTGGGATAAACCAGTGATATGCAGATCTCCTACTACACATTTGTTGCCTTTGCCTACTGAACAAAAGTGACCCATGAGACCGGGGTTGCTGTTTTAGTCAGTTTCATTTCCATACTAAAATATTTTATTTGTCTGGTTGCAAACTGTTCTCTATAGGCGACCCAGAGGTATCCTATTTCTTAGGTGCTGACACTCAGATTCTCCATCCGCGATTATTTTAGAGTCTCATGCTTATTTATGTCTGACCATCATAGATTTTACATTACTAAACTGAATTAATTGTATCACTCAAAGTGTTCAGTATTCATTCTTACATAGTAGATTTTGAATAAAGTTGGCCATTCATTGAGTCTTAGAGTAATGTAAGTAGAAGGACCTTTTATATCATCTCGTCTATGAGTTTAACTCTCTGCCAGTAACTCCAAGATCTATATATCCGACCCTAGTCTGTCTCATGAGCCTCAGACTACGTTACTGATAGCCTATTGGATATTCCAAACTTCATGTCCAAGAGACATCTTGAACTCAATATGTCTAAAACTTAGCTTATTTATATTTTCTCCTAAGCCTGCTACTCTTCCAAACTTCCTAGGTTCAGTCAAAGGTACTACCTCTCTCCTGGTGTCCCAGATTTGTGTAACCTCCTCATTACATGGACTCCTTACTTTTTTTTTTAGCTGAAAGTAGTGAGATTTTATTGTATGTCTTCTCTGTTTTACACAATAAATTTAATAGTACTCATATTTCCCATTATGTACATTATAGTTTCAAAGTTTTATCAGTCAACAAGCATTTATTAAGCACCAAGCCCTCTACTAGTTACTAGGGTCACAGTCAAAAAAGAAACAATCTCCACCTGCAATGAGCTTACTTCAATTAGAGAAAATAACATGAACTCATCAGTAAGTACAAAAGTAAATACCAAGTATTTCTTGAAGGAGATACTGTTGTTGTCTTTCATTCTCAAAGAGGACCATGACATCAGGCCAGTGATGCCATGACTTGCAAGTGAATTGGATTTAAGTGAGGAAGGGCTGTGCAAAGTCACCAGCCTCACTTTCTCCTCCAGAGCCATCTGGGTCCAACAGCAAGATACGGATCAGGATGACTGGAGAGGCCCCTGGATGCAATAGGAAACCTTGGCCTTTTTAAGCTAAGGTCTTTCTGAATTCTCACTTTGAGGCAAAGCCCATTCAGTGGCAGAGGGAGAGAATGGCCTCTTTTACAGCAACATGGGCTTTCCTGATATCCTGGGATGCTTTAAAACATCAGCCACTGTCTCTTTAGCATCTTCCATTCTCTCTGTATCACTGGAATCCACCACAAATATTACAGCATGTGATTCAGCATAGTACTTTTTCCATATTCCTCAAATTTTCTGTCCACCTCCTAAGTCAAAAATTGTAACTTCAAACTTTCCTTGTCTAAGATCAATTCTAGTAAATTGGAGCTACTTTTTCTGGGCACTCTCCCTTGATCGCTTTTGCTGTGGCAGTTTTGCCAGCATTACCAAGGTTCACCATTAACAGTGTCACCTTTCTTATAGGATCCTGCCACCTTTTCAGCCAGCCAAAATAGCTGGTCATCAAACTAAACAATCTACAGTGCCCGTTTCCACTCATCTGTGCCAAGGCAGGAAAGAGCGACTCCTTACTTCTTAATGCTATATGATGAATCAATTATGAAATCTTGCCATTCTTAACTTCACAATATCTTTACAAATAAACCTTTCTTCTCTCCATTCACATGGCACCTGCCTTGATTCAGGCCCTTATTACCTCTTCTTGGATTTTTCAGCAAGGTTGGTCTCACCTGCCTCAGATCTCTCCCTACTCCATTCTATCCTACACATGACTAGTGAAGTAATTTTCCTTAAGGATAGATGTGTCCATGTGACTTCCTTCCATAATTAATAGCAGTACCTTCCTAATAAAATATTAAATCCTCAGTTTAGCTTTTTTCCCCAGTCTTAAAAAACATTTTTGCTTAAAGTTATGAGTTCCAAATTCTATCCCTTCTTCCCTCCCTTCCCCTCTCCCTGAGCTGATAAGTGATTCGATATAGTTATACATGTGCAATTATGAAAACATTTCCATAGTAGTCATTTTGTACAAGAAGACTGGAATAAAAGGAAAAATGAAAGAAAGAAAGAAAGTAAAAAATAGCATGCTTCAATGTGTACTCAGTATCAGTTCTTTCTCTCAAGGTGGACAGCATGCTTCATCGTTAGCCCTTTGGAATTGTCTTGGATCATTGTATTGCTGAGAATAGATTTTAAAGCCCTTTACGACTTGCTTATTGGACATCCGTCTCAGGAGAATACTTCTCATCTTTGTGTCTTTGCAGTGGCTATCACATATGCCTGGACTGTACTCTGCCTACCTCTGCCTTACAGAGTTTTTCTACAGCACTGTTTAATACCTGAAGCCTTTTCTGATTCTCCCAAGTGTCTGCTCTCCCAGACTACCTTGTACTTTACTACTTTGCATACATTTGTATTTAGTAGCTTTTTATTTGTGTTTCTCACACACACACACTTTTTGGAGGGAGAAGGGCAGGGCAATTGGAGTTTTAAGTGACTTACCCAAGGTCATAAGGCTAGTAAGTGTTAAGTGTCTGAGGCTGGATTTGAACTCAAGTCCTCCTGACTCCAGGGCCTGTGCTCTATTCACTGTGCCACCTAGCCGCCCATTTCATATATTTTTAACATGGGTTTGTCTCCCCAGTTAACATGTAAGCTCATTGTGTTCAGGAGTTGTTCCGTTCTTTACACTTTGTATTCCCAGCATTGGGAACAGTGCCTGCCTCTTCAGAAATATTTGTTGGTTTTAATAGCATTACAGTGGTAGAGTTTCTTTCTTTCTTTTTTCCCTAATGTTCCTGTGGATGGTTGCAATTTTTATCAAGCAAAAGTTCATTCTTTCAACAACCATTTCTTGAGTAACTGCTATGTGTAAGGAACTGTTCTAGGTACCGTAGGGGGAACATGGTCCCTGCCCATAAGAAGCTTAAAATCTGCTAGAGGGGAATGGGCCTCAGTTCCCGCATTGTACACTAGGTGACCCCAAAATTTCTAGTGAGCGCATCAGGCCAAGGCTTGATGACTTCTTTGGATCTAGCCATTCACACCTGAATTTTGTACTTTAGGGTCCACTGTTTTTCTATTTCACTTAACTTGTAAACCTGTGTTTAGAGTCCCAGCTCTACCTTCTGTATGTACTTTATTATGTACTGCCTGTATGTACTTTATTTATTTTGGAATTTGTTTCATCTAAATGAGTTAAAATGACTTCATTTCACTGTATAAAACTTTGTGACCAGTGATTTTGGATTCTTTGTCATACTGGTAAATGCTACGTTGTCATATTATGTAATCTTTAGTTGAAAAAATATTTGTTACTGCATAGACACATCATGTTTTATAGTTCAGGCAGTATGAGTCATCACCTCCACCCTTTTGATCAATGCATTGCTGTCATTCTTTATGAATCTGGAACCGAGTACAGTCAATGTTTTAAGAAGATGTGAAATCACATACTTTATTACTAATGCACTTCTCCCCTCCATCCATCCAGCCTCCATGCATATATTTGGAGGAGAAAATCAATTAAAATGACATACTGTTGCTTGCTACTTTGCAAACAGCCTGGCCTTCTGTCAGCAAAGGAGGCTTTTTTCTCTAAGCTGAAGGGGTTTTGCTTTGTGCAGTCACTGGTCTGGGAAGGACAGAGCTTGTTAAGTACCACCCTCCTACAAACGACTTGCCTCTCACTCCTTCTTTTTTCATTCTTGACTCCATTCTGCTGCCTTTGGATTATGAGCATACAATTACTGGGGAGCAATAGGGCCTTGAATTTGGTTCCAATAGTTGTTGAAGTGACTTAATCAAAAGAGCAATTAGCAAGCGTTTATCAGTAGCTTCCTATTCTCCTATACATTGTGATAAAATGAAAAAAATACAACTCTTGCCTTCAAGAAGCTTACCTGATAATGGGAGAGATAACGTGTGTGTGTGTGTGTGTGTGTGTGTGTGTGTGTGTGTGAAACTATGAACTAAATACAGATTAGATGGAGATGTCACAAAGCTGCGGGACCAGGACAGACTTAGGGAAGAGGGCCCTACTTATGCTGTCTTAAGCACAGCCAGGTATTTGAAGGCCAGAAGTGGAGACAGAGAGTGTACCAGGTATGGGTAACAACCAGTACACACACTTGGATTTGGCAGATACGATAGGTATCCTTTGAAAGCGACATCCTGGAGACTAACATTGCTGCCTTGTAATGGAGGGAAGGTGTACAGCGAATTAGGTGTGCAGAATGTAGGACCCACAGACGTTCTTTAGGGGTGATGGATGGGAAAGGTAGTCTGGCCCTGTGATTTCATTCTTGAGGAGAGTTCCATTTGGAAACTACTGAAATCAATGTAGATCAGACACCCCTCTCGTCTTTAGAGTTGCCTCCAGACACAGAGAGGTTTTGTCTTGCCTGTACTCAGATAGGCAATATGAATCAGAAACAAGGCTACAACTCAATTCTTCCTGCCTCCAGAACTTGCCTTCTGTAAGCTAAAGAATGCTATTATAGGGGCAGCTAGTTGGATTTGTGAATAGAACAATGGCCCTGGAGTCAGGAGGACCTGAGTTCAAATTAGGCCTCAGACACTTAACACTTACTAGCCATGTGACCTTTGGCAAGTCACTTAACCCCAATTGGCTTGCCTTTCCCTGTGCAGACAAAAAAAAAATAAGAATGCTACTATATTATATGTATAAATGTATGCTAAAATAAATCGTTTAGAGAATTCTTGTAAAATATCTTATGTAGGGTACCACTGTTTGGAAATTTATTGCTTAGGGCGTATAGAGAAAATGCTTTTCATTTAGCTTTTCCGAAATCACATTATTTTGTTAAATTAAGTTTTAAACTCAGTTTTAGAAGGAATTACAGACATGTGGAGACATCTTTTTTCCCTGTGTAATGAATTATTTAGAAACTCAAACAGAGTTACAATACTTCCTATATTCTTACCTCCTTAACGTAATAATCTAAGCTCTCATATGGAAGCCATTATTAAATACAGAAGGGAATGTCTAGGTTATTTTATTTATTGGTAT
This sequence comes from Pseudochirops corinnae, assembly GCA_028646515.1. NCBI lineage: Eukaryota > Metazoa > Chordata > Mammalia > Diprotodontia > Pseudocheiridae > Pseudochirops > Pseudochirops corinnae. Next base: position 126,579,178 of record CM053588.1, on the reverse strand, counting down.
TTATGTTTGTAATTAAAATACCTCACAATTCTAATTTAGCTTAAAGCTCATATGATAAGGGTCAATCTAGCCTCCTTATAAAACCTCCTAAATCATTTGGTTGAACACCTCAGTCAAAGGTATGAACCAGTAATTAACCTGGAGTAACTATTAGTTTGGTTCTTACAGCCAATAGAGTTGGAATTAAATGAACAGGAATAACTACATTTCAGAGGAACAAGAATTCATTTTGAAACGGGTAGATTTAAGATAAAAAAGTGGAGTTTGTTTTACTGTGAAGATTATTTTGCATATCAAAACTTTACACAGTATACTCATTTAAGTAAAAATGCTGGCTCATACTGCAGTGCAATTAAATTGGTTTGGCTGATTGCCTTCGTTACTTTGTCCATGTCTTATCATGGCACTAGCAGGTAGCATGGTTTGAACAATCTCCCATATTTTCAGTTAATTATAATAATTATAATAGCTAGTCTTTACATAATGCTTTAAGGTTTGCAGAGCTCATATATGTTATCTCATTTGAGCCTTGTAATCGCTTTGGTGCTTTTATTTTACCCATTTTACAAATGAAGACATTGAGGAGGCCAGAGGTGAAGTGAACTAGTAAGAGCTAGGAAGCATCTGGGACAGTATTTGAACTCAGGTCTTTCTGAATGGAAGCCTAGCACATCATTGTTACACCTAGCTGCCTCTATAGTATTTGTGTAACACTCCAAAGTTCACAAAACACTTTACAAATGTGATTTCATTTTATTCTTACAACTTGGGGAAGTAAGTGATGTTATCATTCCCATTTTGCAGATGTAGAAATTAAGACAGATGGTGGTCGAGTGGTTTCCCCAGGATCACACAGCTAATTAGTCTTTGAAGCATCACCTAGCTGTGACAGTTCTTTGAAGCAGCAAATGTCTTCCAATGGTGTGTCTTCACGCCTACAATATAATGTTCATAATAACGACTATTAACCCATTCAGTTCAACATTTATTAAGTAGCTGAGTATAAGAAGGTGAAAAACATGGTTCCTAGTCTCAACAGATTTTCAATTTAAAGGATAATTGAAACATAAACATGCATAATAATGCAAGTTACAGTGTTATGAGGGTAAAGGAGAGATTCAGACATGATACTGGGGATAGGAAGAACTCCTCTTGTCTGTAAGGGAATTAAGGAAAGATTCATGAAGAAGTTGACACTTTAGATGGTCCTTGAAGGAAGAGAATTTTGGAATGTTGAGGTGAGAAGGGGTGTGATCTAGGTAACTGGAATGTCCTGCATGAATGCATAAAGGCAGGAGATGGCAAGATGAGATCAGGAAACTCCTAATATTTGAATTTGGTTGGAATGGAGAGTATGTGAAGGGTAATAAATGGAAATAAGATTACAAAGATAGCGTGTGGCTAGGTGTGGAAAGCCTCAAATGCCTTTTCTAAACTATTGAAGAATTTTCCTCTAGACAGTAGTGAGCCCCAGCAAAATCTTGAAATGTTTTTTGAATAAGAAAAAGAAGACAGAATTTAAGGTAGTATATATTGGTAAGGCAGTGTGGCATAAGAGTGTGGGAATTAGGTGATAAGAGTTCAAATTTTACTCTGCTACTTAAGAGTGTGATTATGGACACGTCGCTTAAGCTATCAAGCATTTTTCCTCATTTATAAAATGGGAACAATAAAGTATGATGTGAGAAAGGTGTTGACTTTTGTCATCTTCCTCTTATCTCAGTCTTCAAAACTAAAATAAAAAGTGACTTAATGTTCCAAGGCTGTCATTGTCTGACTGACATGCCGAGTGGATATTATCTTTTTTTGACATTATTGTCACCAATACATATAATTGTACTTGTTCTTCTTAATAAACTAAGGTGGGAGTTAGGAAATCAAATCATCTTGATTTGTTCAAAACTTGCCTGGGACCTGATGTTCTTGACCCTTGCTGTATTTATTAACCTTGTTAACCAAGAGGATGTTCCACTTCCCAGCCATGTTAATTAACAGAGAGTTTGCTGTATTTTTAAAATTTTTGGTTTGGCAGGAATTGGGCTGATAAGTTTATTCTTAGAACCTGAGTTTCCTTTTCTATGAAATGGATATTATAATGTTTAATAGTACTAATATCATTACTATTATTATTGCATAAATCCTTTGTAAACTGTCAAATGCTCTTATCAGAGCAGCTACCAATAAGATAGTATAACTCCACGACAGGGCATGAATGGGAGCCAGAGAGAGCCTCAGGCCATCTAGTCAACTCTTCTTTTTTTTTACAGATTAGGAAACTGAGGCCCAGGGAACTGAGGCCTGAGGTATTTAGTGAGGTACTGCCCACCTGTCAGTCATCAGTAAGAATTTATTAAATATGGTATCCCTTCCACATCACACCACATTGCAGAGGTGAGGGGTACAGGGGTTAGAGACTCCGTGCCCTTGCAATCTTGAAAATCCATGGAAAATATTTTGGCCTCCCCTTGTTCCAGAGAAGAAGTCTGCAGTTTTTTTCTTTTTTTTTCTTTTATGGGATATTTACAGTACCTTATTGTAAACTTTGAATTATTTGGTCATAGGTAACATGTAGGTCAGTGTTAAGTAAAACTATTATACATATGTTTTATGCAATCTGAGTTTCTAAACTTTTTCTATGTTCTCTGCTGGCCTTCATACATCATCTGCAGTTTTCACAAAACTCCCCCCAAATGTCCATTTAATCTCTTATGCTGACCCTGGGATATATCGAAACCCTGATGCGGAGAATTTCAATGTGGAAGGGATAATTGTACGAACTGAGGCATGGTGCTAAGTACTAGATATAAACAGGGGAGGTAGTTTGACTCATAGTTTAATTGAATACAGGGTAATTAATACTAGAAATAATTGACATTTATCTAGAATATTAAAGATTGGATTGCAAAGTGCTTTACTTTCATCATATCATTCCCATCTCCTACCAGTCCTATGAAGATAGCTAATATGTCTGCATTTTACTTGTCCATGGTCAGACAACTAACTAGTAAGTGTGTGGGACATGAGATTTTAACCCAGGACTTTCTAACTCCTAGTCTTAGCAACCTAGTCACTAAATTGCTTATTATTATTATACATGTTCCATTGAAAGCACCACATACTTGTCAACCTATTTCTTTCATTCAGAATTGTGTATATGTATTGTGTAGAAAGAGAATCATTCCTTCCCCCCACTCCCCATATCCCACTCCCCTTTTAGACTTTGATTATACTATCTAAAACTAAATACTTCATGAAGTCTTAGT
>CM053588.1:126504945-126575815 GCA_028646515.1 Pseudochirops corinnae | reverse complement strand
AAAATTATTTACTTTTTTATTAAAAAAATAAATTTTAACGAAATAAGAATATGGACAATTTAGCTGTTCTGTGTCCCTTTCTAAATATATCTAGGAATTAATTGTTACCTCCTTTTAAAAAAAGTATGTGCTTATATATTGTCTTATTTACTGCTTATCTAACTTTATAACTCTTCATCTCTCTATCCCACATACCTTTGTTTTCTTCATATTTGTAATTAAAACATCTCTCATTTCATTGGTGGAATGACTTTCTTCAGTGACCTGGGTCACGAGCCCTCTGTGCTTTAGTGGATGGTTTGGGGGAGTTGATGTGGATGAAAGATTTACCTTGTTTGGTCTTCATATGAAAGACTCTCTTATCATGGTCAAAAGATTTCATTGCTTAAGCAGGATCTGTCAGAACTGATTTTCCACTGTTAAAGGTTTCAAGAACCCAGTGTCACCAACACAACATGATGAGGAGCTGGAATAGTTGGAGCAGGAGCAGGACTTTGGTGGAGAATTCTCTTTTGTTAACATTACATAATTTATTTGGCCATTTCCTATGACATCTGAAATGCAAAACCATCTGTCAGGATCTTTTTATGTCAGTTCCTGGAACTTGTTACATTGGTTGCTGAATCTAGTTGGTGTCTGGTACTTTGTGAATGAGAAGGGTAAAAAAAAAAAAAATCCCTGGGAACTGCCTTCAAGTTGTCAGTGATAAAAATCTGTCAGAGTAAAGATTAAAAAAAAAATGACTATACTCTGTAACTTTCAGAGTAGCCTGGTTTTACTCTGGGAAAATCTGGCATCTCTAAGATGCCATCCTATCAGCTGGGAATAAGTTTATTTTTGGAACTTTTGGTATTTTGGGATAGTTTCCACACACAAATCAAAAAATCCGTGCTATCTTCTATTAGTTTGTGAACGTTATGCTAATCCACAATCTATCTTAGGTAAACAAACAGACAAAAGAAACAAAACCCTCTGATCTTAATGTAATGCCTAGTATAGGATGTATTCTTTGTTTTAATGTCTGAAAATTTTTATCATCTAAGTATCTAAAAAAACCCCAGAGTATCTCTAGTCCCTGCATGTAGTTGATAATGGACACCTGTAGAAAGGATGTTGGATTTTAGAGTCAGAAGACCCGAGTTTGAACCCTAGTTGCTCCATATGGAGCTTGACCTTGCAGAAGTCACTTAATTTCTTGAGATCTTTGCTTCCTCATCTGTAAAATAATCTGTAAATAAGACCACGTGACCTCCAAAGTTTCCTCCCAGCTAGAAAATCATGATTTATATTAATTCAATAAAATTACCATAAACTGTCTATAAAAGTGAACTATTTTGTTTATATACCCTACCACTCATACCCCTAAAAAAGTGCTATATATACAAGTTTTCACTTACTCTGTGTGTGGGAGAATTCAATATTTTCCTGTTTTTCCATAAATTTCTATTCTTTTGGTTTCTACTTCAAATCACCCAAATGAACAATAAAGAAATGGGGGAGGGGGGAAGAGAAGAGGGAACTAAAATTAATCTAAAAAATATGAGGCAGCATAATACCTGAATGTTTACTTTGCCCATTATATCTTTTTCTCCTTAAAAAAATATTTCTTAAGTATTTCTTACTGCCAGGTGTTTTGGATACAAAAAAATAGGAGGATTGTTGGGGAGCTAAAGCTTACATATCATTACATAGAAGGTAATGAAAATACTTCTACTAGAGTAGGGCACAACCCATCCATGCCTTCTCATTCTGAACAATTCTTGTCCATGTCCTTCTTTCATAAATCTTCCATAAGGGATCTACCCAACGTGCTAGAGGCTTTCTTGTAAGCCTTTTCATTTTTCACAGATATGAATGCAATACCCAAGATGCACATCTTGTCTCTTGCTTTTGCTCTCTGACTGGCATACCACCTTTTCTGGAAGCCTCTGTTGGTTACTTATAAAGCAAGACACTATTGCAAGTATGCTATCGCCTTTTTAATCCCACCGTGGATGGTTTCATTGCAGTCTGGGTCATCTGCAAACTATGTAACAGCACATTATACTTGGGAAAAATATAATTTAAAACAATATAATAATAATCTCTCTCATTTTACATATGTAGTCCTTTAAGGTTTTTGAAGCATTTTACAAATGTCATTTTACCCTCACAACAACACTGGGAGGTAGGTGCTATTGTTACCTTCATTTAATAGGTGAGAGACCTGAGACAGAGAAGTGACCTGCCCATTGTAAGCCAGTAAGTGTTGGAAACAGAACTTGAACTCAGTTCCTGATTACAGATATATTGCTTTATCATTGTGCTACCTGGTATGCATGACCATTTTTTTTTTTAAAGCAAATTCTATATCATGAACATATAAACTTGTGCTGTTTTCTTGGAAGTAGTAACTATGAAAGGCCTCAAACTATGCAGAGAATCATAGAATCACAGAATGAGTTGGAAGAAACCTCAGAAACAATTTGGTCCATCCTGGATCATTCCTGAACCAAATTCCTCTGTATAAGATGCTTAACATGTAGTTCCCCGGCCACTTTGTTAGTGAAGTTTTATTTGCCTACGGCCAGCTAGTCAACACTATAGTTTGGGAAAAGGATACTAGACTAGGAGTTTTGATATTTGAATTCTGTGATCAAATGAACTCATATTTGTAAAGTGTTTAGAGCAATGCCCGATAAATAATAGGTGCTTAATTAATGCTTATTCTCTGCCCCACATGCCCCACGTGTAGGCATGGCAACAGTTAATTTATGTGTCTGTGGGACTTCTATCTGCCTTAATTTTGTAATCTTTAAAAATGGGGATCAGAAACCAGTCCTAGTTCATGGGGCTGTTTTATGCATCAAGTGAGATGAATTGCCCTACAGATATATTGTGTAATGGAAAACAGTAATTGGAGCTGGAATCCAAAGACCTAGTTCTACCTCTGCCACTAATTAATTCACTGTAATGTTGGTCATGTCACTTCACCTTTTTCTGAATTTTTGCTCAAAAAGGGAGAAAGTTTTGATCTATAAAGTGCTTTGCCAACTTTAAAATGTTATGTAAATGATAGTTGTTATTGTGCCAAAATGGTCCATTCCCAAACTCTATTCTGATGCTAAATTCTCTTTTTATTTTAAGCAAAAATAATTAGCTTTTATTCAGATTTTCTGTGGCAATATGTATTGTGCCACTACCCTTCCATTCTAGCTTCTCATATAAGTTTTTACAGATTTTTCTGTGTACTCTTAAATTGGGCAGAAATGAAAAAATACTAGGTTAGAACAACTTGTATTGAAGTTACTTTGTATTGTTGTGTTTTTTTAAATATGTAACTTTTAATGTGAAATAAGATGATTTTATTTCCTTCCAAATTAGCTGTGTTTAGGAGAGAAAAGTAGTCTAGAACAAACAAAAGATTCTGTTTCACAGTTCTCTGGAGATAGTAAGTGTCTTGTAATTTGAAAAGTATACTTCTGCTTAAATCCTGGGACCAAGAAGCATTGGGTGGATGACTGTCTTTTGGGAGTTATAAAAAATGAGTATAGATTTAACATTTACTCGAAGGGAATGTCTCTGCAGAAGGTTGTTCGTAAATTGGCCTATCCAGGAAAATGAAGTGGCCAGTTGGGTCATTTAACAAAATGTGACTATACCAAACCATGCAATTGAAAGGGTCTGAAAAAGGGCATTTAACATTCCTTTTTCAGGATAGCATACACATGGACTGAATAATCCAGACAGTTGTTTTCTTTTTCCTTTTGCCACAACGTCGGCATTTGATAACCTATGAGTGGGTGTGAAGAAGAGCCTACTTCTCTAATTATGTGTTTCTCCCTGACCTCTTTTTTTGTTTTAGGGGAGACAGCATATGCATGTGTATAGTGTTAGAAACTTATTCACAAAATGGAAATGAAAAGTGTGACCACCTTTTGGGGCTTTCTCACTCCTAACTAGGAAATGGATACAGTCCCCAGTGTGCTGAGATTCTTTGCTTACAACCACATAGTTCATAGTATCACACAAGAAAATTTTGTTTAAAAAAACCAAATCCTTTAGTGAGGAATCATTGCTTCCAAAGATATTTTTAGTGGGGCATGGTGGTAGACTCCAGTAATCCCAGCTACCAGGGAGGCCGAGGCTGGCAGCCAGAGTTGGGAACTGAAGTAAGCTATGCTAATTGGATGTCCACATTGTGTGGTATCAAGTGGGTGAACTTAAGGAGAGGTCCAAAGTTTGGGGGCGGGGGGTGCTAATGACTGAGAACGGTTTCACCCTGAACCCACCAAGGGATTCTGTTCAGAGAAACTAAACAGGTTGCTTGTTTCTGGGATCAGTTGAGTTTGGGAGAGTTCTGCATTGGGCCAGAAGGAAGTAAGGTAGAAATAAGAAGGGACCTGGACTTTTTGAATGGGTACTAGAAGAATCCAGATCCTATAGAAATCCTAAAGTAAGCTAAGAAACCCTAAAGTAAGTCTATGTTATTTACTGGCTACGTGTCTGTAATATGTATAACTATGCATTTTAGATTCCCAAGATATCTCATGAGTGATAAAGATGAGTCATGTCTTCTAAATGTGATGTGATGACTCATAACAAAAGAGAGGGACTGAGGAGGAGTAAGAGGCAAAGCTTCAGTTTCAAGTTCTCTTTCTAAAGGGGAGAACACTTTTTAATGCCTGGGATGCTTGCAAAGAACGCAAGTATTAGTGGTGAAAGTGAGGGACTTTGTGCTCGAGATGGTCCTAGGTGTCTTTGTTGTTGTTACAGCTGTTGTCAGAATCAGCAGATACTCTAAACATTATGTAGGTCAGGAAGCTTCAGGGGCTCCTGATTGTCTTTAGGATAAAGTCCAAACTCTCTCGTTGGCATTTAAAGCAAGCCTTTCACAGTATGGTCCCAGCTTATCATATCCTCTCATGTCCCCTAGACTTAAGCTGTGCCGGCTTCCCTCTACTTGAAATTCCACATCCAACATTTCCATCCCTTTTTATAGAATCATATCTGGAATGTTCTCCATTCTGACCTCTATTTCTCCGGTTGTTTACTGAGTGACTGACTGACTGAGGGAATCCCTGGCTCTTTTCAAGACTTAGCGTTTTCTCCAAGAGTCCATTTCTGATTGGCTCAGTTGTTACTTGCCAGTCCTGTATTTCTGTTCTATTTACTTATCTAAGAGCACGTACCTACTCTTGCTAGTAAAATGTAAGCTCCTAGAGGGCAGGAACTTGCCAGATACAATATTTGTATTGCTAGTGTCTGGCCCATAATAGACACTTAGTAAATGCTTGGTGATTGTTGGGTCTGGCAAACTGAGTTTACTCAATAACTTCCCTGACCTATATTAGACAGACTCTCATATCCATTCCTGAAGTACTAATAACACTTTTTGTTGACTTTTAATAGTGTCAATTTAATGATTTAGAAAGTTATAATTTTCTTGTGTTTTTTTCAGTTAACATCAGTGAGATCTGTCTGGCCAAAGTCATAACCAATAGAACTATTACCCAGAGTTTTTAACATTAGTTCTAACAAATGGCTTGCATTTAATGGTGATATATAACCTGCAGACTTTGTCCCATGAATGGGCTGATGAGATTAATGCATCCTGAAGTTTCAGGAAGCTGGTGTTTCTGGAGTAAACTAGAATAGCATTGCAAATGTACAGGTGGTTTAAAAAAAAGTTTCATCATACCAGAGAGCCTGATGGAAGCAGATGATAGTGCCTGCAGGTTATTATTAATGATTAAGAAAGGTTCTGAGACAACATCATGGCCCACTTTTTTTCCCCTTTGAATTGCTGGGTTTTTGTGCACATGCTGTGGTGGAGAGCAAACACTACTGTAAAACAGAACAAAAATCTAATAGTGTGATTCTTAAATCAACTAGGTTAATTCCCTAGTTAATTTCACTATGGGCATCACTTAAGAAATGAACTAAGTACAGTTCATGATAGTCATTTTATAAATTGGTCCTTATAAGGATAGCACTTATATATAGTAATTCAGGTCCATAGGAAAACGAAAATGCTAAGACAGTGAAATTATTTAATAATTTAATTTATTTTCTGTATCTAATGCAGTAACATGTCACCTAGAGAGTTTTGTGTGTGTAAAATTGCTTAATGTATAATGAATATTCAAACTAAGTAAATTCGTTCATAAAATACTATTATATAAGATTATACGACTTGTTAAAATTTTTTGAACTTGAGATTTTGTTAGAACATACCCATTCATTATTGCTAATCATTATTGCTATTATTGTCTACTGAATAGTTTTGTTTCTCATAAATATTAAGGAGGAAAGTTCCAGTGTCCTTTCAGTAATGATAATGATAGAATTGTAAGTTTAAAAAAAAAATAGATTTTTGGAACGACCTGAACCCAGAAGCATCCCACCATTTTTACAAAAAGGCAAAAATATGCAAAAATTAGTGGTAGGTAGGTAGGAGATTGATTAGAAGGGATGAAAAGGAAATGAAGGGGATATATAGAAGGAAGAAGAGGGTCAGTCTAGAAGAAGAATTCAAGGAAAAGACTCCCACCAAAAACCCCAACTCCTACAACAAAGTCTCCTCTATATTGTGGGTCTAAGTATATATAGGTATGTTCATACATACATGTATATGTGTATGTATATGCACTTTATATATATGAGTGTGTGTGTGTGTGTGTGTGTGTGTGTGTACACACATATAAAATAAAAAGGATGCTAAGATTTCAGGCTTTTTCATTATTTTATTAAATTTAGAACATTCCATAGAGGTAATTTAAATGAAACTAAATTTAATGAAACTAAAGTATGTTCATATTTTGAATAAAGAAATGCCTGCATTTTGCTAGAGTTCAGCAAGAGGAAAGAGAAGTTGGATCATATATCGGTTATGTGATCAGAGAAACATTCATCTTTTTTGAGAATTTTGCCTAGGTGAAATCTGTTTTCATCTTAATAGAGTTTGTGGAGTGTATATGGTAACCTTGATTTCAGAGCCCTCCAGTGCCCTCTTTGTTATCTGACTTTCAACTCAAGAGTTCAGTGCCTCCTGGAAACTGAGAGTTAATCTTGAAATAAGGAAAAACATATTTATTAAATATCTTCATAAGGAATATAATAATATATCTTATTTATGTTTATAGTTATAAAGTGCTTTTGAATATATTTTGGGGGATTCTGATTAGCTCTCTTATTATGTGGGCTGTTTTTGGTAAGAGAATAGTTAGACTTCCTTGCAAACTCTGTTATATTTCTTTATTTATTATTCCTTTTGAGCATTTGTTACATGCTATCTACATCTTCTGCACTATAAAAGCGCCTTTGTCTAGTGAATTTTACCAGCTCAACTGGACAACAGGGAGGGCCTTTCTCCTAAGGCACCCTTTGGCCTCCCAGAGACCAGTGTTGAATGCACGCTTACCCATGTATGACGTATACTGACTGAAGCAGAGAGAAGTTAGAGAAATTAGTTTGAAGGGCAACTGTAATAGTTGGTAGGCTTGAAAGGGAACAGAATCCTGATTAATCTCAGCCTAGAAGTTAGTGAGGATTCTTCAGACAGCAAACTATGTGAAAAAGTGTAAGTGTAAGACTAGTTCAATTAATTAACTAATATTTATTAAGCACCTACTATATGTAGGGGCTAGTGGTAAAATTACAAAGATTAGATTGTGAGCGCCTCAAGGCCAAGGGCACTCCTTTTACTTCCTTTGTATCTCCGGTATTTCACATGGTGCCCAGCACACAGTAGGTGTTTTTTGGCTGATCGCTTATTGACTGAGAAAGAATAAAACTAATCCTACCAGCAAGGAGTTTACATTCTAACGAGAGACCACAAGTACTTTGTATCAGTTTATTGTATTACTAATTGTAATAGTGTTGTATTAGTAATTTGTATAAGTTTATTTGGAACTTACACAAATTTATACAAACAAGTTCAATACACAATAGTTTGAAAGGTAGAGAACTAGCCATTGTGGGAAGGACCCCCATGGAGGCAATGCTAAGCCATGGACACTGGTATGGGAGTCACACGGTCAGATCTACATTTAAGGAAAATCACCATAACAGCAGTATGGAGGATGGACTGGAGTATGGTGAGATACTTGAGCAGGGAGATGAATTGGGAATATGTTATAATAATGTGGCTAAACTTGAAAAAAGCCTCCCATAACCGATGCCTCCATTTCCTTTCCTTTCACTCCTAAACTACCTACATTCTGGCTTCCAACTTCATCATTTAACTAAAGTTATTCTCTCCAAAGTTACTAGTGATCTCTTAATTGTCAAATTTAGTGACGCATTCTCAATCTTTTACCCTTCTGGATCTCTCTACCACCTTTGACATTTCCATCACCTTCTCCTAGAGAGAAGAGGTAATTACTACTTTCCTGGTTCTCCTACTTCTCTGACAGCTCCTTGTCTGTCTTATCCGCTGGATTTTCATCTAAGTTGCACCTACTAATCATGGGTGTCCTCAAGGCTCTGTTCTGGGTTCTACTTTTCTAATTCTTTATATCTCACTTAGTAATTTCATCAGTTTCCATGAATTCAGTTATCATTCAAATGATTTTTAGATCTCTATATCTAGCTCTACCTTGTCTCCTGCCCCTATCTTGCATCTCCATCTACCTATTGGGCATCTCAAGTTAAATTATTTGTGGATATAGTAAATTCAGTGTATCCAAAGCAGAAATCATGGTCTTTCCTTCCAAACCCTCCCTTGTTCCTAACTTTCTTGTTACTCTTGAGGGTACCACCATCCTCCTAGACACCCAGGCTTGCAACCTTAGCCTCTTCCTCAGCTTTACTTGCACTCACTTCACATATGCATGCTTGCCAAGTCTTGTTACACTTCATAACGTCTCCTATATACATCCCCTCCTCTCCACTGAGACAGCTGCCAGGCCGGTATAGGCCCATCATCATTTCTTTTTATGCTATTGCAGTAGATTTCTGATTGGTCTCCCTACCTCGTTTTCTCTCCACTCTAGTACATCCTCCACTAAGCTTCCAGAGTGATCTTCCTAAAATGCAGATCTGACCATATCACTTCTCATACTCAGTAAACTCCTTATTCACTCCAAGATCAAATAGAAAAGTTCTTTAGGTTTTTTTCATCTTTTAATGCCTTTTATAATTCTGGTCCCTTCCTACTTTTTCAGGCTTCTGACACTTTATTCCCTTCCATATATACTCTGTGATGCAGTGATATTGTCCTTCTTGTTGTCCCTTGCAAATACCCTCTGTCTTCCAACTCTGTGTCTTTTCATTGTCTGCCATATCCGGTGTATTCTCCCTCATCACTTTCATCTCCTGGCTTCCTTGAAGACTCGCCACCTTCTTCAAGAGGGTTTTCCTGGTCCCCTTTACTGCTGGTGCCTTCCTTCTGGGATTACCTCCCATTTATTTATAACAGATGTATAACATCATTTGCATGTTGCCTTCCCCATTAGAATGTGATCTCTGTGAGCATTTTTGCCTTTCCTTGCCTCTTTGGTGCTTTACGCAGTGCCTGGCATATACTAAGTACTTAAATGATTGTTGACAATGATGATGTCTTAATTTCCATAGAAGCAGACTTTTTGAATTGAGTAGTCTTAGTATCTTACAACATTAGAGCTGGAAGTGATGGTAAAGTTTATTTAATCCAAACCCTTCATTTACAGATGAGGAAAGGAAGACTCAGAGAGATGCTGCAATTTTCTTGAGGTCATCCAAGTAGTTAGTAGTTAAGTTGAGACTAAAAATAAGGTCTTTGGACTTTCGGGCTCTTTGTTTCCGTTATCTAACCCAGAGACAAATTTCAGTACATTTATTTCAGACACAAGGCCAAAGATACTTAAATGGATAGATAGAGGGCATAGAAAGTGTAACCCCTGTTCCTGTTGTATTGAATGTGATGTGTGTGTGGGACAGAGAGATAGCTTGAGGGGAAACAAGTTGAGAGGAATAGTAGTTTTAGTAATTATTATCAGTCTCTGGCAGGTAAAAATGGGGTGAGGAAAAAATAACTGACACTATGGAAATAATTATTCTAACAGATGTTTGGGCGGCTGTCCAAGATACTTACTTTGAATCACACTGCACCTGGGAAAGTCCTATGTATTCACAATTTTATTATTATTATTATTATTTTACTAGTAGAAGATCCAAATATTTCAGGTGGATTTGTAATCCCTCCTGGCAGAATAATGCTTGGCACATCTGGACCTATGTCCATTTACCCATGAAGTTCCTCTTACGTGGATCATGTTTATTAGCAAATCGATCCCTGTCCAGCTTCAAGTAAAGGTGATTTTAACCAAGGTTGTGACTGGAGTCATCCAGCCACGGGAGTGCAGTTCTCACCAGGAGCAGTGTGCTCATGAGAATTCCTTGACTGGAATAAAATCGTGCTATGGAACACATCTTATCCCATGTGCCAAGAGCCATAAGTTGATAGTTGTGTGGTCAGGAGTAGCCCGTTTCAGGGGTTTTTGTTTTGGCAGCTACTTTCCCTCACTTTTTTTGTTCCCACCCCAGAGTGAGAGAGTTGTCTGAGGCTGTGTCCCTATTTAACTCTTCTTTTTAAACAATTTACTTAAGCCTGCCTCTCCCTTTTACGGGCCTAATTCTTTTTTCCTCCTATTTTCTTCCCTTCTGGCCAATCAACTCCTCTTTCTTCTTCCCATTCCTTGCTGAGCATTTTTTCTTTTTGCATTCTTTAAAAACTGCCTGCTTTAGGCCCTTCCACAGCTGTACAGGTAATCAAGCCTGTGGGATGGCATTCTGTTGTTGACTGTTACAAACACAAGGAACATTCTATGAGCCAGTTAACTATCCAGTGTCTATTCCCTGCCTTCTGTTCCTTAATTTCCAAAGATATGATATCAGTGATTAGTTTACCTAATATTTCTAGAATCATAGGACTTGTAAGGAATTATTTAGCTCAATCTTTGCATTTCACAGATATGGAAACTGAGACCTAGTGAAAGAAATTGATTAGCAGCAGGTGATACAGGTAATAAGGGGTAGAATTGGGGCTGGAATCCAGATCCCCTGACTTCAGACGCAGAAACTAACTGGTTGAGATATTTAAAAACTTTGAGAAAAGATTTTTGGTTAAGAGTGTGTAAGCAGAGATTCTGGTGGGAGTTTGGGCCCTGCTGTAACTTTTAAAAAAATGCTTAACAGCATTCAGGCTCCTCTTAAAATACAGCCCCCCTAGGAAAATGTGAAATTCCTTACTTTGTGGACATAGAAAACCAGAGAGTGTGGGTGAGGGGTAGAGCAGATCTTTTATTTTGTAGTCAACCTGTTGGTTAATGTGTTTTTACTTACTGGGGAAAACAACAACAAAGTTTAATACACCCCAAAGTAAAAAGCCAAGCCCATAAAAAGATAATTTGGTTTCTTTTAAAAAGTTTCGTTAAACTGCATATTAAAATCTTCAGAGGCCTTATTGGTAGAGATAAATCCTAGTTTTATAAAATGGCTATCTTAAAAAGATATACATTAGGGATTTCTATCACACATGTAAGAAAATATGTTGAAATATGTAGAGAGACCTTTTTATTCAGTTTTTAGTCATAGAGTGGATCTGAAATTGTAAGATCTTCAAAGAAATGGAGTTATAACAAATGCTTTGTAGTCTTTGCCTTCCTTCTCTAGGATGAATTTGAAAAATATTTTCCCAGTGATTTTTTTTTTGTTTATTTACGTATACATATTCTTATGTGGAATGGAAACCAAAAACCTGTAATAATTTCTGGGCCTCTCCTCCAGGGAGGGAGTCTGGCATGTGCCTCTACAAGAGTGAGGGGAGGAAGGAAGATGAACCCTGGGACAGAGGCCCACTCTAGGTACAGTTCTAGGGAGAGAAGGACACAGCCTTTCTTCCTCTCCTCATCCTTTCACTGTTACCAGCACTTTTCCCTCCTCCCTCCCCTGAATGCTGGTGCCTGAGTCAAGGCTCTGGCTACCATACGTTACTTATAATTATTTTTATCTCTATGCTTTTGATGTGCTGCCTACCTTTCTTTTTAAAAAATTATCAAACTACAAAGAATTCTAAGATGAAGACTGGCTCCTGGGTCTCAGCCTGGGCATTTAGGATTTTGTATTATGGTATCAATATTGTGTACTTTCTGTTACTTAGATTATGTAGAGTGGTAGAGAGGATAATGCAGTAACATCTTAAAATTTTGTTTCTGTGAAAATAGCCCTGCTAGATATTTCTAGCAGAAATCTTACAATATTCCTGAGTTTCTATTCATTATGTTTACAAAAGATAAATGCATAGACACACAAAACCCCAAATTGTAAAAAGACATACAATTTATTTAACAACACAACTATTTCTTAGATTGCACAAGGTGAATAGACTACTATTAATAGGATTTATATTTACATCCCTAACTGACATGCATAAACCTGCTAAGATTTGGAATGTGAGCTCATCTTAAAAGACCTTTTCACATTTGTAGCCAGGCAGGAAATTAGCAGGAAATCAAATTTGGATTGATGTTAAGTTATGGGCATACTTTGAGATGGGACCACCCCCATCTCAATCTGTTTTCTGATCTCTTTCCTCCATACTCCTTCCTCTTTCTTTGTGGAATTTCTTGATCTTTCTCTATGGTTCTATAGGAAGGGAATGCATTAAGTAATTAAAGGAAACACCCACAGTAGCATAAAGTTAGGATAATTCTCCCTCCATTGTTTGGTTTGCTAGGTAGGGCTATAAACCTCAGCCAAAGATCACTATAATTTTGGTCATTCCAATCCATTCTCCACTCAGATGATAAAGTGATCTTCCTAAAGCTCAGTTCTGACCCAGTGACCCCTTCCCTCCAAACTGAGTAAATTCTAGTGACTCACTTTTACCTCCAGGATCAAATATAAAATTCTCTGGTTTTTAAAGCATTGCAAGTGGGACAACTTATTCCCTTCCTACCTCCCCATTCCACTTTCTTCCCCACCAGGCAACACTGGTGTCCTAGCACAGGGCAATCCACTACTTCTCTGGACTTGGTGTCTTTTCAGTAGTTTTGCCCATGATGGGAATTCTTTCTCTCTCTATCTCTACCTTTGAGCTTTCCTTGGCTTCCTTCAAGTCTCACCTAAAATTCTGTTTGCTGCAAAAAGCTTTCCAAGTTCTTAGTGTTAGTGCCTCCCCTATGAGATTAATTCCAGATTCTCACTTTATTTTTGAGGGTTTTTTTGGGTCTGTTTTCTTTCACAACATGGCATGACTACACACATATAACCTATATGGAATTGCCTGCCTTCTCAATCAGAGGGAATGGGGAGGGAGGAAGGGAGAGAATTTGGAACTCAAAGTTTTAAAAAAAATGTAAAGAAATTGTTTTTTACATATAACTGGGGGAAAATTAAATACTAAATAAATGCAAAAAAATTGCTAAACTGTTTATTGGGGAACGTCTCTTGTTCTTGTAGATTTCAACAAAGATTTTCCCTTAGTTAACTGTTTCTCTTTATTTTTAATTGCATTGGTTTTGTTTGTGTATATATGTGTATATATATATATATATATATATATATATATATATAAAATCAACATTTTATCTTCTGTGATCCTCACAGTCAGGAATTCTTCTGCTATCCATAGTTGCAAGGGACATTTTCTTCATTGCTCCTCTGATTAGTTTGTGCTGTGACCTTTTGTGTCTAAGTCTAAGTCTTATATCTCATCTGGAAGTTATTTTGGTACGTGGTGTGAGATGTTGGTCCATACTATGCTTCTGCCAGATTTCTTTCCAGTTTTTCTAGCAATTTTTAAAAATTGAATAATGAATCCTTACTTCAGGAATTGGGATCTTTGAATTTATCCCACATGCTACTAGTTTCTTTTGCTTTTGTATGTTGTATGCCCAATCAGTTCCATTGATTGAGCTTTCTGGGTTTTTTTTTCTTAATCAATGACAAATAGTTTTGATGATTACTGTTTTATACTATAGTTTGATATCTGGCACCCTTCTTTTCCCACTTTATTTTTATTATTTCCCTGGAGAGTCTGGACCTTTGGTCATTTCAGTTGAATTTTATTATTAAAGGGCACTGATTTTGGTGTCAAAGAATCTGGATTTGAATCCTGGACGTCTACTTAAGACCTGTGTGACCTTGAGTATCACTAATATTCTCTCAAATCTTAAGTTTTCTCATTCCTAAAACAGTGAAGTTCTAGATTATCTCTAAGGTCCCTTGTAGCTCTGCAGCCTAAATATTTCAAATGCATTAAGTGGAAAATTATTGTGCTTGATTAGGGTAGAGATAATGTAAGTTGGTAAATCAGAAAAAAGTTGTGTTGGGGGAAAAAGATGATTGATAGTTGATTTGAAATAGAATTGAGATAGATAGAATGATGGCTGATTTGCACTTCTCAAGACCAAGCTTAGTAGTTTAGATTTGATAAGATTTATGCCATAGTAACAGGCATGGAACAAGGTTCTTTAAAAAGTTAGGATATTGTTTTTGTAGTTACATTATGGGACAACATTAAATTAAGAACTTTAGCCCTAATTATACTACCTGGAAACCTCAGTGAAGGTTGGATACTTGGAATAGCTAATTTAGAAATACTCGTGGAAATTATCATCAATAATAGCACTTGAAAAATTGTAAAGCCCTTTACATATGTCTTGTCCTCACAACAGCCTTGTGAAGTAGGTGATATTATTATCTACACTTTACAGATGTTTATAGAACTGAAGCTGGTAAAGGTAAGTGACTTTCCCAGGGTCATACAATTAGAACTAGGCAATATATGAACTCAGGTCTTCTTGAATTCAAATCCAACATTCTATCCTCTACGGCATATAGTTGCCTAGTTAGGCAAACAGTTCAAACACACTTGGATTTATTATTGATACACATGACACTCATGAAATTGAAATTCTTGGGTTAAACAAATATATGATTGGAGCCAAGTATGGGAACAAAACTGGAATCCAGTAAATCAATTGGCTAATTAGTTGTTCTTAGGAACCTTGGCTCTTGTTTTAACCATATTGAATGCCTCTGATGTATCATTGAGAAAGTAATTTCCAGAATTATAGATTTGGAGATTAAAGTATGATTCACTGGAGGAGGAGGTCATTTAAAAAAAATCTGCCCATTAATTAACCCTGACCCACCACAGGAAAACTTCCAACTCCTCCTCTCAGAGAAGTTAAAGAAAGTGCCTCTTTGGCAGGTCCAATTTAAGGGAAATAGTTCCCTTTCTTTTGGTAAATGGGTCTCATTAAGGGATGTCTAAGAAATATTAAGAATATTTTTCTTTTTTTTTTTCACATTGGGACACAATGGGACAGTTTAGAATCATGGAGGGAAGAAGGATCAGAAGGAATATCAGCTGCCAAATCCCTTAACTCAAAGAGAGGTAAAGAGGAGAATTCATGGATAAACTCTTGAAATACACAAAACCACAAAGTACTCCTGGCATTGTTGGTGGGGAAGAGATTTCAGCCACTGAGACATCTCTCTATTGAGTAGTAAATACTGTTAACCATTCATTATCTAGAAGTGTTTGGAGGTTCTATAGAGGCAATTTTTTTTCTTTTTTCTTTTGGGTTTTTGGAAGGGGGAAGGTAGGGCAATTGGCGTTAAGTGACTTGCCCAAGGTCACATGACTAGTTTTGTGTTAGGTGTCTGAGGCCGGATTTCAGCTCAGGTCCTCCTGACTCCAGGGCTGATACTTGATCACTGTGCCACTTAGCCTCCCCTTTTTTGTTTTTTTTTTTTTTGGTAGGGGGAAGGGCAGGGCAATTGGGGGTTAAGTGATTTACCCAAGGTCACACGGCTAGGAAGTGATAAGTGTCTGAGGCCAGATTTGAACTCTGGTACTCCGGACTCCAGGGCTGGTGCTCTATTCACTGTGCCACCTAGCTGCCCCCAATTTTTTAATCTTAAAATTTAAGTTTTCCTACTTTGCTCTTATTCACAAGGAAGACATGGTTAGGACTAGGACAGTTTATGCGGAGACATTCCTTGATTTATTGCTCTCCCTATCCCTAACCATCATATTCTCTCTTGTAATCCAGAAAAGCCATAAAACAGAATCAAGTGACGTAGTAGCTGAGGCAAAGAAGTGTATGCAGTATCGCTTATCTCTAGTTCTCTACCTTTTTGGTGGTAAGAAGATGATACATTGACTTTTTTATTGTTCTTTTTAGTGACATTTTTCTAGTCTTTGGGGATGATTGTTATTCTGATGTTTCTTATTTTATTCTATGGCAATTTATTTGAGCCTTGCCGTGTCTTTCAGAATTCCTAATATTTATTGTTTCTTAGGGCAATTTCATATTCCGTTAGGACCACAGACCACAATTTGTTCAACCATTTCCTAGTTGATTGGGACCCATTTTGTTTTGAGTTTCTTGCTCTTATGAATATTTTAGCACATATGGAGCCTTTTTTTTTTCTTTCTCGTCCCTGTGCCCAATTTTAATATCACTGAATCAAAGAGTTTGAACAATTTAGTGACTTGTATTTTCTCCTAGCTCTAAAGGATTTCTTGTCCAAGTATTTCACCTTTCAGGTGTGGTTTAGGAAAGATAAACTCCCAGGTCCCTTCTTACTCAGATTTGTAGACAAGACACAGTGTGATCTAGAGATTAGAATACATGGTTTAGAATCAGGAGCCTTAGGTTCATATTCTGACTCCAACATTTTCTAACTGTGGGACCATAGGCAAGTCTTTTAAGTTATCTCTTTAAGCTTTGATTTTCTCATCTGTGAAATTGTGTTAGTAATACTTACACTATCCATTTCAAAAGGTTCTTATGAAATGTAACTTTTGTAACTTTAAAATGCTCTATAAATTTAAATTATTTTTTGTCCAGACTTATGCTTTCAGTTGTATAGTTTCCCTGGTTTTGAAGCTTCCGTCATCATTGCATATTTGCAACTTACTCATTAACTTAATTGTTTGTTTGTTTTTTGTAAATCATTAATTTATAGGGAACTGCCTGACAGTACTAGTAGGTTAAGTTATTTTTTTATGATCATACAAACCGTGTAGATCAGAGGAGGAATTTGAACCCAAATCTTCTTTGTACCTAAGCTTTTATCAACTGTGCCATTTTGTCTCTACTATTGTTATTACCGTCTTCTCATCTTTTTCAGTGGGTTTCAGATAGAAATAATGTTGGGACAAGCCCCTATCCTGCTCTTACCTTTTTCTGTTTAACATTTTACAAATTATTGCACAGGTGCATAACATAACTGCTTTTGATATTTGAATAAAAGTTTTGGGTTAAACGGGAATGGCTGATAGGATAAATGGAATGATGTGTATCTCATTTTACTCCCACATAGTTTTGATTTATTCCACTGAATCTGTTTCAAAAGTTTTTCATTTCATGTAGTGGGAAATAGACTGTTCATTGTAGTGAAATGTATTGAAAACAATATTCTTAAATTTTTATGAGAAATTGTTGTTTTGGGAACAACAGTTGTTTTATCAGTAATAATATTCCCATTCCAGTATTTGTTGCATTCTCAAGAACAGGTGTTGTATATGAAGTAGGAGTCAATCAGTAAGTATTTATTAAGTGTGCACTATGTTCCAGGCACGGTGCTAAGTACTGACGATACAAAAAGAGTCAAAAGATAGTCCCTGCCTTCAGAGAGCTTACAGTCTAATGGGAGAGAAAATACAATCAAATATATACAAAGCAAACTACATACAGGTTAAATAGGAAATAATTAAAAGTGGAAAGGCACTAGAATTAAGAGGGATTGGTGAAGGCTTTCTGTAGAAGGAGGGGTTTTATTTGTGACTCAAAGCCAGGAAAGTCAGTAGCTGCAGCAGAAGAGGGAGAGTATTAGAAGCATGGAGGACAGCCAGAGAGAATATCTGGAGTGTTTTGTTAGCAGAATAGGCAAGAGACCAGTGTCACTGGATCTAAGAATACTTGTAAAGATTAAGAAGAAAGGTCAAAGGGGTGAGATTATAAAGGGCTTTGAATGCCAAATAGAACATTTTATATTTGCTCCTGGAGGCAATAGGAAGCCACTAGAGTTTATTGAGTAGGGGGTTGTGTGTGACATGATCAGACTTACATTTTAGGAAAATAACCTTACTGGCTGAATGGAGTATGGATCAGATTGAGGAGAGCTTTGAGGCAGGAACAGCCTCCTTCAGGTTATTGCAATAATTCAGGTGTGAGGTCATGAGAGCCTGCATTAAAGATGGTGGCAGTGTCAGAGGAGAGAAGTTTAGCCAAAAGAGGTAGATGAGGCATGGGATGATAGTCATCTGTCATGGGGATGGGCAGATCAAGCAAGGTTTTTGAGGTTGAGGGAGAATATGGGCATGTTCGTATGAAGCGTGGAAACAGCCACTAAATGGAGATAGACTGAAGATAAGTGAGAAAGTTGGTATAATAGAGGGGACAGCGTGCCAGAAAAGATGGGATGGAATTGGATCACTCACGTGGAGGCTTTTGCTTTGGAAAGGAGGGTCATCTTCTTATGTGAGACAGCCATGGAGGGGAGATGGTGGCAAAAAGTATCTGAGTGATGTGAATTGAGGAAAAGGATATAAGAGGCAAATGGCCTCAATTTCGAAAAAATGATATACTGTGTAAGGTTCTCAACTGAGCTGGGAGTGGGGGTGCCATGGCAGATTTGAGGAGGAATGAAAAGGTTTTAAAAACTGCTGTGGTGAGTGGGGTAGTGAGTTAATTTGGAAGGTATAAAAGGATTGCCACTGGCACTGAAGGCCCATAAATTTGTGATGGACTCAGCACAGTTTTGTGCTTTCTCTGTAGAACCCTTACATCAGAATAAGTTTTATAGTTTTCCCTTTTTTGGGGGGAAGATTTCTGTTATAATTGATCATGCATGAAAAGTGTTAGAATAAATTAATCATTGAGGATGTTTAAGTGGCAAATTTGCACCATCTAGTGTAGATGCCTCAATAATGACCAGAAGTAGAATTTTGCAAGATACAAAGGAATAAAGGCTATTATCTATTGAGCATTTTTTTTAAAATTAAGTGCCTGCTATGTACCAAATGAGAGGAGGAGGGGCATAGTGCAGTGGTTCTCAACCTTCCTAGTGCCACAACCCTTTAATACTCGTATGTGGGCATATCTGCATGTGGGCAGACCTGCCTGGAGACGAATAGAGGAGCAGTGTCTCGGTTCCTAAGACCATGGGAAATATGCGTTTTCTGATGGTCGCATCTTCTGATGCGACCCCCCAAAGGGGTCGCAACCCACAGGTTGAGGACCGCTGGCATAGTGGATCAGGAAGACATCAGTACAATTGTCATGTCCCAGACATTTTGCCAAGATTTTAAGTTATTAGTCCCTGGAAGATTTGCAGTAATAGTTACCCACATAGTGATATCACAGGTCTAGTCTAGGCACAGTGCCAGTGAAATGCTGGAGATACACACACACACACACGTATATGTATGTATATGTACGTATGTGCACATATGTATATGTATATACAGTACATGTATATATACATATGTATATACATATATGTACACATGTATATATACATACATACACACACATATATATAAATAGATAGATAGATATGTATGGGAATGAATGCTTAGCCTCAGGGAACTCACGTGGATAAGCAAATATAGGATGTTCAAAAAATGAAAACGTTGTGACTTTGTGAGTCCATGGATAACCTAGAGTCAGGAAAGGCCTCTTGAAGTAGGAAGGGGTTCCAGAGGTGAGAAGGGAGAGCCTTGTAGATATGGGAAAGAGTTGGTCCAAAGACAGGGTTGTAATAGATAGGGGAAGAGCAAGAAGACCAATTTGGTTTGGAATGGGGTGGATGGAGGCTGGAATACTGTATAATTAGCTTGAAAAGATATGCAGCAGTCAGATTGTGGAGGGTTTTAAATGCCAGAGTTGCTTGTGTTTTATTCTAGAGGTGCTGGGGAGCCACAGAGACTTCTTGATAAGAGGATGAATGACATGGTCAGATCTGGGCTTTAGGAACTTTTTGGCTTATTTTTATTTTTTTGAGAACTTTGACATATCAACATTTAGGATACATTATGCCGTTACTGAGTTGTTTTTCAGTCATGTCCGACTCTTTATGACTCCATTTGGGGTTTTCTTGGCAAAGATACTGGAGTGATTTGCCATTTCCTTCTCTGGCTAATTTTACAGATGAGGAAACTGAGACCAAGAGGGTTCAGTAATTTGCCCAGGATCACACAGCTAGTAAGTGTCTGAGGCTGGATCTGAACTCAGAAAGATGAGTTTTCCTGACTTCAGGCCTGGTAGTCCATCCACTGCGCTACCTAGCTGCCTAGGATACCTTGAATGATTGTAATTTGATTTCTTTAAATAATTGCTTCAGATTTAAACAAAATTTATTGCTATGTCTGGATATTGATGCTTATATTTTAAGAAAAAGAAATAGTATAGAGATAATTTTTTATATCTGGAAAGAATTTCAGCACAACCTTTTTGCTTTGTAGATGGGGAAACCTCAAGAGGGAATACAGGAAGGAGAAGATTCTTTGAGGTACATAAATAAACCAGAGCTAATTTAACAGGCAATGACACGCTCTTACATGAATAAAACACAGGAGCTATTATTTGGTTGTTTTGCTTTCTGATTTTATAAATGGAATGCACTTTGTGGGCTGTTTATTCTGATATTTTCTTCTGTCAAGCTGATGCTCAACCGAAAAAAAAAATGAAATATAACAAAAAAGATACAAATAGATGTATTCTTACCATTATTCCCCTTACCTCAAGAGCTGGTATTAAAGGAGGTTAAAACTGTGACTATCACATTCTAGTATTCCTCTGTTCCTGAATGTTTGAATACAAGGATTTTCTATTTCTTTTTGCCTTTATTGGTGCTTTTACTTTGTGTCTTGTACAATTGGACTTACTAGCTTTGTCCTAGAGGTAAGGCTCTTCTTCATCTCAGAGCTTCAATTTTTCCCCATCTATAAAATTCACATACTATATGAACAGAGGTGTATATATGAAACTGCTGTGAAAATCTCACGGAAAGCACTCTGTCTAAAAGTGCTCTTGCAGAGTTGTTATTGTAATGAATATGATGGTTGTGTCTCTATACTTTATTGACACTGTTGTTCATTTAAAAATTATAAACTTTATAGACCAGGAAGGATGTTTAAATTATTCTCAAAAATAACATGTACTTGTCATTTTTATTGAAGCATTATTCAGTATAACATTGTACAGAATCCCAGTATAAAACAAGTAGGGAATTTTTGCTCTATTCAGTGTATCCTGCCAGGCACATAGGGATCACAGTGAAGGAAAAGACCTAGGCCTTGCTTTCAAGGAGTTTGTAATCCCATAGAGATAAGGTATAAGTACACGAGAAGTTAAAGGACAAGATGACAAGACTGGACATGTTACAAGGCAATTCATGATTAATTGTTCCAGGAGTATAAGAGAATATAAGTGCTAGGATTCCAGAAGAGGAAGAGATTGCTAGATTCTGGAGTGGCCTATCAGCCACGTTTAAAAAGAATGTTGACAGGTTAAAGTATGTTCAGAGGAGATGCCTTAATGTTAGGGAGACTGGTAGTGGGCTAGCTGAGAGGAAGTCACACTATTTTAAAGACCAAATGAAAAAAAAATAGAAATATTAAGCTTAGAAGAAGGACTCAGGATCTGATATAGTTATTAAACCAATAAGGAGAATGCTCTAAGTATAGTTTCCTTAAATTTTTATTAAAGCATTTAATAAAATGGCTCACATTATTCATGTGGAAAAGATGGCGAGATGTGGCCTACTCAATAATAAAAGCTGATGGATTCAGAGTGAGTTGACCGACTGGACTCTTTTAATAGTTCATTGTCACCTTGGCTGGACTTCAGCACTTGAATGCACTGGAGACCTGTGTTTGACCCCGTTCTGTTTGATATTTTTATCAGACTTGAATAAAAGCATAGGCAAGGCAAGACAGTGATCACTTGCTCAGTACCAGGCACTGTGATAAGTGCTAAGATATGAATAGAAGTACGAAAGACAGTCAGGGAAGCCAGTGAGGAAGTTATTACAGTAATCTGGATGAGATATTAAGGCCTGAGTTAGGGAGGTGACTTTGTGAGGAGTGAGAGGAGAGGGAAGGAGAAGGAGAAAGAGAGAAGGAGAGGGAGAGAGAGAGAGAGACAGAGAGGGGGACAGGTAGAGGGAGAGAGAGAGAGACAGAGAGGAAAGAGAGAGGAGAGGGAGAGAGGAGAGAGGGAGGGAGGGAGAGAGAGGGGGAGAGGAGACGGAAAGAGAGGAGAGAGGGAGGGAGAGAGAGGTGAGGGAGGGACGGGGAGAGGGAGAGAGAGGGAGGGAGAGAGAGAGAGGGAGGGAGAGAGAGAGGAAAGGGAGAGCGTGAGAGAGAAGGGAGGGAGAGAGAGGAGAGAGAGAGGAGAAAGGGAGAGAGAGAGGAGAGGTAGAGAGAGAGGGAGGGAGCAGGAGAGAGAGAGGTAAAGAGAGACAGAGAGGGAGAGAGTGGGCAAGAGGCAGAGAGAGAGAAGAGAGAAAGGGAGGGAGAGATAGGAGAAGGGAGAGGGAGGGAGAGAGAGAGGGAGAGAAAGGGGAGAGGGAGAGAGAGAGAGAGAGAGAGAGAGAGAGAGAGAGAGAGAGAGAGAGAGAGAGAGAGAGAGAGAGATGTTTTAAAGGTAGAAACCACAAGATCTTACACCTAATAGGTTCTGTGTGGTGAGGGAAGAGCGGAAGCTAAAGTTGGGAATTTCGGTGACTTTAAAGACAGTGTTACCCTCCATAGTAAGAGAGATGTTTGGAAGACAGGTGCACTTGGTGGCAAAGGTAATTTAAGAAGATCCTTGATGGAGAGCCTGACCCATCCTTATCTGCTCATGTTAAGCAACTCATTCTACCCTATCCAATCAATCAAAAAAACATTTATTAGGTGCCTAATATGTGCTGGGCACTGTGTTAAAGATTGGGGATGCAGTTATAAAGAATTAAATAATAATCTCTTTCTATGTATATATGTATATATATACATATATATGTGTGTGTGCATATATATATAATATTTTCCACATTTACATGTTAAAACTATTAAAAATATTTTTTTTAATGTTTTGAATTTCAATTTCTATCTTCCACCCCTATCTTACCTTCCCCCTAACGGTAAGCAATCAGATATAGATCATATACATGCAATCGTGTAAAACATTTCCATGTTGGTTATTTTGAACAAGAAGACTCAAATAAAAGATAAAGAGTGAAAGAAAGGAAGCAATTAAAAAGTAGTATGCTTCAGTCAGTATTGAAACAATATTAGTTGTTTCTCTGGAGACTGATGGTGTGTTTCATCGTTAGTCTTCTGGGATTGTCTTGGATCACTGTATTTCTGAAAATAGCTAAATCAGTTATACTTCTTTATGGTACAATATTGCTGTTACTGAATACAACATTTTCTTGCTTCTTCTCACTTCACTTTGCATCAGTTCATGTAAGTCTTTCCAGGTTTTTTTCAAATCATGCTGTTTGTCATTTCAACAGATCTTTTCTTAACATCTTTAGTACTGATGCCTAAAATGAAAAGATCATTTGGGAGTCCTTACTGTCCCAGAATGCTGAGCCCTTTGCCCCAAAGATTGGGTATTGGTGTGTGAAAAGAGAGGGGTACGTTGTAGATTTTTTCAGTGGTGTCTTTACCATTGTTGTGGTAGGTTAGAATTGTAGTGAGCAGTGTAAGATCTGCTTAGAAAGGGAAGGGTTGAGAGCTTGCATTCTGAATTTGGGAATATTGAGGAATAAGGGTAGTAGGTGTAGTGGCTTAAAGTCAGCTTTTGTGGAGAAGTTGGAATCACAGTCAGACCAGGGCTCCCAGCTTGGTGACAGCCTGGAACAGATGATTGCAAAAATGCCTCTCATCTCCAACAAGTCTCTTTGGTCAGGCTTTGAAATTTTCCGTCCTCTTTAAACGAAATACAGTAAGTATATCTTGGCTAATACAATAGAAAATTAGCATATCCGTATTTCCTTTATTTAAAAAAATAAGAGAAACAATTAGCTGTTAATTTTCTATTAAGTAACAGGAACAAGAGGGTGTCTTAAAACTGTTGTTCAGTTGCAAGATTCTATTGTTTTGAAGAATAACATTGAAGGTCTCAATCCCCCTACTCCCCTACCCCCATGTGTTTAAAGAAAGTTCTGTTTTAATCTTTGGGAATAGAATTTTAAAAAACAAAAAACAAAACAAAGCCTATTTTTGAGGGTTCTGTCTAGTTACTTCTCTATACCTCTTTATATCATCCATGCTTCCTCTGCCAAAATCTCAGGAACATTGCTTTTGGGGGCAGGGGTGGTGGTGTCGGAGGTAGGGTAGTTTTTGAATCAGCCAAGGCTCACAGAGGAAGAAGAGGATTATAGTTATGCCTCCTCCCCTTACCCCCATATTGTGAAGATGGAGGACTGTATTTTCTTTTATATTTCTGTGCTTATTAGGATTTTGAAGCACACCTTATTTCTACTGAGTTTAGATAGGCATTTTTTTTCTGCCTCCAGATCAGTTTTTAAACCATTTTCCCAATAGGGAAGCTGTATGGTCTATTAGCCTGTAAGTTATGAAATCTTAGTTCTATCCTTAGCCCTTCTGTAGAATTTTTGTGTGTATGTGACGTTAGGGAAATTATTTGACTGTATGTTGTCTGTTCCTTGGTATGTAAAACAGGACTGATAATATTTGGGAGCTTCACAGGGGTGTAGTGAGAGTGGATTCAAGTCTGTATTGTGTTTTGAAAGTCACGGATAAAAGGAACTCCCTGGGTAAAGTATTATTATTTTATGTTGAGGAACTTTCCTTTTTCTTTGCCCAGTAATTTGATTCAAAACAGTTTGCACAGCAAGATAGTAATATTGACTTAAGAATCCGATTGCCCAGTGTAATCTTGTGCTAGGAATTACTAAAAGATAGTTGGACCCAGTGGATAATATATTTCCCTTTATTCTAAGAAGGATCACATATGCAGTGGCACATCAGTTAATAGACCCTCGAGGACTGAAGATACTTCTTGTATCATCAAGATGTTTCTATTTTTGTGTTTTGGTTTTTTAAATGTATTGCCCCAGACTGATAATTAGCCAAGGCCAGTCAGCTTTGGAATTTACTTACACTGGTGAAGAGAGGAAGCTTTAGAAGTCTTTATGTTGGATTGATGGTGACTGTCATGGCAAGGAAGCTTGTAGAGGCCAAGGAAACAGTATTGGAGGATGAGATGGAGGTTGAGGAAGAGGCAGCAATTATTCAGCTTTTAATCCTTCACAGACTTACTGCTAAAGGCATAAAGGAGAAAAATTAAGGGCTGGCCTTACAGTCAGGAAGACTGGGCTTCCTGTTCATGGCCTGCCTTTAACAAATCACTTAACTTTGCCATGTCCCAAGCAACTCTTTATCTCTCACTATATTGGATAAGGAATGTAAAATGTAAAAACATTTCAGGACCAACAGACAAATACATCAACAGCCATTGCCCAAGATAAGAATTGTAAATGGAAAGGTAGAGCTATGAAGGTAGATTCCTAAGGATAGTCATCAGACACTACCATAGTACAGTTGTTTTGAGAAAGCTATTGAAGAATTAAGAGCTTTAGAGAGACACTGGAAGGTTACATTGATAATCTAGCTGATTTTCACAGGTGAAAACTTGAATGCCATGTTATGCAGTTAAAGGCAAAAAATAAATGTGAAGTGGAATCAGAAAACAGAAAAACAGAAATTCTAGATTTTCCTAATCAACAGTTGAAAACAAAACTCAAGGGTCAAACAAGTCAACATCAGTCAGAATCTTAATACGGAGACTTTAGAAGCCAAGAAATTAGAAAAGAGAGTCTCTAAAAGATGGACATGGTAAAAAAAATTCTTATCTTCTCTAATAGGCTGATGTAGATGCGACACTTAACAAAACTATAATAGCTGAAGTTTTGGCACCAGTGTTTTTGTTGAAGTTTATTGCTTATTTTTCACAATCCTAGAAGCTAAAATTTTTGGTTTGTTATCCTTTCCTCATTATTATGCAATAACAAGGTCTATAACATATAAAAGGCTAAATTCTCCCTGGTCAGTGGCTTCATCCTTTAAATATGAATCATGAAAATTATGTAAGTCATTGTTTCTCACTTGGTAGAGTTGATGCATCATACAAAAGAATACACACACACACACACACACACACACACACACCTTTTTTCAAAAGTATATTTTGTATTTCTTTCATAGTGCTCTCAACAAGAAGGATTCTATGTAAGTTTTATAGGCTCTCCAACTAAGCAACTTAATGCCTTTCTTTAACTCTGTTATGCTGTGATAATTTATCACTATGCTGACTAATAGTGTCTGTACCAAAGTTATGAGAAAATCATCTGCTTTAAATTTGACTCTAGAAACATTTATTTATTGAACCATGCCTAGTTTGGGATATGGAGGACTGAAGCAACTATTCTGCTGACCGACAATGCCTACTCAGGACAAGAATTTAATTCTAGCTTTGGAAGCCAGATAACTTATTATCATAATGGCAGCATAAGAAACACTGAATAGCACATGTAAGAAGTTATCAAATATCTGGAGGCAGAGGCTTTCATATTTCCAGTTTTGATTAAAATTTTCCAGATAACATATGCCTCCAGTTAATTTTTATGAAAATGCTGACTTAGATAATGTCATGTCAGATTGGGAATTTTGGTGTGTGTGGGTTCTTTTTTTTAAACTGTGCTTATTATTGAGCTATAAGAAGCAGTGGGGAGTAGGAGAAGGCTGCCTTTGAAGTCAAGAAGACCTAGATTCCAGTCCTGTGACAGAAATACACTTGACTATGTGACCCTGGGCAAGTCACTAAACCTCCCTGATAAACTTCAAAGACTAGTGTAAAAATGAGTTTCTAAGCACCACTGATTAAAAAAGTTTCCATATAAAGAATTCCCCAAACATGCTTAGGAATTTACTTATGTTGGTGAAAAGAGGAAGCTTTGGAAAGTCTTTGTGTTGGATTGATGGTGACAGTCATGGCAAGGAAGCTTATAGAGGCCAAGGAGACAATATTGGAGGATGAGGTGGAGGTTGAGGAAGAGGCAGTAGTTATGCAGCTTTTAATCCTTCACAGACTTACTGCTAGAGGCATAAAGGAGAAAAATTGAGGGCTGGCCTTACAGTCAGGAAGACTGGGCTTCCTGTTCATGGCCTGCCTTTAACAAGTAACATAGATGTGTACCACGAAAGTATTCAGCTCTCTCTCTTCTCCTCCATCTTCTTCTTCCTCTTCTCTTCTCCTCTTTTGTGTCTCTCCCTCTTCTCTCTCCCTACCTTAGGGTTCACTAAGGCCCCTTAAGGGAGATAAAGAAGAAAACATGTAATGTTAATGGGATATAAGATCTTCCCTGCCCATTAATAGGCCTCACAGCCAATTAAGGGAAGCTTGCTTAGGGGAGGCTTGCTTGTAGGCAGGCTTTCCACACCTTTTGCTAATTTCTAATTAGGAGGGTTGTTGATGCCTTCTGGCTCTGAGAAGTGTATATACACACTCTGAATTGATATTTTGCTTTGGGGGCTTGCTTATGAGAATGATCTTGTGATTCCATTCCCTGATAAGAGATGCTGAGTGGTATGTAAAATATATAGCAATATTGCTTTGATTCAGGTAGTCAGAGCCCTGTCTGTTGGTCTTCATATTTGTGCTTGTATTTTCTGTTTGTATTTTCTCTGAAGTTCAGGGTGCTGACTGTTCCCTAAAACTAGTGAATGTAATTAAAAAAAGACTGTTGACCCCTTAAACAGCTATTTTTCCTAGTAAAACACATCTAAGAACTTGTGCTAGCAGCCATCCTGGGTCTGCCAGTGTGGTTGCCACTACGCAACCCAAACTACAGCTCTCACCAGGACCACCATTTCTCTTCAGAGAAGGACAGCCCAGGAGTACAGCCCAGGTTCCCAAGAACTTCAGGATTAGCAACACTATCACTTAGACCACTTTAACTACTCTTAGGCCAACCCTCATAGCTATCCTTCTGAGACAGCAAAGTAGAGACTTGACCAGGCAACTGCTTTTATTAGTGCTGCAGCCCTGCCCCCACCACACTAAACAGCCATAACTACTGGATTTTAGACCCAAAAAAGAAAGTTCTTGCAGTCATATTCCTTCACCTTGTTAGATGGTTTATCAGCAGAAATGGATGTACTTTTAATCAATGGAAATGACACTAGAGAAGATAATGAATGAAACATCATTTATTAAACCTTTATTTATTAAACATTTATGTGCTAAAGCAGCTTGGTGAAGGGGATAGATCCAGCCTTAAAACCTGGAAGGCCTTGATTCGAATCATTCCCTTTTGAAACATAAGGATGTAATGATCCTGGAGAAATCACTTAATCTCTTCAACACTATAAACTACAAAGGAGGAGCTTGTCTACACTAGTGGAAAAAAAATTTCTTTACTCTGGAGTTCCCCATACTAATGAAATCACAGATTTAGTCTCAATCATTTGTTATATGGTGCTTTGGGCTTTAGTATTTCGAATGTAAATAGCCAGACAATCTTTGCCCTTAAGGAACTTACATTCCTTTGAGGTAAGACTATGCTGAAAAAAATACGGTGACTGGGAGAATGAACTGGGTTGGGTTAGGAAGTTACAAAGGTGAGTAACCTGTAGCCTTGTGGCCCTCTAGGTCCTCAAGTGTGGCCTTTTGGTGGAATCCAAACATTAAAGTTGGATTCCGTCAAAGGACTGCACTTGAGGACCCACCCTTGGCATTTACAGACATGACTTTTTAGAAATGCTACTGAGAATTATATTATTGTTTCCAGAGCTAGAGGTGGAAAGTGTTGGGGGAAGGGAGAGGTAAGAGAAAAGGTTCTTGGATAGCAGTGTAGCTTGAAGATGCCCAGAGCGGGGGAAACTTGGTGGATCTGAGTAGGACTTTATTTTACAGAGAATTCTAAGCAATCCTGAGAGCACTGCCCCAGGGCTAGAACTAGAGGGGAGCCTTGTAGAGAGGAGGCATGGCATGAATCTGTGTGATCCAAGAGCAGCAATTCTGTCAAGCAGAGATGCATTCTATTCTGCATTCATTCTGTATATCTAGCCATTATCCAATCTGGGGGTACCTGCTTCCTTTCTAGTTCTCTGCTATTATAAAAGAATGACTTAATGAATATTTATATATGTGTTGGACCTTTGCTTTTTAAAAACTTTACCTTCATTTGAATTTATACTCATCAGTTTTTGGATCATTAGATTTGTCTATGAACATTTAAGTCACTTTCCTTGCACAGTTCCAAATTGCAATTCAGAATGGTCATAACCACTTAACAGCTCAGCCAGCTATATATGAAAGTGCCTGTATTCCCAGAGCCCTCTCAACACTGAGCATTCTTGATTTTTGTCATTTTTACCAGTTCTACCATGAGAGCTGAAAACCTCCAAATTGTTTTAATTTGGATTATTATTACTGTAAGTCATTGGAGCAGATTTTCATGTGGCCGTTTATAGTTCACAGTTTTTCTTTGAAAAACTTTGTTCACATATTTAGGTCACTTATCTCTTGGGGAATGGTATGTGGTATTATGTTTATGTCAGTTCCTTAGCTGTGATTTTTCTCAATGATATTTCATTCAAATAATTTCCCAGCAGTGTTAGTTCTCATGAAGTTCATTGATTTTATTTGAGCACAAGTTTGTTAGTTTCATAGTCAGATTGAAAATTTTTTTTTCACCCTCTGATATTCTTTGTGTAGCTAAGAATTTCCCGGCTGTAGTTATCTAAACGACCTGATGTTTTTCTGTCAGGGTTCTCTTTCAGAGTACCCTAACTTACCTGCAGGGGCAACTGGTTACTCACCTTACTTAATTGTTAGTGTACCTTTTAGAACAGAAGAGTCATGGGCTCTGAGGTCCAAACAGAAAAGGTTTTTTAAGGTCTCTATGGGGACCAAAATCTTACCACCAGATTTTAAGGCAGGCTTCAAAGATACCAACAAGGCCTAGGTCTTACATATACCCCAGATCCACATACCACATGTGACAGAGCCCCGCTGAACAGAATTGTGAGAGGGGGAGTGCAATCACAAGGGTATGAAGGCCCCAGGTGTGGAGACGCCAATCAGGAACATTAGGTAACCCCACGCAAGAGAATCTTGAGCAATGTAGTATCCCCTGGCTGAGGACAGTGCAATATGCTCTAACCTCCGCATGACCCAACGAATTCCCGGGCCTCAAACACCTCCCTGTGCCTCAACACAACCACTTGCAATCTTGGACATATTTTCTAAACCTCACATTTTTCATTTCTAATTTTTAAAAAGTGTGATCTAAAGATGATACTACACATTTTGAGCTTATTGTGATGTTTGGTGCGAGACTTTTTCTCAAACTGATTTCAGCTTTTACCAGGAGCTCTTGTCAAAAAGAGAAGTGCTTCCCTCAATAATTTATGTTCCTGGGTTTATCCAACACTAGCTTACTTTGTTTGATTTTTTTTAGTTTCTTGTTTATCTGTTATGTTCCATTGATCTTTTCTTTTTTAAACCAATTTACAATAGGATTTTAAGACAACTGTTCTATGATATAGCTTGGTCTGATAATACTGTGCTCCCTTTCATTTGTACTTTTCTGTCATGATTTCACTTGAGATTCTAAATTCATTTGTTTTTTCAAATGAATTTTGTTATTTTTTTCTAGTCCTAAACAGTATCCCCTCAGATTTATATGGCACTAAATCTGTAAATTAATATAGGTAATATTGCCATTTTTATTCTACTGGGCATGGAGAAACCATGAGTGGCAAATATCTCTTCAGTTATTTAAGGCTCTTTCGTTGGAGGCAGCATGGCATAGGAAAATTGCTAGCTTCAGAATCCAAAAGACATGGGTTCAGATTCTTCCTCTGAAACCTGCTGGGTATGTGACTCTTGGCAAATCTCTGAACCTCAGTACTTTTAGATTATAAATTGCAATTAAGGTGCTGCACTACAGGGAATTTCCTCATCCAAAATGAAGTCATAGGCACAATTTCTGTCCCAGTCTCCACCCTCATTCCTTTATTTCTGTGAAAAGAGTTTTGTAGTTAAGTTTATATAAAGCTTGTATTTGTGTTGGTAGATTGCCTACCAGATATTTAAATCATTTTTTAGTTATTTTGAATGAATTTTCTCTTTATTATCTTTTCTCTCTGGTTTTTGTTAGTATTGTATAGAAATGCTCATGATTTTCCTAGGCCAATTTAATCAACAATAAATTCACCAAGCAAAGTAAGGCATGCTATGGTTTTTCTGCAAGGCCAAGCATTTCCTGAAAATATTGCCTAGTAAAAAGTGAACAGGACCACTTTTTCCATTCCCAAGATAATTTTGAACTATACTGGAATATGCCTTAGGCTATCGTGTTATAATCAGTAGGAAGGATGGAAAAAAACATTTGTAAAGGTTCATCAAGACTAGAACTTGACTATTTGTAGAGCAGGCTACTGGGTTTGCAGTGGTTCTGAAACTGTAAAAAGAAAAGCAGATTAGCTAATAATCTTAAAAGAAAAATTTGTCGGTATTTATGACATTTAGCAAGTAGTTTATCAGTCACCTCAAATTGTTCAGGTGAGTGGAATCTGTGGTCAGCTCTGCAGACGTACAAATAGGGATGTGGTATGAAGTAGTAAGAACCTTCCATTATTTGGTAGAAAATCTGGATTACAGTCTGGCTGATAAGTAGCTGTGACATTTGGCCTTTCCAGGCCTTAGTTTCCTTATTTGATATCTTTTACACTAGAAATTCTATGATTATATTCCTGTGAAATAGAAAGTTTTATAAGAAAATGTAAAGAATGGCATGGAAGGCTAAATTAATTTTTTCCTATTTTTCATATTTATTTTCTCTGTATGGGTAGAGTCCCCTTCCCTTTCCCCCCCTTATTTCTTTTTTTGAGTTTTTTTCCTCCAGATGCTTGCCAAATTCTAGTAGAGGAAATGCCAATAGAAAAGTTACTTTACATTTTTTTAACAGAGTGATTATCATGTATAATCTTTTTTTTTCTGAAGTCATTATGAAAAGCTAGAACTATAAAAAGAAGATAGAAAAATGGAGAAGGGAAAATTCAGATTTAAGATCCAAATAATTTTAGTTCTTTTTTATTTGAATAGTTTTATATTCTGAGGAAATCTATATTTAGCTCAATAGTATGACAAGAAAGGCCTGAAATTAAATGACGGAAAACTCTCTGTGTACTCTGGATAGAGGTCAGAAATTTGTTCATTCATACACAGTTAGTAAAAACAGAGCTCACTCTTCAATTCAATTCAGTAAATATTTATTAAGTGCCTACTATGTGCCAGGCTCTTTTTTTTACGTCTAAGGGCACCAGTTGTACTTTTCCTGAACAAATTTAGGCGAGAGAGAAGGCAATAGAAAAAGATTCCTAAGTCTGAGGACTTTGGTTCAGATAAATCCTGGCTTTGCCACTTAACTGCCTCTGTGATCTTGGACAAGTCACTTACCTTCCCTTGTGTGTCTATTCCTTATCTGTAAAATTAGGGCATTGGACAAGATGACTTCTAAGGTTCCTTTCAGCTCTAAATATCATTCTACATATTTACATATGCACCAAACTGTGATCTCAGCTAATTGGTAATGGAGTTCACATTTTGCATGTGAAGTCTGGAATATTAACCTGAGTTTAAATCCTGCCTCTAACACATACAAGCTGTGGGACTCTCAACCTCAATTTCCTCATCTGTTAAATGGTGACAATTAAGAGAACCTATCCTTACAGGGTTATAGTTCTTTTTTTCCCCAGTCATCTTTGACTATCTTTGACCCCATTTGGGGTTTTCTTAGTGAAGATAATAGCATAGTTCGCCATTTCCTTCTCCAGCTTATTTTACAGATGAGGCGAACTGGGTTAAGTGACTTGTCCAGGGTTACACAGCTAGTAAGTCTCTGAGGCCACATTTGAACTCATGAAGACAAGTCTTCCTGATTCTAAGCCCAGTGCTCTATCCACTGTGCCACTTAGCTTCCCCTGTCTTACAGGGTTATGAGAATCTAATTAAATGCCGTATACTGTGTTTTGCAAACTTTAAACCCTACGTAAATTCTAGCTGTTATTATTATCGTCATGATATTAATGTAAGTATGTTAGAGTATTTTTATTGTTTTTAATAATGATACCAAATAGTGGTAATAAAGGACAGCAGTGAAAATGTACACCACCTTTTAGAGCTTGAAAACTTTTCTTTTTTCTCTCTACCTTCTAAATACAATTCTTTACAGCAGCTACATCACTTTCTAGTCTGGGAGCTTCTGGAGAGGTATTAGGGCCTTTCCTTTATAGTTCTTGGCTAAAAGTAAACATAAGACTGAAGAGTGTGAATGCCCCCTCAGCAGCCTTCCTTGAACCTCAGTGGAAGAGGGATACATCTTCTGGTGACAAAACTGAAATCATCATCTTTCTGTCAAACCTCAACCTGAGTTTCCTAATTCAGTTAAAATCTTAGTCATTTTTGAGTTCTCCTTCCTTCCTTATTCTCTATCTCCAATAAGTCACATTTCATGTCTTCATTCCTTTCTTTCCAGTCTCACTGCTACGATGTAAAGTTTACTCTCATTTCTATAGCACTTCCTAGATGCAAAATCTCCAGGGTGCTGGTCAGTGTGTCTTTTGTCCAGTAACCACTAGCTTATTGCTGGAAGGCTAGGTACCAGTTGATTAGATTACTCTTGGCCAAAGTAACATATGAAGAAACCGTGGTAGCATCCACAGGGCCATAGATTTTAGAACTGGAAGAGAATTTAGAAGTCATTTTAAAGACAACCTTCTTATTGTACAAGTGTAGAAAAGGAGGCCTTGGGAGGTAATGTCCAAGATCACAAAGTGCCAGTGGCAGAATTTGAACTCAGGGTTGTCAGATCCCAGATCCAGTATACTTTCTTATATTCTACCCAAGCATTGCCATTCCAAGGCTATATTGTCTTTGTTTTAATTTGTTATGAATGAAAGTCACATGTGTAAAATCATTTAAAGAAAAACTCTAAATAAAATATGTTTGTTCTTTGGGGAGTATTACATGTAAAATTCAGATTATAGGGGAATGGAAATATATGACAAGATGGGGAATATTATGAAGACACTGGTTGTTAACATAATTAGTATTTTTTTTAAAGGAAAAGCTACATAGATATGATACATTCCATACAAAGGTCAGTGCTCCATATTTTGACTGACTGTTTAATAAGACGAGCAAATTAATCTGGGGAAAAAACGTTCCTATTTGATAAATCATCGGTTACAAGGAAAGTATGGACTATAAGAAATAAACTTTTTTTTAAACCACAGACCTAATTTGACCTACTTTAAAAAAAAAGTGCTTGTAATTTTCCAGGCTCCTTGAATTAAAACTGTGATGCATAAAAAGGGGAGGCTTGGTATAGATTAGGGGTTCTTAGCCTTTGGGTCATGGACCTTTGGCAATTTGGACTTGCTGGCCCCTTCTCAGAATTATGGGTGCATAAAATAAAACATATAGGATTACTACAAAGGAAACACATTGTATTAGAATATAGTTATCAAAATATGCTTTTTAAAAAGACCACAGATTCAGAACCCCAGTAATTGACAGAACAAAGTATTTTAAACATTCAAACTCAAATATTATTTTAGATTTTTATTTTATTTCATTTTATTCATTTTATTATATTCACTTTATTTCCATATGAGGGAATGTGTTAGTTGATCTTCTGGAATTGTGATGGAAAAGCACTAGAAAAAATGATGTTTTGGAGGCTGTTGAGGCCTCAGACATTTATCAGCTGCAAACTTTTGCTTTGTGGTAGAAAATAAAAAAAAATTGCAGATTTTTTGGATAGTTTTTGATCTCACCTCTTCACCAGATCATTGAGAGTTCCTCTCTTATTTATAGCAGATCTATTAGCTGCATGATCTTTTAAAAAAATAGTTAAAAGGTTACATACACCGAGACAGCTCATCCTGTTTATCATTAAGGGAAAGAACTCTAGTTCTTTTCAGCTAATAGATCAATTTAATTTCTGAACTCACAGTGAGTTTAAATCCTTAAAAACATACTGTCCCTATCTGACTACACAACAGCTTCATTGAGTCAGATTTTTTTTTCTGTTTACAATTTATTATAATGCTTCTAAGGAAAGGTTCCTGAAGGTGTTTTCATTGTGATCAGGTTTTAATAAGAATAATCTGGCTGGAAAACATTTTGTTAAAGCACTAAGGGCTACAAAAATCTAGCATGCTAGTATAGATCTTTATGGGGTATCTGCTTCTCAAATGTAAATTTAAAGAAGTAATGTTGATAACCCAAAGAGCCAAGTGTCTGTCTACGTTGTTGTTGGTTTTTTTTCCCCTCTTTTGAGTTCATCTATTTTTCTCCTTTCCCCACTTTGCAAACATAGTTTGCTTACAGCTTGTGTACTGAAAATGCTGCCAGGAAGAAGGGTGAGCAAAACTTGTGTTTCCCATGACCCTCACTCTAATGTTGTTCCAAGGGCTCCCTACTTGGAAATGCCTTGATAACCACATTCATTCCTGACATACCCATCCCCCTTCCCCCACCCCCTCACACAACAACACTAAGTGCCATATGACCCCTGGTCTTCCTGTGGCTCTCTTGCTAGGGCTGAACATTTTTCACCTAATGCGGTAAATGCATCTTACTGTGAGTCTGTAAGCTAGTCATTCATAGTTTTCAGTTGCTTAGTTTCAAAGATTTTTTTCTAATTGTTTGTGGATTTTCTTCCCTAAATGAAATCTGAGTTTTTTGGTGAAATCAAAATCTTTCCTGTTTTTTCCCAACTGTTCTCCTAGTACCTTCTTTCCAAAAAATTACTTTCTCTCTATTTTGTGTATACTGATGTGCACATACTGTCACCCTTGATAGAATATAAGCTGTTTTATGGCAAAAATCGGTGGATTTTTGTCTGTGTCCTTAGCAGCTAGTACAATGCCTGCTATGTAGCAGGCACTTAATAAATCCTTGTTGATTGCTTGGTTGTTTTTATCCTCAAGCTAGCTCACGTGATTTTTAATTGGTGCTGCTGAAAACTAAATTTGCCCTTTTTTGTAACAACAGAATAATAAACTAAAATCCCATTTTAAAAAATATGGTGTCTGTGTAAACTTTTCTTTCAAGTTCATAAAGAAATCCTAAAATGGACCCTTTAGATGCTTTTCATTTCCCTCTCTGTATGACTAGATCTGGAATTTCAAATGGACCAGGTAAAACTAGACTTGGCGTACTCTGCAACCCTGCTTCCCTTCATCCCCTCCCAAGAAAATGACAGGAAGTGGTGTGTGTGTGTGTGTGTGTGTGTGTGTGTGTGTGTTTGGGGGAAGGGTGGGAATGGGAAAGGAGAAGGAATGCTTACAAAGAGGATAGGCTATCTCTCTAGTGGTGCCTGTAAATTAAGAGCTCCTGGTCCCTGGCCTGGAATGCTCAATTGGATCATCTCCTGCTGTCATTGCTGCCTGAAAGAAAAGCCTATCTGCTTACTACAGAGGAGAAACAACTGCCAGATATTGACTTCATTTGCTAGGGCTTGAGTGAAGTTTTAATTTTCTTTACCCTCCAGAAAGCTCTTCAATTTTGTGTCATAGATCCCTTTGGCAGTTAGGTGAAGACTGTGGGCTCCTTTTCATAATAACCTATAAAATAAAATACATAAAATGACCAGGAAATCAATTATATTGTAATATAGTTATTAAATGTATATTAAAAATTTTTTAGTTTATTTTTAGTTTTTAATATTCACTTCCATAAGTTTAAAATTTTCTCTCCCTCCCTACCCACCTCTTCCCCAAGAAGGCATGTGATCTGATATAAGCTCTAAAATGCAATTTTTTTTTTTAAAGTAAACGGGCCCAAATTAAGAGTCCTTACTCTAAGGTAAAGAGTATACTTGTGGTACTTTCTCTTCCTCTCAGGGAAATCAGAGATAAATTCTAGAGAAGTTGTGGAGACATCTCCACCTGAGCACTCATGGGGGAGAATGAGGCCTTGTCTTACTTTTCTAGAGACTACATTTATGGAGTCACCAGAAGAAGTCCGTCTGTAAATGCCAGTTAGGACATATCCATGAGGAAAAATTTCCCTTGGACACTCCTTGTAACCTCTTTCAGTTTCCTTCTCTTGATCACCTCAAAAGAAGGAGCATCAAAGTGGGAGTAAGATGACCTGTGTGCTGCAGTAGTTCTGCAATTAATTAGCAGAGTGACCTGAATTGTAGCTTCTAATATGCTGTGGCCTGTGAAGACAGACGGCTATTCAGTTGTTTCAGTCATGTTGTTTCCTTCTTTAGCTCATTTTACAGATGAGGAAACTGAGGCAAACAGGGTTAAGTGACTTGCCTGGGATCTCATGGCTAGTAAGTATCTGAATCTAGATTTCAATTCAGGTCTTCCTGACTGGGGCACTCTATCCACTGTATCACCTACCTGCACATGAGAAGCCAAATAGCTAATTATATTAGAATCATTCCTGCTCCACTAGTAAATATACCCTGACTGGGACTGGAGGGACACTCAGATGAATAAAATGAATGAATGTTAGTAGGGCCTGGTCTTGGATATCCTTTTATCGACTGATAGTAACCTTTTTTCTTCCTGGTTCTCAACTGTGTGCTTTTGATAAATGATGTTGTTATGTGACCCTGTCACATAAATGAAACATAAGTGATGTCAGTGAAATATGATTATGTAGGAAATATTTTGGAAATTTTTTGAAAGAAAGAAAGCTTATTGGGCAAAAGAAATCTTTAAATAAAAATGTAAGCAGTTTAAAAAGCATTCTTAAGAAACATCCTTTTAGCGCTGTGGTGTAATAGTGAAAAATCATGTACACTGAATGTGTGTGACAAGGAAGAATATATGTTGGCTCTGGAATCACATCTGAATTTGGATTATAACTCTTGACTTAACCCTTTTATAACTTTAGTTTTCTTACCTACAAAAGTAGAGGAATGGACTGGATGGTCTTTAGGGAGTTTCCAACTCTAAATTCTGTGCTGTCATACAAATTAAAGCTACTCTTGAATTCAAACTTGGACCCAACTGGCAAAGATGACAGAAAGGAAAATGACACATGTTGGAGGGACTATGGGAAACAAGTACATTAATTCCATTGTTGATGGAGTCATGAATTGGTCCAAGCATTGTTGAAAACAATTTAAAACTATGACTAGAAAGTTAGTAAGCAGTGCATATCCTTTGATCTACTACTACTAGGCCTATAATCCAAAGGGATCAGTGAAAACAGAAAAAGACCCGTTGATGTGTGTGTGTGTGTGTGTGTGTGTGTATTTATAGCACTTCTTTTTGTGGTGTGAAGG
Organism: Pseudochirops corinnae; assembly: GCA_028646515.1. NCBI lineage: Eukaryota > Metazoa > Chordata > Mammalia > Diprotodontia > Pseudocheiridae > Pseudochirops > Pseudochirops corinnae. Next base: position 126,537,493 of record CM053588.1, on the reverse strand, counting down.
AACTGGAAACTAAGGGGATACACATCAGTTGAGAGGAATGGCTAAATGTAATGTAATATTATTGCCATAAACGTGACAAGAAGAGATGGTTTCAGAGAAATCGGGGAAGACATATAAATTGATAGAGAATGAAGAGACAACCTAGAGAATAATTTGTACTTTACCAATGTAAATAGGGGTAAATTTGAAAGACTTCAGAACTCTGAACAACGTGGCTGATCAGCAGTGATTTCACAGGACTGTCGTTGAAGAAGGCTACTTACTGCCTGACAGAGATGTGATAGATTCAACATACATGAAACATTTATTTTTGAACATAGCCAATCAGGACATTTCTTCTACTTGATTATACATAATTGATACAGAGGTTTTGTTTTTCTTTCCCAAAGGGGGGAGTAAAGTGGGAAAGAGAGAAAATAAGTGCTTATTAATTGAAAATAAATTCTTCTTCTTTTCCAAGAAGTCAACTGAACTTAACGCTGGGGGCCTTGCCTTTCTCTTTCTTTGTTAGCTTGCCACCAAAGCGCCGAGACCCATTGAGTACATATAGGAAAGGTTCAACTCTTGTTAAGTTTTTCAGGTCTTGCAGCATCTTTCCAACTATGGATTTTGAAGTTTCTCCATCATTTCTGTTGTTTGTCCTTCCTAGACATTATAAACATTGAATAACCTCTCCTTTCTCTCTCTCTCTCTCTCTCTCTCTCTCACACACACACACACACACACACACAGAACTTGATTATACTTTGACAGATGTGAAATGACTTGTTACTGATGTGGGAGTGATTCCTGAATCAGCTATATTTATATTAAAATCACTGACATGTTAGAGTAAAGGTGAAATTAACACAAAGCTAAAAGAAAGAATAAAAATAAGAAAAAATATGTGGCATGAAATTAAACAACTCCAACCTGGTATATTTAAATGAATTATCAATTTTAAAAATGTGATCTAGACATCTACATCTTGATTATAATAATTTCATGAATAAACTGAAAGAAAGTATAAAAAATATTTTAGTTAGTTAAGACGTGGTTTATATGCCAAGTGGGAATGGCAGCCAAAGTCAACACCACTATAGAATTTAAACTCATTTGTAAAATCTTAGAATATATTAAGGGAAGATTATGAGCAATACTACCTTATGAAAAAGAGAGAAGCAGTGGAGGGTAAAGCCAGTTTAAAGAAAGCTTAAAGAGAGACCAAACCCAAGCAGTGTCATGTTAAAGGTATTTAAGGATGAAAAATAGATGGAAGACATGAAGCAAAATACAGGTAGAAAAGTCTGCAAATCTTTTCATAACAAACCTTTTACCATCAAGGAATGTATAACCATCATGCTTGAACTTTCAGCATCATAGTTTGAGATAGGCAGAGGAGGAAAGCTACTTGATTAAAGAATCCATGATGAAAACAACCCAGTTGTGAGGGTGTGGGGTTGTGAGAGTGTTCACAAGGTAGCTGAAGAATGGGAAGATAACTAAGGCATGGGAAAAAATCCACAGACTATATTCATATGTAAAAATTAAGGTGACCAGGGTTGAGGAGGAAGAACTAACCACCTAAAAGCCTACTTTAACATTTCTTTAACATTTTTATGAGAATTATCTACACATACTCTGAGAGTATTAATGATGAGGGTATTACTAAGAATCAGGCAGGTTGGGCAAGTAACATGCCACAAATGACCATGTGAAAAATGCAAGATCCCTTCATGTTTTCTTTTTTTTTCTATTGACTTTTATTTTTTGTTTACAATTTTTTTTAAAAAGCTTTTGATTTGGTAGGACAAAATGTCATTGTAAAGACTTTTCTACAAGGTATTTCAATACGCAGGGATCAAAATTATGCCATATTCCTTGAATATAAAACCACAGAGATAATAATAACCTAATTTCACAATCCTCTAATCATCCATATCGGGCATGGTATAAAACAAGACCATGTATGTTTGCCAAAGGTGCTTGCCATTGGGGAGATTCCCTACAGATGCAGAGAGTTTCTTCAAATGCTCCTGTTTGCGGATGAGATTGTGCTTGTTTGGATCCAGCCCTGGAACACTGATGAGTGTCACGGACAAATTCCATACCCTTTCTAAAGAGTTTGGTTTAACCAACCCCAAGGGGAAAGCCAAGTAGGTGATGAAAGCCTGCTGTCAAGACAACAATGCACATTTGGGTGTATGTACTTCACAGGTCCATCCAGCAGTGTACACATCATAACCAGAATCATGGTCAGTCAGTACAAATGGGTGGTGAAGTAGGCCCAGAATTAAACAAGGGAAAGAGATTTGGCTTAATTGCTTATGGGAAACTGCAGCACTCCTTTAATTACTATAGACTTTTCTCTTTGAAATGAAGAACCATCTTTTTAATACTAGTATTCTATGAGGTTGGTTATGTGGAAGCCAGTTACAGGATGCTACAATTTCTGAAGAATTAAATTAAGTATCCTTCATAGGGCAATGGATAAGGAAATAGCAGTTCCTCTGGAAAAGCTTTTGGAGTTTTAGTGACTCAATAATGAGTCAACGATGTAACAGTAGCAGCCAATAAAACCCAAGGAGTCTTGGACTGTCTTAACAGAGACATATCTTCTAGGATGAAGGAGATAAGAGTTCCACTGTATTCAACTTTGGTTAGACCAGCTTTGTTTAGTGTTCTGTGCAGTGGTGGGCCAGTTAGGTGGTGCAGCACTAGAGCAGAAGTGGGGAACCTGCAGCCTTGAGGCCACATGTGGCCCACTAGGTCCTCAGGTGCAGCCCTTTGACTGAATCCAAACTTCTTTGAGGTTTCCTTGCTGTTCCATGGACAAGACAATCCATCTCTTGACTTGGGGCATTCTCTTTGGCTGTCCCCCATCACTGCAATGCTCTCCCTCAGCTCTAACTACTGACCTTATTGGCTTCCATAAGTCCCAACCCAAATCCTGCTTTCTAACAGAAGCCTTCACCAGTCCCTCTTAACTCCACTGCCGTCTGATTAAGTATTTCCTGCTTATGTTGTTATCTCCCCCTTTGATTGTAAGACTCTTGAGGGCCCTTCCCTAGCAAAAGTCAAGTCAAAAAACATTTATGAAATGCCTTCTGTGTACCAGGCACTTCGCTATATATTAGAAAAGGAAATAAAGTTAAGCTAGCATGACTTTTTATTGTTACTGAATTTTTTATAACTACTACTTCTTTTTCTAAATGTTCATTCATCATTCCTTTGATCATATGCTCTAGAATTCCACCAGGAATCAGCTATGCTCCGTGGAGTTTACTAACTTTGTTTTCTTCCCTTGTTTTTTTTTGAAAATTGGGATACTAGTTGTAAACTAAAAGTAAATGAATAAAGTTTAAAACAAAGAAAGAAAATCAGGATGCTAGTTGGCTTTTCTCCCATCCTGTAGGGCTCTTCCAGTTTTTAGGACCTTTCAAAGGTTATTAAGTAATCGTACCTGACAATTTTCTCCATTATCCTAGGATATTATGGTTCATCAGGACTTGGTAATCTGAACTCATAAAGAGTAGCTTCTAGAAGGAAGGATGAACAACAAACAGTATATCCAGGTGATCTCTTACTATATTCTAATTTATCTTTGTTTCAGCTACTTACTGGCAATTTCTATCCTTTCCTCTTTTTTTTTAAAAATTCTTTTTTTTTAAGTTTATTTTTTAAAATTTTAAAAAAAATTTTTAAAATTGATTTGTTTATTTACTTTTAGTTTACAAGATTCAGTTACACAATCCCTTGAGTTTCAAATTTTCTCCCCTCACTTCCCCTCTCTCCCATGGCAGCATATAATCAGGTATAGTATCTGCAAATACTTTCACATTGGACATTAGTCTGGTTGTATAGAGTTGTACTGGGGTTGTATTCTAAAGAGATCATAGAAGTGAGAGGAAGACCCATATGTACAAAACTATTTATTGCAGCTCTCTTTGTTGTGGCAAAAAACAGGAAATTAAGGGTATGCCCATCAATTGGGGAATGGCTAAACAAGTTGTGGTATGTGAATGGAATGAAATACTATTGTGCTATAAGAAATGGGGAGGAGATGGTCTTCATATTCACCTGGAGAGCCTTATAGAAACTGATGCTAAGTGAGAAGAGCAGGACCAGGAAAAATCTGTACACAATCGTTTGTGTGATGACCAACTTTGATAAACGGGACTCTTCTCAGCAATGCATAGTTATAAGACAACTCTACAAGTCTCAGGATGGAAGGAGATATCTATATTCAGAGAAGGATCTAGAAAGAACAGAGTTTAAATGGAGACTCAAGCAATCCACATGCTATTGTACTTTTTCGTGTTTGGTTTTCTATCCTTTCCTCTTCTTAGGTCATTATCTTTGTCAGGAAAAACAGGAAACTCTATAATAATTGAATCAAAGGAGGAACTGAAGGAGTGCCTCAGGGCTCTGTCTGTTTAACATTTTTAAGTGTGCCTTGGATAAAGATAATAGATGACATTCTTATCAAAGTTTCCTGTGACACAATGATGGGAGGAATAGCTAACACTTTGGATAATGGGAGTTCAAAAAAGATCTTGACAGATTAGAATTTTAGGCCAAATCATGACACTTGATCAAGGAAATAATGTAAAAGTCATATATATACTTCAGTTGTTAAGTTGTTTTTTAGTCTTGTCCAACTCTTTGTGACCCCATTTGGAATTTTCCCAGCAAAGATACTGAAGTGGTTTATCATTTTCTTCTCCAGTTTCATCTACAGATGAAGAAACTGAGGCAAGCAGGGTTAATGGACACAGGGTCACCTAGCTAGTAAGTGTCTGAGGTTAGATTTGAATTCAGATCTTCCTGATTCAAGACCCAGAACTCTATCCACTGTGCTCCTATTGTCCTCTGAAGGTAATATTATGTTCTCTCTCCTTGGAGGTCTTCAACAACTGCTTTTTGGGTATTTTGTAGGAAGATTTTTATTGTTGGTTTGCATGACCTTCCTAACTCAGGTTCTACCATTTTGTTTCTGTGAATAACTCAGACTCTCTCACTCATTTTCTTCTGATGGCTATATAACCTGTATACTAATTAACTTTAAATAGAAAGAAGGCACAGAAGTACTTTGAATCAAGGCAGGGAGACAAGCTGGAAAGTGCAGGGGAGAAAGTTTCCAGTTCTGCTGGAAGGGAAGTAATACGAACAATATGAGACGAACAATATGAGATAAGGCTGGAAAAGTAAGCCACTGCATTATCTGTAGACTTAAGTCCTCATTCCAAAACTCACCCTCTTACCTTTAATAACCAAGAGTTGAATGTAGTTCAGAACATCCCTGCAGGAGCTGACAGAAATTTTCCCTTTCAATCTATTAGATAGGATTTCTGTAATCCTGTCTGGGGTGTCTTTAATTCTACAAAGTTCATTTGCCAATTATCTGTACTAGTCAGCAAGGAGCCTGACTTTCTAATACACTGTGTTTTTCACTTCCCAAAATGCCTAGACAATAAGGTATTAAGAACTGTATAGATACACATATAGATACCCAGAGTCCTCAGATAGGAACTTAAAATGCTTTTTGGCTGATAAAATGAGCTCTGTCTGGGAAAAGTCATTTTGAGAGATGAGACTTGGACTTTTCTGCACAACTGGCTCTCCAGGAAAAACCACATCATCTTAACAAGTACAGTAAAAACTCATTAATCCAACATTTGGGAATTTGTGAGTATCCTGACCAAGCCTTGTTTGGAATTTACCTTTGCTTTGGCAACTTTTTTCTTCAGAAACAATGGAATTAAAAATACAAACAGGGTTTTAGGCATCCTGGTACAAAGGATGGAGCACTAGACTTGAAATCAGAAGACCTGGATTTTAATTCTGCATCAGACACTTACGAATCATATTACTCTGGGCAAGTCACTTGACCTCTTTGGCCTCAGTTTCTTCAGTCTGTAAAATAAAGTAGTTGGGCTCTATAACCATTAAGATTTCATCTGGCTCTAAAATTTATGGTCCTGTTCTCTGTTAGGAAAGTAAAGTCAGTTCAACAAAGGTTTATTACATGCCTACTATGTGTAAAGCAGTCTTTAAAATATTTATAAACACCTAAGAAAAGAAAGCCACTGTGCTTTAGAAGTACCATTTCATGTTTATAAATCATTCTTATGGATGTAGCTGCCACTTGCTCGATAGATTAACTCACTATCCCTGGTAGTCCAGACAAAAATCCCTTCCTTAGATACCACTCCCTTATATGGATTGTATATGGATTGCCTTTTGAAGGCAAGTGCTGTGAATCGCTTTTAAAAATATTTATATTTCTAGCCCATAGTAGAATAATTGGCACTTGGTGCTATTAATTAATTAATTAAACATTAATAAATGTTCTTCTTTCAGTTACCTCCTTAATTGACTTATTTTAGCTAATCCCCAAGGACTGGCTTATATCTGGCTGAAAACTTTGTTACCGAGTTCCACTTGCTATAACTTTTCAAAAGTAATGAGGCATATTTTCATTTAAAATATCATTAGCACAGTACCTTTGGGTCATTTAGACTAGCTTTCTCTCTTCCCTAAGAAATCCACACATGAGCCATGCCTGCAAATGTATGTTGACAAATGCATCTTGAAACCATCATCCTTCTGTCAGTAGGTAGGTAGTATGGGATTCATCAGGTTGTCTTTTGGACATGACCTGTGTCAGTGGTATAGGCAGCTTGCTGTGACAAACTTGCTCCACCAATGTATTTCAGCAGTTTCTTTGCCAGTCCTGTAGATTTGCCTGAGGTGCTGAGATGTTTAAGTGAGCTGCCACTGCCAGTACTGGTCAGAGAAGAGAACAGAGTCTTTCAGACTCTTCATTCATTACACCATCCTGCCCTTCACTCTGGAAGGGAACTATCAAGGCTTCTAAGTTGGCAGGGATTAGAGGGAGTCTCCCCCAGCAATTGTGGACTTGTCTGCGTGAAGGGTTTTGAGATGGGAAAGTAAAGATGAGGGTCAATCAGTCAGTAAACATTTATTAAGCACTTTTTATGTTCTAAGCTGGGTGCTAAGTACCAGGGTTACAAAGATGTAAAAGAAAGACCCTGCCTTTAGGGAACTTACCATCTAAAGGACTGTGTCCATGAATAGGCCAATTTGGCCAGACTGTAGAGTATAAGAAGAATATGAAATGAGGGGACAGGAATAAGCGTTTATTAAGTGTTTAATGTCTGCCAGGCACTTTGTGCTAAGTGCTTTACAAAGATTATTTCATTTGGTCCTCACAGCAGCCCTCTGAGGTAGATGCTATTACTAACTTATTTTCCATTTGAGGAAATTGAGATACAAAGGTTAAACAACTTGTACAGGGTTATACAATGTCCGAGTCTGAATTTGAACTCAAGACTTCCTCATTCCAGGTCTAGTTGCGCCACCTAACTGAGCCTGGAAAGGAAGTCAAATTGTGGAGGGCTAAGCTGAGCCTGACAAATTTGTTGTGTAGGTCGCATTACAGAGTGATTTCAGATGGTCAAAAATATTTTAATTTTTTTTTTCTTTTCCCCAGTACAAACAGCAAGGAGGAAGAATAGAAGGTTTCAGGGCCATACAACAGTTATCCTCCTTCCCCCTCTGCAACCTAACTTTACAGAAGACTGGAGTCTCAATTTGGTCAAATTTTCTACCTTTCCAGACCTTCATGAAGGAGACTGGCCTTGTGATAACAAAGGGGCAGTTGTTGTGGGCTTTTATATCTTTTTTAAATGAACCAGGCTTGTGAGAAGGGAAGGGATGAGGGAGACAAAAGGGAATCACCTTTTGGGATTTGAAAGATGATAATGATGGAATTGGAACAGGGAAATAGCAATGGGTCTGAACAATTTTTATTGATTTGGGGGGGAGGGGAAAATGGGAGTCAAGGTACTCACTGTGTGAAGTGTACTTTTGTGATAAACCCCGTCAAAGCCTCTGCCCTCTCCCACTGATCTCTTCACAGGTGTGAGTCCAGGAGGAAGCTGGTTTTTGGTGGTAGTCACTCTCATAACTTCGATCATTCAGTGGCAAGAGGAGGAGAAGTATCAGAAGTATGAACCAAACGGTACCACCTGGTGCCCTGGTTGATAGATGATCCCAAGAATATCAGGAGCCATTATGGTATTTTGAATGTCCAATAAGAATCCTAATTAATTAGTTAACATGAAGACTTGCCCTTTATGTTCACAGTTCATCATCAAATCATTGTTGAAAATTCTAGGTATGATGATAAAATTCTAGATGCTGTGACAACCTGGCATTTAGGTTTTATAAATTCCTGATTTTACAGATTACTGGCTACTTAATGTTTCTTAGACTTATTTTCAAAAAAATTTTCCTAACCTATAATTAGCATGGATAATAACCAAAGTTTAGGGAAGAGAAAAAACAATCAACTTCAATAAATTATACACAGAAAATATATAATAAAATTCTTATAATCTCACCCACCCATTTCTCATAAAAATGAATGTCTAGTCATTCAACCCATATTTAATCGTGAAAAGTTGGTTTCCTGATTTAGAATTGTGATTTTGTTCATTATAACACTCTGTAGTTTAGATAAATTCTAATGATGTGTTGTTGATGGCTCATAAACAATTAACTCACTTGCCCACAGGGACATAGTATAAGAGATAAAATTTGAACTAGGTCTTCCTCACCCAAAGTCCAACCTTTATGCCAATCAGTCTGTTATATTCCAAGTTGCAATTTGTGAATCTTGAAACAGAAAGTTCTTTGTATTTAAAAGTTAGAATTAGACTGCAACATAAGGGAAAAAGTATGTATATATACATATAAGGAATAAAATGGAAACAATCAATACATGGAATTAATTCATATTCATTCGCATGAGGTTTTGTCATCCTTTTGGTACCAAATTGGAACATCAGTAGTAAATGAATGTTGGTGTTCTAAGTAAGGGCCATGCTAGAGATCTGACTGTGTTATGACTGTTCCTTCATTGCTGGGAGCCGGAGTGACTACTGACCCTTTCTGCCACCTTGGCAAACCCTTAAATAGCTTTATCCCTGAATTTAAGATAGACCCAAAAGAGAACCAGAAATCAGAGTATTCAGTGCCTTAGAAATACCGATTCTCTTTGTGTATCAGAGGAAGAAAGTGGCTAGAGAAGAGCTTTCTGCTCTCATTTGACAAACTTGGCCTGCTTCCTTCCCAAATCAGTGATTCCCCCCCAATTTTATAATACGATTATGGGTTGGTTGTAACTAGAGGAACAGAAATGCAGTTAAGGCAATGATGTTCTGCATTTTCTTCAATTAAATTTTTAGCTCCTTGAGGGCAAGAACTGTGTCATAGTTGCTTTGTATTTCCTTGTAGTACCTTGTACTTTTCTGGCTGGATGGCCAATAAATGTTAACAGAGTAATTCCGATTCCCAGATAGAAAGGGGGATGACAAACTTTTACATTTCAATAGCTGAGCAAGTGACAGCTTTTGGCCTTACTTGAAAGCTTCTTACCATGTGAGTGGAAGCAAATACTATGTAATTATATGTTTTTGTTGTGTGTTCTTAAAGTATTTGAATTGGGTAAATAATGATCTAATCATTCCCTGAGCACTTTTGTATACTTTCTAATTAAAGTCTGGCATACTCTTATGTAGACATGCAACTGGATCATTAGGAAGAAAAGTCCCTTTATTTGAAGCAATAGGATAATTAGAAACAACAAGCCAGCCAGAGAGTGTGGGAAGCTCTAAAACCAGACATAGTTGCCCAAGTCACACACAGTTGAAATTCTTCAGGACTGCCTGCTAAACAAAAGCTTCAGATGGGCCCTGTCACAGCAGGCAGTTGGTGATGCTATGCAGAACAGGAGTGCATGGATGTTCCAGGCTCATTTCAAACAAATATTATTACCTTTATGATAATATGTTTGAGTGGTTGGTTTTAGAGTATAAGATAGAGCTTTATTTTATGACTTGTGGCCACTATAGCTTAGCCTCTACCCACTTAATTTAAAAAAAGAAAAGTACTTAAAACATGCTGTTAGATTTCAGGAAACAATTTGACAAAATCTACTGTGATGCATGCCATTTTTAGACTCAATAAATTAGAAACATTCCATTTTTGGCATTCCAGGTTAAATATTTCCTTGTAGACACCTAGCTATATATAGTTATCAGTTTCAGATAAGGATGACGTAGAGAAGGAAAGAACAAGAAGGAATTTGAGAAATAAGTGGAAAGACTAAGAAGGGAACTAGAAAGGCTTGAAAGTGCCATTTCAAGTATTCTAAAATTCTGTCTACCAGGACCCCTATAACTCAACAGCCATGTCTAGAGTTTATTTCAGGCTATGTCTCTGTCTGTAGGCTACCTTTTAAAAAATCAGTATGTCTGCTTTAGAAATTGACAAAATCTTTGAGGTTGGCCTTAAGGGCAGATAACTAGACTGCATTGTTTTTTAAGGAGTTTTCTTGTAGTAAGTCTCAAAAGTTGCCTGGGTCTTGTTGAACTAGGCTAGAACAGCACAGAGACACATTCTGTAAATATGTGGGATAAAGAGTTTATTGAAAACAACTACAAAAAAAAAAAAACCTGTGTAAGTAGAGAATAATGATCTTTGTGCCCTTAAATCTTTGGCAGGGTTTTGTTCCACCCTGTTTTACACTGTGGTTCTTTTTTGTTTCTTTTTGGAAGAGCAAGGCAGAACACCAATCAGAGTTCCTCTACCCATCAGATGATTTTTCTTATGCATGAACTTGTTTGTTGGATGCTTTTTTTCTTCATGAACTGAGAGGTCTGCAAATTTGAAAGGGAATAAATAGCATTGAGCTTTTTGTTAAAAACAGAAATAAGTAAAATAAAAATGATCTTTGGATATGACTGCCCATCACTGGGAGTTAGTATATTCAAATATTGAGTATGATCAAACATCAATAGAAAAAAAAACCTCACAATGGAGTTGTAATTAGACTTCCCAATAAACACCCATTTGTTTCTTTAACAGTAAAGTATAAACAGACTCTACCACTAAGACTCTGTTCTCCCCCACCCCTTCCCCATTTAAAAGCTATGTTAAGAGAACTGGAGTGGACTCAAACAATTATGTGAGTCTATATCTTGTTTCTTTGCTTGGCTACACAGATTTGATCTGTGAAGCTGGGAATGTTTTGTTTTTTTTTTTAAATCACAAGTCAACTGATTTCCCTTTCCCACAGATGTTTTTCCTAAATATTTTGGGTAAAAATATCTCTTTCATGTTCATGAAATAATATTTTGTGAAGTTGCATAGCTATTAATGCTACTAGTGCGTATTAATCAGTGGACAGGAAAACATAATGGAAATTAAATGTGCTTTTTCTTCAAGCAATGAAGATGCAGTGCTTACTGAGAATTTTTTTTTTTTGGTCCTTAATTTAAGTTTGCAAGGATAACATCAAAGAGGTTTTTCTTTTTTGGTAGTTTGAAATTATTTTCTCAATGGGTAGCTAATGATGCCTTCCTGTTTGGACCAGAGACATATACCTCAGTCTTTTTATAAGCATGGTTAATTGAGAGAAAAAAATTATCTTTCAAATACAATCTACTATCAGTGGTCTCATTCTGGCTGTCAAGTGCAGTTCCACATATTCTGATTTCACTCTGAAATGCTTAGGGTGGATTAATGGGTTAGCTACTCTGCCGACTTTACCATGCTTTTTCCACTGGCCTTCCCATTTTAAAACTCTTAAAGTTCTTTTTTGGATCATTAATTCTGCTTGTTTTTTTTTTTTGTTTGGAACAATGTCTACCACACCCATACATAGAGAAAAATTGTCTTATACTCCTTTCTCAGTCTTCCCCTTCTGATCCTATCTGCTGGTAGGACCTGGAGTAAAAAGATATCAGTAGTTTGAATCTGAAAACTAGCTTCATTATGTAGGACCTGTAGGACCTCAGGTAAGCCATTTAACATCTTAAGAACTCAGTTTGCTTATCTGTGAAATTATGAGATTGGGCTAGATGATGTCATGATGTCACAGAACCTAGAAATCTTATTTATTGTTTAAGTTATGGTGATCTATGCTTTACCCAGTCCTGTGGCCTGAATTAATAGACCATTCTTATTGATCATCTAGTAACTTCCATGAAGCATGCCCCCCACACTCCCCCATCATTCCTCCTCTGCCCCACCCCCTAAGTACTTTTAGGTTATTTATAGCATGTATTTTGAAAAAAATAATTTCTTTCTGAGTTCTAAGGAGAATGATTATTCTCTCCCCCTGCCTTAGAACACATTGATTGTAATTGACTTTGTGGTTGATAGAAATTAGGTGATATTCCGTGGGATACCTGTGCCTAATCAGGATAGTCCTTCCTTGCTACTGATTTGATTTCATTTGTTTCCCCCCTTTTTTTGTTTTAGGTCACATTTTTTATAAAAAGAAATAAACCTTTAAAAACAGTATAAATGAATGTAAATACAAGTTAGAAGAGAAATAACTTTATAAAGTTTAAAGTACTAAAGAATTTTGTCATGTGGGATTATTATAAAATTTTTTTATGATTGTGATAGATAATATATGCTGAAGATTTTAGTTATGGTCAGGTGGAATTCTATGTGAAAGTAATGTATGGCATTGAATCTTTACCTTTGATAGAACTAGAAGAACATTTTGTCCTCCGTATTCCTGATAATAGTTTGATAATTTATTTTAGATGTTTGGTAAGAATTTTCTTTTAATTGATTAGGGTTATAATTATCGACAAATATGTTACTGACTGCAGGCTTTGTCATGTTATATTAGATACAGTGGAGTTTATATGCCGTGTAACATGTAGAATTTGCTCCCGAGGAATTTATAATCTAGTTGAGCAGAAAAGGACAAATATGGATCCCAGTTTAAATCAGTAAGATAAATAAACTAATTGACTGCACAGCAAGAATTTAATACAGAAAAGTATCATAGTTGAAGGTGACCCTAGAGACCAACTTCTTCATTTTATAGGAGAGGAAATTGAGGGCAGGAGAGTCCCAAGGTCATATACAAACAGTGGAGTGAAATTTGGAAACTGAATGTCAAGTCGGATAATCTTTGCAAAACAATGCACTGTGGAAATGTTAGCTAATACGATGATGATGTCAGATGGATGAAGTGACTCCTGAAACATGAAGACTGAACATAGCCAAAAACAAAGACAACAGATGCTTCCCTAGTGTAATATTGTAGTTGTCACACACCATGCTTATTGTTGTTAAGTATATCAAGGATCCCTGAGTGCACTCTACTCAGTGATAGAGAGGGTGATCCCTGAACACCTTTTAGGTGTTCACCTTTTGAGAACTAGGAAAAATGTATGGAATTTGCAAAGATCAGATTTTAAGGTCAATGAAGAAATGCTTCCTAATAATTAGATCTGGTCAGATATGGGATGGCCTACCCTGGGAGGTGGCAGGTTCCCCTTCCCTGGAAGTCTTCATGCAAAAAAGCTGGATGATCATTAATGAATATGTTATAGTTGGCATCCTTTTTGGAGGAATAAGTTAGACTTGGGTGACTGCTGAAGTCTCTTCCAACTCTGAATTTGTGTACTTCTATGGGCTTCATGAGTAGCCATGGCTGAAAAAATTCCTTACTTGCCAACCAGCTGGTCATTAGATGACAGATATGCCATCGGTCACCAAACCCTTATTATAAGTAGTAGTAGCTCAAATTCAGTTATAAATGGTGCTTTCAGGTTTATAAAACATTTTACATAGATTTATCTCATCTGAGCCTCACAACCCTTGAAAAGTAGACAGTTATTCCCGTTTTATAGACATAGAAACTAAGGTCTGCTAGTTAATGTTATGGTAGTATTGAAAGTGCAGGCAGCCTGATTACAGGTGCAGCACTCTGTATATTACACTATAGTTCTTTTCATTAGCAAAGCCTTTCTAGCTTGAATAGCAACATCTACAGGGATTCATGCTCTCATGACATACCTCTGAGAACCCAAGGTCATTTTTTTAAAATTTAATTTATTTATTTACTTTTAGTTTACAACATTTAGTTTCACGATCCCTTGAGTTTCAAACTTTCTCTCCGTCCCTCTTCTTCCCCCTCCAGTTCCTCCCCACTGCCCCCCCCCCAGGCCCCAGGTGGCATGCAATTAGATATAGGCTGTACAAATACCTTCACATTGAACATTAGTCAAGTTGAAAGGAAGAATTATAACCAGTGGAGTAAACCATGAGAAAGAAGGAACAAAACAAAACACAAAAGAGAGAGCAAGTAATTTGCTTCAGCCTACATTCAGACTCTATAGTTCTTTCTCTGGATATGTACATCCCTTTCCATCATGAGTCTTGGAGTTGTCATAACCTTGCATTGCTGAGAGGAGCCCAGTCTACCAAAGTTAGTTGTCACACATCCGATGTGTCTGTAATTGTGTACAAAGTTCTTCTGGTTCTGCTCTCCTCACTCAGCATCAGTTTATATGTCTCTCCACGTTATTATGGAGTCCATCCGCTCCTCATTTCTTATAGCACAGTAGTATTTCATTATGTTCATGTACATAACTTGTTTAGCCATTCCCCAGTTGATGGTTATCCCTTTGATTTCCAATTTGCTGCCACCAAAAAAAGAGCTGCTATAAAAATTTTTGTACTTAGGGACCTTTTCCCACTTCTATGATCTCTTTGGGATACAGTCCTAGAGATGGTATCCCTGGGTCAAAGAGTTTGCACTTTTCTGTAGTCCCAAGGTCATTTCTGTTCCATGCTGAATCCCTACTCAGGAAACACTAATGGTTCCCTCTAGGATTAAACATAAAATACTATGTTTGGTTTAAAAGCACTTTATTCCACCTAGCCTCTTCCTAAACATCTCCAGTCATCTTACACTTTATTTCCCTTCAGGTATTCTCCCGTCCAGCTGTGATAACCTTGCTGTTCCTCCCATAACACATTCTTGTTTTCCCTTCCTGGAAATCTATCCTTCCTTCCTCCATGCCTGGAATACCCTTTTTTTCTTGTCTCTGGCTTCCCCAACTTCCTTCAAATCTCAGCTCAAATTGCATCTTCTGCATTCTTCACCCTCCCTCCCCCACCTCCCCTAGGAGGATATTACCTCTGGAGGTATGGAAATAGTTATTTGCATATTTCTTCTTGAGAATGTGAGTTCCTTGTGGGCCTGGAGCTTATTAGTTTCTTTCTTTGTGTCTCCAACCCTTATCTAGAGGCTGGGGAATCTTGTAAGTACTTAAATTCTTGTTGACTTCCTTTGACTTGATGTTTGCTTTGTGGGAAAACCCACCAAAGAAGGAATGTAGTTTCTGTTAGAACTGTGTACACTTTTATATTAAAAAAAATAAAGACTGGGCGAGGTGAAGGGGACTTCCAGATACTTTAGCTTGGCAGCCCAGAGGCTGAACTTCATGCCATCCAGGATTATTTAATTTTTATTGTTGTCTCTATCTGCAACACAGTTCCTGGCACATAGAAGACATATAAAAGTGCTTTTTGAGAGGCATTTTGATCATCAGCTGTATATAGATAGATGAAAAAACATGCTTCATGAACCCCTGAAATACACCTTCTCCTCTTTTTCTATCTCCCTCCCAGCATCCTTCCTGTTCTTTTGCTCTGATCCAGCTCAGATGTCCCTGTCTCCAAGCCATACTGCCAGGAGCTCTACCTGGCCAAAAGCTGAAACAAATCTTCTCTCCACTCTCCTAGTAGCATTTTATGTTTGCATTTTAATTCCACGTTGGCATTTGTTTCTACCTGACTTTACAGTTAACTTGGCATATTTCTTTTCTCTTAATGTTAATTCTGAGAAAGAAAGAAATCATTGTGCCTCTTTTTTCACATTAGCACAGTTTCTAAAGTAGGGTTCAATAAAAATTACTTTAGATTGTAAGTTTCTGGAGGACAGGAGCCAATGTTTTTGCCTTTCTTTGTATCCCTAGCTCTTAGTACTTTGCACGCAGTGAACACATAATAAATGGTTGTTGACTCTCACAATGAAACATAAGATTTCTCTAAGGGAACAGGGGTTCTTATTTTGCCAAAGTGGCCAAGTACATACCACTTAAGAGGAGAGAGAAGAATTATTAAGCATTAAACAGATGTCTCAAAAGAGCCATTGAAGGAAGGGTTAAGCTAGTAGGAAGAGAATCAAGGAACATGGCAGTTTATTGCATTATTATCCCGTTCAAAAATTTATTTCCCCAGGGTAGGAAGATGGGCCGGTTTTCATTCTTCTAACTTCCTATTTTTAAATTATGCTATTGCAACAGTGAAGTCTCTGTTTGTGTTTGTGGAATTTATAGCTTCTTAGAAATTTTGGATAAAATAGCCAAATTTTTTTTTCCAGTTTTATTATTATCAAGGAAGGCTTTTCTAAGAGTTCTTAGCTAGCTAGATTTACATATCATTTATAGGATTAAAGACTGTTCAGACTCCCAAAGACTTCTTTGTTCTCAGTGAAAAACCTTCTGATTTGAGTACCCATTTAAAAAATTTGCAAAGGGATTTTTTTTAAAAATAAGTTTTTATTGATATTTTCTGCTTCTTACATGACCACATTTATTCTATATGTCCCATATCCCCCTCCCAGAGAACCATCCTATATGACAAATAATATTTATTTAGATAGGTAAACTGTATTGAAAAAGTCTGAAAATGTGCAACATATTACATGTAAATCGAACATTTAATGTTATGTAGAAAATACTTTACCCCCTGTACAGAATCCCATGAGGGACATGGGTACTTACTGAATAATTTCTTTTCCAGTCACTTCGCCTCTTTAAATAATCTAATTTGCCAGGTGCAAAAGGTTAGCCGGGGTGGGGAACCTGTGGCCTGGAGGCCACATGTGATCTTCTAGGTCCTTGGGTGAGACCTTTTGATTGAGTCTTAAGTTTTACAGAGCAAATCCTTTTATTAAGGGAATTTGTTCTGTGAAGTTTGGATTCAGTCAAAGGGCTGCACTTGAGGACCTAGAGGATCACATGTGGCCTTGAGGTCACAGGTTCCCCACCCCTCGGTTAGTCTGTGCCAGAGAATAGCCCTGCATTTTGCCTGGTGGCCTGTGAGGCACACCACCCTTTTTCAGGGGCAGAAGAAAGGACGATAATGGATGTGCAATCAGTTATAATCTGTCTACTAGCATTAATGAGAATGAGGTTCTCCACCACTGGAGTAGGAAGGCTGTCTCCATGAAGTACCCACACCTGTCAGTTTCATTTTCCATTTACAAGACATTCCCTGTGGAAACTTTTTAGCAAATTAAGTTTTATTTTTTCATGCTTATTTATTCATTTTTTTCCTTTAGCTGAAGAATATTTGACTGTTACAGAGAATTCTGAGACTAGCACTGAAAAGCCTAATTTCTATTCTAATGCTTATCGTAAAGATGTATTGTCAAAGCATTAAGATGTATTACTGATACTCTTTTTATTCCTCCCTCATTCCTGTTCATATAAGCATAGGACCATAGGAGCTAGAAGACATTTTAGAAGGCCTGTCTAGCTTTAGGTGAGGATACTGAGGCACTGAGTTAAAGTGATTTGCCCAGGCTCATACAACTAATAAGTTACTGAGCTAAGATTAGAATGTAGGTGACTAAATTTATCCCCTGTGCTACACAGTTTCTGATCTTTAACCATCTAATGTTCTGACATTTTAACTCTTTGGGGAAGAGGAAAGTAGGGGGATTGAAATCTGTGCTTTCATTGGTGCCTTTAAGGAATACACCCCAAGCAGAGGCAGATCAGCAACTTTGATAGTTTTAACTAATTTGATGACACATTGGTGACACTAATTTTTGACACAAAGATCTGTATAACTTTAAAAAAAAATTAAGAAAAGCTACATAGTTAGAATTTTGTGAATCCTGAACACTGCAAGATTTTCATAGTTTTTTACTTATGTGAAGATTTATTTTTATTTTATCTGTTAACTCTGCATTTATTCAGTAAATTACTAGCTGGGAGGGTGGTATTCAGTTTAACTTGTCTATGCACCGCAATATGTTGAGTAGTTGAGTAAATGCAAAGATGAGTAAGACATTGTCTTTGGCCTCAAGGAGCTCATAATTTAGCAGATTATGTGATTAAAAACATAAGTATAATGTCAAATTGAGAATCATCCACTCCTGTTACCTAAACTATGATAGATAAAACAGAGGAGGATTCCCTATTGCCATAAAAATTATGTTGCCTGCCATATAAATTTTTCTTGTATTCATTTAGTCAAGTCTAGCTCCTATTCCTAACTGCATCTCTCTAAGCACATTATTGCTTCCTCACATAGTATGTCATGTCCATAGCTATTAAGTCCAGAGGGGATGGTTTCACTCTTATTGCCTATGGGAATAGAGCACTATAACAATGCTGTTTGAACAGATTTGGCATATGCTCTCTGTCATGGCCCTAGAACCCAGGAGGAGAAATAGATTGAGTTGTCCTTCATTTGAGGAACTCTGCAGAGCTTTCCATAATCCAAGCTCCTTCTGACTTTTTATGTCTCACCCTTCCTTATTCCCCGTCATAGGTCTTTGGACTTAAATTTCTATTGAGTTTTTGGCCTGGTTAAAAACTGTTCATAATATTGTTCTTCATTCTTACCCTTCTTGTTTGCATCTTATTTTATTGTGACTAATTATTCTGTGTCTTATATCTTTTTTTTTTTTTTTTTGCCTTTTTGGAGAGGGGGAGTCAGGGCAATTGGGGTTAAGTGACTTGCCCAAGGTCACTAGGCTAGTTTTGTGTTAAGTGTCTGAGGCCGGATTTGAACTCGGTCCTGACTCCAGGGCCAGTGCTGTATTCACTGCATCACCTGGCCGCCCCCCTGTATCTTATATCTTTTTTGTTCTTTAAGGGATTTTAATGTGTCAGATAATTTTACTTGATAGTAACAACCCTTCCATTATACAATGGAAATCATTGGGAAAATTGGATTTAATATGCAGAATTTATCTTCTAGGGAAACAATATGTAGTCACCTAGGTAGCCCAATGGCCAAGAACAATGGACTTTGAGTTAGAAAGATCTTAGATCCCATCTCAGATACATACTACCTATGTGATTGGTAGGCACATAACCTCTTCTCAGTTTGCTCATCTGTAAAATGATAGCACCTGCCTCACAGATAATAATAAATTAGAATCTACCTCACAGGGTAATTGTGAGGGTCAGAGGAGATAACTTAGACCAAGTACTCTGCAAACGCTAGTGCTGTCAAAAATGTTGTTATTATTAAAGTGCTATCTAAATACCAGTTGATAGTGCTGTTACTGTCTTCCATAGATTAAGGGGCTAAAGTACTGTGTACTTCGAAGCCCATTATCAGGCTGTTGGTTCTACCTTCTCTGGCTTAGAATCCATCATAATTTGTATTTGGCTTAAAAAAATCCACTGAAGCTATGCTTGTTAGATCGCTCTCTTGATTATCGCATATTCTCCCAATATCCATAGTTGTATAATAGCGCTTGACATTTTATTTGCTATATAATCAGAAGGAGCACAGGCTTAGAGTTAGAAGCCTTTTAGAATGAAGCCCTGCCTTCATCACCTGAGAAATTACATGACTTTGAATAAGACACAAATGCCGAGCTTCAGTTTCTTTGTATGAAAAGTGAAATAATAGTAATTTCATTATCTATCTTACAGGGTTGTAGTGAGAATAAAATAAGATGATGTATATAGAATGCTTTGTAGCTATGTAGTACTATATTATCACTACTGTCATTATACACATTCTTCTGAATTAGTGGAAGTTCAGAATTTTATATAATGTTGTGGCCGCTTCCTAACTGAGTAGCCTAAGGGCCAGCCTTAGGCTGTATTCTCAGGAGGGACTGAAGAGACCAGAGGCGATAGAGAAGCATACAGCAGCTGTCCTTTATTGTATTGTAGCATCCTCCTTAAATACCCTAGAGGCAATATGATTAGAGCATGGTCTCCTCGTGCACTGGAGGAATGGGCCAATGGAGGACAGGCCGAGCCAGTCATCTCAGGAGCTGCTCATCAGGCAAGCGGTCTCGCAAAAGACTTCCCCGTGACTTTAGCAACTGGGCTGTGACCATCAGCACCACAGGTGCTTTTAGATTCACACTGATCCCTACAATAAAATCAATTTAAATGTAGCTAAAATACTTTAAGGTTGTCTAGTAGAATGATATATGCATTAACTTTCCAACTAAACTCTTCTGCTTCCTCTCCATTACCAATCTCATACCTAGAAATACTTACGGCAATTCTTATCTATTTATCCATTCACTTATCTATCTATTTATTGCACTTCACATTTATAGTTCATTGTATGATTTACAAAGTGATTTCCCCACAGCCATTCTTGGAGTTAGATAGTTATTATTTCAGTTTTGGTTGTTTTCAGTCATTTCAGTTGTGTCTGATTCTTTTTACTCCATTTGGGGTTTTCTTGGAAAAGATACTGGAGTGGTTTGCCATTTTCTTCACCAGTTCATTTTACAGATGAGGAAACTGAAGAAAGCAGGGTTAAATGACTTGTCTAAGGTCACACATCTAGTAAGTATCTGAGGATGGATTTGAACTCGGGAAGATGAGTCTTCCTGACTCCAGGGCTTGCCCTCCATCCGCTGTGGGGTGATGGTTGGAAAGCCTGAACCTCTGCTCTCATCTTTGTTTTACAGACATTATTTCTATTTTACAGATGAAGAAAGTGAGATAACAGAAAATAAATGATTTGCCCATTATACATGGCAGAGAGAACTGGGTTCTGAATTCTGGTCTTTTGACTCCTGAAGGCTACTTACTATTACCATCCTTAGAGTATCTTTGCCTATTTTGCTCCTGTGATTTCTCTTCATCCTTGCTTCCACATGAGCCTAGTTTCAGGTATTACAGATTTTGTTCAGTTAGTCACCCATTAAGCAGCCACTGTATAAGCACTGGGGGATGATACACAGTTTAATGGGAGGTGATATTTAACGTAGGAGAGAATTGTAATCAAGAATAGGTGTTGGGAAGGAATAGGTTATAACACTTAACATGAATTTTTCAGAGGCTTATGAGGAGGGCCACACCTGTCATAAGTATCAATGAAATTCATTTTACTGGATTAGTAATAGAAATGAATTGCTCTTGATAGCCAAACAAGTACAACCAGTCAATCTGCATAAATCAGTCCTGGATGTTTTCCAAGCTCTTCAAAATGCTCAGATAAAGTGAAACTCTAATGTTGCAGCTTGAGGATTGGTGGATCATTGCTGCCGATTAACTATCTCACATAAATTACTAATGGATTAATTTTTCAAACATTCTATAGTTTCTTACAGGGACCAGTGTGAATGTAGGCACACATATTATAACAACTCTTGGGTAGTGTAAGAAGAAGGACTGGTACAGACCCTAGGGGTGCTACTGTGTGCTTGGCAGAAAGCTGTGCAGCTCTGTGGCTCCATAGGGGAAATATCTCTATTATTATGGTTTCTTTCCCCATAAGTGAAGAAGAACAGAAGCCTCCAGAGCATGGCTATTAGCAGCTTAAACTGGTATACTCTCTCTGGTATCTTTCCTTGGTCTACACCTTGAAGAAGGATTTCATTGCAACATTAAGAGTCTTTAGTAGGTACAGGGGTGATGGGTTGGGAGAGACACAAAAGGGCCAAATCTCTGCTCTCATCAGACTTGAGCAGTTTCTTCCAAGCTAGACTTATACAGCTTGTTACATTTTTGTTTCCTTATCCATTTATCCTTGAAATCTCTTTATTTGGTTGAAATTCAATAGAGATAATAGTAATGAATAGGAAAGTAAATAGTCATTGTGATTCTGTAAATATTCAGTGAACAGCTTTTTTAAAGTACATTTTATTAGCATCACTTTTTTATATCACCAAAAATTTCCCCTGTATCCTTCTGCCCTTCCTTCCAGAGAGCCATTCTATATAACAAATAATTTTTTTAAAAAAGAAAAATGCCAAAAATATCAGCATCGCTGAACAAACTTTTCTTAAAAGAAATTTCAGTTTTCAAATTAATAATGTAGTTTAACATTTAATGATTTCTAAAAAAATCTATATTTTAGGGGGCGGCTAGATGGCACCATGAATAGAGCACTGGCCCTGGAGTCAGGAGGACCTGAGTTCAAATGCAGCCTCAGACACTTAACACACACACACACACACACACACACACACACACAAACTAGCCATGTGACCTTGGGCAAGTCACTTAACTCCAATTGCCCTCCAAAAAACAAAAAACAAAAAAATCTGTATTTTAAAGGATTTAGAATTCTTTTGTCTGAACCCAGGAAGATGATATGGGGCCTTCTGCTTACTCTGTAGACAGAGACAACAGTGTGCTATAGGTATGGCTTAAAGTCAGTGGTAGGTGTCAAAGCAGTTGCTCGGTTACTTGCACATTGAATCAGACAGCGATGGAGCCAACATTAGAAGTATGAACTAGTTTCCCCATATGACAGCATTATAAATCATAGCTCTCATAATTAATGTTAGCAATGCTCCTTCAGTATCACTCCCTTTCAGTTGTGAAAATAAGAGCCAAAAAGAGGGGGAAAAGAGAAAAGAAATATCCAGAACCCAGAAAACACTTGAATGTTTTAGAACTAAAGTTAAGATCTTGGGAAAGAACGTGTGTGTGTGTGTGTGTGTGTGTGTATGTGTGTGTGTGTGTGTGTGTGTGTGTTTTGTTTAACGTTTACTGAGTTGTCATTCCAAAATACAAGTGTAATCTGAACCACCTGAGAGGCAAACTTCTCATATGTAATCTTCTCTCTCACTAGGTGACTTAAAGGCTGTGGGATTATGCTTTGCTAAGACAATCTTAGTGATATCCTCAGTTGGGATGCAAAGCTACATCCCTCCTTCAGGAAGTGAGAGATAAATATACATTTTTCCTCATGGGTTGCTAAGCCCTGTGGTGCATTACGAAGGCTTTTGCAGCTGTTATCACTATGTTATTTTCTTGCACTCTTTTCAAAACATCCAATGTTAGGAGACTCCTGCAGCTGCCATCTTCCAGGCTGAATTCATATTTTTTCCTTGCTGTTTTCAGAGTGGATTCAGATGGTATGCTATCAAGGGGACATCGGATTAACCATGTAACCGCAAGAACAATGACAACTGATTCCCAATTATTGGTGGGCCGCTTTTTCCAAATTAATTATGCTCAGCACCAATGCTTTTGGAGCCATCTAACTCCAGTTTACCATGTTACCTAGCTGGTTCTTTGTTTTGGCCCTGAGCCCGTTCTGTGATGAAGGAAAGTAAACCACATTTCCTCATCATATAGCAAGTTTAAAGCCAGGGTTGAGGGGTGGGGTAAAGCGAGAGAAGAGAAGTTGTGGTATATGGGAGAGACGCCATGTCATTTTCCTACAACACTGACAGGAATTTAGATACCACATTTTCTCTGTTGAGTTGAAGCTGTATTCAGATTCTACAGGGGAGTGGGCTTTTGAGGATCTCTTAATGATCAAGTGAGGACTTTTCCCTTGGCAGGTTCCTTGGTGCATACTGCCCTGTTATTGTGCTATTACAGCCTCACACCCTGCTGGGCAAGAGTGGTCCTGTGCTCATTTTACAAGTAAGGAAACAGACATTGAATGGTTATATGCCTTGCCAAAAGTTACATAGCTGGCCCAAAATATGTTTTGGGTTAAAATTACCTTTGAGGTCAGTTTTCTTTTTGTTATTCTCATAAGCATCTGATATTAGCCAGCATGTTCCTATTGATGTTTTGAAGTTGTTTTGAAGTTTTTGATTTTAATATGAATGAAACAAACTATGTTTCACTTTAGTGAATTCTTCTCTGCCCCGAAGATGACTCCTTCCCCCCAAACATTTTTCTGGCTCCCACGGATCTTTATTTGATAAACCTTAAGGGAACTTTGTAAGGACTTACCAGCATTGCCTCCTAATAACTCTTCTGAATGGGTTGGACAAGGGAGAAGAGATAGGGAATAATAATTTACATAGTGCTCGGCACTGTGCTAAGAAGCACTTTTTGATTCTTGTAACAACCCTGGGAAGTAGGTGTTATTTTTATCCCCATTTTATAGTTGAGGAAACTAAGGTATAGAGAATCGTATGTGACTTGCCCAGTATTCTCACAGCTAGTAAATGTCTGAGGTTGGATTTGAACTAAGGTCTTCCTGACTCAAGATCCAGTTCTTTTTGTTGTTGTTGTTGTCTTTTATGGAGGGGAGAAGGCAGGGCAGTTGGGATTAAGTGACTTGCCCAAGGTCATATAGCTAGTAAGTTTAAGTGTCTGAGTCCTTATTTGAACTCAGGTCCTCCTGACTACGGAGCCAGTGCTCTATTTACTGCACCACCTAGCTGCCCCCAAACAGATTCAGTTCTTTATCCACTCTCTGCCACCTAGTTCAAAGCACCATATTTTGGTTTTTGCAGGGAGACTTCTCTGAGCTTGTTTCCATTTGTGCATTATTCACATATTCAGTATGTCCTTTGGGGCAGGGGTGCTCTTCCTAATAAGTCATAATGGTCATAACAAGGGTGATTGTAATTTGGAAGTTGAATAAATCTCAATTAAAAATTTTGGACATTATTTTTAGAGAGCCCTTATTAAAACTCTATTCTGATGCCTCATCAGGGTGTGGAAGTGCCTCTTCTCTCAAAGTTGATGCCAATGAAGCATAGCTCTACGAAGCAGAAATGGTTTCAGAACAGACCCACAGACAGCTTGTGTCTTTAATTACAGGACTGAGTCTCACTAAGTTGAAAGAAGTTCTTCATCACTTGATTGGCCACCAAGTGGCCGAATTATTTTATTCATGTCTTCTTGTAAGTTTACAAGTGGAGAGAGTATACATCAATAAAGTCATGGATCCTTGAAATATTAGAATATAATTATAGATCAACCCTTGAAAAGTACAGTCCCCATTCATGTATTCATTCAACAAGAATATTGTAAGATGTTTACTGTGCTGTTCAGTGGGCTTATAGGAAGGCAAAACCAAGACTGTTCCTGTCTTCAAACAGTTTACGTTCTGGGGCAGGTAGGTGGTATAATGGATAGAGCACTGACTCTGGAGTCAGGAGAACCTGAGTTCAAATGTGGTCTCAGATACTTATTAGCTGTGTGACTCTGGAAAAGCCACTTAACCCTTATTGCTTCCATCCCACAAAAAGTTTACATTCTCTGGAAGGAAAAAGCATGTATGAATTAAGACAAATTAAGTAAAAGGTATATAAAATGATTTCATTATTTATTTATTTAGAGATAGGCAGTGAAAATTGATAGATTTAGGAAAAGCTTTCTGAAACAGTTGCTTAGACAGATCCTTGAAGGAATCCAGGGATTCTAAAATGTTGACTGAAGGAGGGATTTTTTTTAAAAGTAAGGGAGACACAGACTGTGTAAAGACATACAGGAAGGAGATGGAATGTGATTTCTGGTAAAGAGTAAATAGGCTGGTTTGCCCAGACAATGGAAATGTGTGAGGGGGAAAAAGGAGGAATTAGTTTAGAAGGTAGGTTGGAGCTAGGCTGCGAAAGACATTAAATGTCAAACAGAGGAGTTGGTATTTTGTCATAGAATGCTATCAGCCATCTTTAATCCAACTCCTTGGTTAAAGAAACTACATGACACTCACCTTTAGGGGGGGAAAAGCTGGATCTTTTCCTTTTAAAATTTTAAACAAAAATTTTTAGCTCTTTATTGGAGTTTCTTAATGCTCATCAACTCTACATTCTCACCAAATGCTGTTAGCTCAGGTAGGACTTTTCTGCCTCTTTTCTGCAGCCCATGGAGTCTGGAAAGGAGGTTATTTTCTCTAGGTGAATGAAGTCTGGGCTCTCCTAGAAACAGTCTTACTGTGAGACATAGGGAAGGAGAGGCCGATTCTTGTATGTTTTCTGGATTTATTTTGGTGTCTGCTGTGGTAAGAAGTAAGGCAGGATGCCTGATGCTATGGAATATACAAAGATAAATTGGATACCATTTCTGTTCTGATAGAACTTACAGTTGAAGTGGGAGCTTATAGGGGCTGCTTCACATAATGAATAGAAGGTTGAACTTGGAGTTAGAAAGTGGCCTAGAGACTTGCTGTCAGATCCCAGCTCTGTCTTTACCCATGCAATCATTGGTAAGGTACTTCACCTAAGGGAGTATTTAGGCTCTTTTGTAATGGTTGTTTTATTTTAGAGTTTTAGATTGGTTAAAATTCTGTATGAAATCAGTATAGCCTATGTATTTATCTGGGAGACAACTAGGTGGTGCAGTGGATAGAGCCCTGTGCCTGGAGTTAGGAAGACCTGCATTCAAATGTGATCTCAGACACTTGACTAGAAGTGTCACTCTGGATAAGTCACTTAACCCTCTTTGTCTCAGTTTCCCTCTCTGTTAAATGAGCAGGAGAAGGAAATGGCAAACCCCTCCAGTGTCTTTGTCAAGAAAATCCCAAAAGGGGTCATGAAGAATCAGGCATGACTAAAACAACTGAACAACAATAATGTATATATTCTTCTATCCTTTATCCATTTAAAAAAATAACTAGTAATTGGTCTGAATAGGTCAGGATTGCATTCTTTCAATTGTATACTATGTCTCTCTCCATTTTCATTCTTTTAGTTCTATTCACATTTTGTACTTTGCTCTAACAAATTGGTCCAACTGAACAGGTGATTCACGAATGACTCTTAGATTAGTACTAAGTTGTTTTCTGTTACAATATAATCAGTTTTTTGTTATGTTATTCTTTCTTTGCTGTGTTTAACACCTACCATTTATTTTCTTTAAAAACAATGTTCTTTATAAAAATAGGTATGAAGCTTCTGTGAAGCCTTTGTGGTGTTGGCATAGTTTATCTGACACAACTCATAATTCAGAAAGGATTAATTGAACCATGAGTAAATATAAAAATAATATGTTGAGATAGAAATACTTATTTATCATGGTGCAGTTAATTAACCAAATATTGGTTTATCTTTTAATAACAGATCTCTCCATGGCAGTACAGAAATTTTCACAGTCCTTGCAAGATTTCCAGTTTGAATGTATTGGAGATGCTGAAACTGATGATGAAATTAGTATTGGTAGGTGCCTATTTTCATTTATAACCATGAGTAATAATTTGAAAAGTCTACTTCAAGATGATTTTTATTTCCTTAAAACAAATTAGTAGTCTTAAATAGCCAAATAAATGCTCTTGATATTCTCTTTGATAGGTAAAACAGTATGGAGGAATTGAGTCATTTTTGTGGGAGCCATTGTTATAAACTTGAACAAGGAGGCAAAGAATTTGATTCTTCATTCTCAGTGGCTCCCTCTATATTACCATGGGCAAATTATAGAGTGATTATTCTGTGACCTAATTTTCCCTTCTGAAAAAAATGGGGTAATAGTCTTATTCTCTACTGTTAAAAGGATAAAGTGATCACTAATAGTCATCAGCATTTATTAGATACTTAAAAGATATACAATTCTGTAGTAAGTACTACTGGTCTTTGGAGAATTAGGTTAAATGTGATGGTTTGTCACCTTAGAATACTTTTAAGTTAGTGGGGAAGGAGACGTGTAGAACAAAAAGAACAGAACTCTGTTACTACTATTTGATATCTGATTGGATTTTTTTTATAAGATGGTATTTCTTTTTTGAAAATTAGACATTGAAGTAACAAAAGAGGAGTTTTGTAAGGCACTTACCTATGAGGAAACCTACCTTGAGAGTGATACAGTAGTATAATTTATGAACAGATAAGATGTTGAAAGATAACATATAAGTTGAAATGCTTATGTAGAAAATAGCCTTCTAGTTAAAGAAATAATTTGCTAACAAAAGGTTCTAAAAGTTAATTGTTTTTAAACTTTATATCTATTAATTTAGTTAATGCCATATCAAAGTTAAAAAATAGAAGTTAAATTGAACGCATAAATTTAATATAAATGTTTCAGTATTATGTTCAGTATTATTATTCAGTATATTTCTCTAGGTCCTAAGTGAGATTTCTTTGCACACGATCCAGTACAGTATGTACCATATACATTGATGACTTAGGTCAAGGGTTGATAGTCTTTTAAAGATAGTAAGTCAAGTTTTATAATTCAAGCTTTTATAAGCAGGAGTAGTTTGCACAAAGTTCATGGAGTCCAGTAGTTTTACTTTGAGGTCACAGTGCAGGATATAATGGTGGCTGTCTTTAGACCCTTTCTCTCCTTTTCATATCATGGCACTTGTACTGCATTTGTGTAGCAGTTTCCTCCTAAACAACACAGACTATTTAACAAACATTCTTTCATTCCCACAAAATTATGCGTGATAAAATTGAGATTTTTATTTTTTTGCTTCCTTAAACATATTGGTTATCTGGTAGTGTTGGCTCTTCTTCTTAGACTTTTGATCACTTGAATTTTTGTGACTCATCGTTAATTGCTCGCTACAATATATGGCTAGGCCTTTTGCCCTTTAGCCCTTCCCAGATTCTGTGTTTGAAAACTTTATGATTTATCTTTTTTTTCCTTCCTTCTCTATTCTCTCTTAATCTGCCTCTTTGCCTATGACCCTTCTTGGACTGTCTGCTCAATGCCTATATCCTCCATGAGTTCCCAACTGTTTCTCCACCAGACTTTCTTGTTAATCTGTTCCTCCATAAATGTTTGACTTGTTAGTATTATGCTCTTTGAGGTTTCCAAGTCCTGTAAAACACTTTAATCCTATACCTTAAGGTAACAGGAAACCATGGCAAATATAAAAAAAGTATAAGACAAGAACCCAAGCCTCAAACAATTTACGATTTAGTTTGGCAGACTAAGTGAGAGATAATTTAAGAATACATAATAATAATAACAGCAAATCCATAAACTTTTAAGAACATTTTAACAGGTATTGTCATATTAAGTACTCGGGTATTGCCATATTGAGTACTCAATTTCCAAACTAGTTAGAGGCTTAATAGAAGAAAAAAAAATATGTGGGAGCATGATGATGTGAATATCATCCCCCTTCTCTTGTCTGCCTCTAGAGCTGTCCGAGAGATGCTCTTAGTGAGCCTACGTATGAGCTTAAATCCCAAAACTTACTCAGTTATTAAAAAGCAGCCATTTTATCTACATGTTCACAGACTATTAAATATAAAAGAATAATAGCAGTATAGCTATTAACTAATAGCCTCACACATAGCAAGCACTATATAAATGTGTCACTTGTCCCATTCTAGCTGAATTCCATAAAATAAGATGAGAAGAATGAGATAATGATTTTAAGGTTTACAAAGCTATTTGCTTACATTCTTACTTGATTCTAAAATATAACAGGAAGAACTGTCTTCTGTATAACACTTAAAAGTTTGCAAAGCACCTTCATCCCAGTTACCATGATGTGGAAGGTGCTACTGCATTTTACTGTTGCAGACGGTGAGGCTGAGACAGGTGAAATAGATTATAAGTGCCAGGCCTGGAGTCAGGAAGACTCATTTTTGGGAGTTCAAATCTAGCCTTAGGTATTTACTAGTTATATGATGCCAGGCAAGTCATTTATCCCTGTTTACCTCAGTTTCCTCCTCTGTAAAAATGAGCTGGAGAAGGAAATGGCAAGCCACTGTAGTATCTTTGCCAGGAAAACCCCAAATGGGTCATGAAGAGTCAGACATGACTGAAATGACTGAACCACAACAAAACAAATATGGAAAGCACCACCTGAATGTGAACTGGGGTTCCCCCAATTCAGGTTCCATTGCTTTTTGTAATGCTGTGGTACAACTTAAAGGCATGCAGAATAACATGGGGTACAAAATAAAGAATAGCTTGGCAGAGTTGCAACTAGGAGTTTGTGCCTCTAGGGCAAGCACCTGTAGCAATATGCATACTAGCTACCTTACCGAGGGTCCAGGTGGATAATAAGGAAAGACAGGGACTCCCGACACTATGAAGCTGTTTCTAAGGAGGATACTACTATACTCACTGCAAGAAATGGTTCATTTGATAGCCTGCTATTTTAACTATTCCCCACCCAATTCTGATCTCTGGGGAGAATACCTTTCTCTTAGACAGGCAAGTTATATTTTGAGGTTCTCCCTGAAGGATCACTGATTTGGTCCTGTTAGAATAGGCTCCCTGGGCCAAGGATAGTGCCCCCACCCCTCATCCCCAAGGTTTACCCCAACCTAGTCTAGGGTTCTGCTTCTGTTGGCTGGTTTCTCTGTCTTCTTTTCTTGACTGAAGAGCTCCTCTAAAGAGTAGGGATGTAGTTGAGTTGAGCTCCTGATGGAAACCTGTTCTCAACTCTACATTTTTTAATCAAATCTAAATTTATGGAACCTAATACTAATAAATGACAAGTCTAACTACAAGCCTGGGGAAATTCAGATGGTCTCATTACTAGAGTGACCACAGAGGAATGAATTGACAAGTTAAAGCAACTTCCTTAAAAAAATTATTTTCATCTTTTATTTTTGTGTATCATCATCAGAATTTGTTTTCCTTCCTTCCTCTCATCTAGTATGATCCAATAGATCAAATTTCTTTTTAAAAGAAAAAGAGAAGGTGGGGGGCAGCTAGGTGATACAGTGGATAAAGCATCAGCCCTGGACTCAGGAGGACCTGAGTTCAAATCCATCCTCAGACACTTGACACTTTCTAGCTGTGACCCTGGGCAAGTCACTTAACCCCGATTGCCTCACCCCCTCCCTATAATAATAATAATACATTTAGAGAGCAAGAGGAAGAAAGAAAAATCTGCCTAACTAATTAATACATTGAAAAAAGTCTGAAAAAATATATGTGGTGTTTCATATTTGTGGAACTCCTACTTCTGCAAAAGAGTGGGTGGGAGTGTCTTCTTTTATTGCCTTGGGCCCATGCTTGTTCTTTGTAATTTTGCATCATTCACTTTTTTTTTGATAATTGTGCTTTCCACTAAATTATTGTAGTCACTTTGTGTAGTCTTTTTGGGGTTCTGCTTATTTCATATTGTATAAGTATTTCAGTTCTTCTTTATATTCATCATAGTCATTGTTTCTTACAGCACATTAATAATCCATGACATTCATATACCACAATTCGCTTAGCAATCCTTCAGTGCGTGGGCATCTACTTCGTTTTCATTTTTTGTTATGACAAGTGATGCTGTGAATATTTTGGTGTATGTAGGGTTATTCTTATTAATGACCTCCTTGGAGTATGCTGACTGTTAGTGGAATTTCTGGATCAAAGTGACATTTTGGTAATTTTATTTGCATAACTCCAAATTCCTTTCCCAAACGACCTTTATTCTGACTCTCCTATAACAAGTACCCAGTCACAGGTCTACCTTGCAGTTGGCACAACAACTCTTCAAATTGCCTGAATAGGGCAAATTTTTCCCTTCTAGGCTGTAGTGGTTGGCATACCCTAGTTAGATCATGCAGCACAGGGTGGTGGCAAGAACACTGGACTTTTAATCAGAAGGGTTAGTTCTGAGTCTCAGCTTTGACATTCAGAAGTTGTATAGTTTTTGGACTAGTTATTTAGACTTAAAACTTCAGTCTACCTACCTATAGAATAGGAATAATACTTTGATGCTTTATCACTTAAGATTGTCATGAGGGTAAAATGATATGATGTCTACAGAGAGCTTTGGAAGTAAAAGTGCCATCTAAATATGAGCTCTTATTTGCAATCCTAGACATGTGGTCGAGTGTATGAAACAACAGCCAAAAGCTGAGAAAACCACACAAGGCCCTAGGCCTTCAGTCTTTCTAGTCACCCATTTCTCTCCTCTAATAAAAAATGTTACCTGATTAGATACAGTTGTATGTTTTATTCACCTGTAAAAGGCTTGGTTTGTTTATAATTAAATTTACCTGCTGTGATTTCTAAGTAAAATTTTAACCAGGTCTGGCCGTTTGACTTTTGGTACCCTGAGCAAAATGAACATTTGTATGTTATATGAGCACTATGAAGATGAGGTGTTTTTCTTTTAAAAATTATTTTCACCACCTCCTCCCTATACTAACATGGACACCTGCCCTATTGCCTTATTAACTAGGGCCTTGGACTGGCCCTGATTTTTAGCCAAAGTTTAAAAAAAATTGAATAAAATTATTTCATTTTAGTAATTTGCATGAACTAGCTTCAGTGTAATATTATCAGGGTCATTTTTAATCTAGTTAAGAATTAAGTAATCTATTTATAGCTTTGAGTTAATAAAACAATGTTTTGGTATAGAAAAACCTCAATCTGAATGCTCCTGGACAGTATGACCTATGTGCTCAGAAGGATAAACATTTACCAAGAGGGTGAGTCAATTTCCTTGTAAATATTTTTAGGTGGAGATCTCACTGCCATGGACACTTGAAAAATGAAAAAACTCAAGAGGCCAACAATAGATAACCTGTACTTCACACTTGGAATGGGAAACCAGCATGATCATCTAGATAAAAAAACCATTAACTCCTTTTGTGTATTTTAGGCAAATACATGTTTTCCCCCCTCTGCACTCTTATGAATATTTGTAATAATGACTGACACTTTTTTTTAATGACTGACACTTTTATTTTATTTTTTTAAAAATTACTTGTTTATTTACTTTTAATTTACAAGATTCAGTTCCACAATCCCTTGAGTTTCAGATTTTCTCCCCTCCCTTCCCCCCCGCTCCCATGGTGGCGTGCAATCATGTATAGGATCTGCAAATACTTTCACAT
>CM053588.1:126442429-126504445 GCA_028646515.1 Pseudochirops corinnae | reverse complement strand
TTAGATATCTCCTTCCATCCTGAGGCTTGTAGAGTTGTCTTTAGCTGTGCATTGTTGAGGATAGTCCAGTCTGTCAAGGTTGGTCATCATATGTACAATGTGTCTGTGATTGTGTACAGATTTTGCCTGGTTCTGCTCTTCTCACTCAGCATCAGTGAGTGACACTTTTAAAGGTCTTCTCACTCCTATTCAGGGCTCCTTCCTTTTGGTATTTTGCCTCTTTGCCAGTTCTGTGCGTTCCATTTCATTTTATGTGTGGATAAGTTGAGAGATCCAAAATATTAGTCTCTTTTCAGGTAGAGAAAGTTGCAGGAAAGTGAGCAATAACTTATTAGTCAAGGTTCATTGTTTTATTTTGTGTATGAAATTTAACCTTAACAGACTACTGAATCAACTACAGCAAAAGGGACTTCCTTCACATATATGTGAAAGCATACGCCACACACGACAATGACCTGTGTAGGGCCACAGTTTTATTTTGTTTGTAAATTAATTTTTTTTCAGCTAAAAACTTATTTCCCTCCCTTCTCCTCTCTGTAGCTCCCTCCCCCCCCCAAAAAAGGAAAACAAAACTCTTGTAACAAATTTTCATGGTCAAGGAGAACTATCACATTGACCAAATCCAAAAAATGTCTCATTCTGTACTCTGCCACCATATGATTTCATGAGTCAAAATCCTTGGTTTTTAAGTAAATCTTGCAGTTAACCTTTTCTGGCCACAAAAATGATTTTTGTTTGTATTTACCATCCCATCCTCTTCCTGAGCCAGTGGTTCTCAAACCTTTATTCCATTACATCATGGAGGGCTGCTGTTGCTTACCCTGTCCCCTACCTCTCAGTGCCGTTCCCACCTCCGTTTCTGCTGGCTGGTGCCCCTCTTTCTTCAAATGCTCTCCCAAGAATCCTTTCTGATCTGCTGTCCAACCAATCAGTCAGTCCACAAATATTTATTAAGCAAGCCCTTATTATGCACGTACCTCTCCAGGCCTCAGTTAGAAGTATGCTTTTCTACCTCAGATTTCTCATTCTATTCTGTTTTATCTTCACAGCTACATTTAATCATCTCATAAAGACTTTAAAGATCCGTCCACCTTTAAATCTGTGCTCTTTGAATTCCAAGCACCTTGCACATAATTTGCATTTAATAAATATTTGTTACAGTTGAATTGAAACCTATGAGTTTAATTAATCAATTAATTAATCAATTTTTGCTTTTTGAAGGGCAATTGGGGTTAAATGACTTGCCCAAAGTCACATGGCTAGTAAGTGTGTCAAGTGTCTGAGGCCGGATTTGAACTCAGGTCCTCCTGACTCTAGTACTCTACTCACTGCGCCACCTAGCCACCCCCGACCTATGACTTTATTCCCCTGCTCCTCCTCCATCACAGTTCATTCTGGAGAAAATAACCTTGTATGCCTCTTTTATGGGGGAAGTCTATTGTAGGGATGCGTTTGGCAGGAAAGGTATTATGGTGCTGGAAGAATTGAAAGGGTGGACTTAATAAATAGTCAGGAGTTACTATGGATGTGGATATGTGGCTAGAGGTAGAGGGACCAGGTCCTGTCATGGTTTAGGAGCAAGAAAAATGAACATAATACAGTTTGAAGAGTTTAGGCAGCTTGGGGCAATGAGAAAGGGGCTAGATTTGGAATTTGGGTTCAGTTAATTAAGGCTTTGCTACAGAGCACAATTTTCTTGGTTCTCAGATTCTTCATAAAATGGGGTGTTTAGACTAACTAATCCTGTTGGTCCCTTTCAACTCTGGCTTGCTTATTCCTCAAAGATAGTCCCCAGGAGCTTATGCACCATGACTCTTTTGTGATATCACTGTATCTCTTTATTTTGAGAGAACTTGTCTAAAATTAATCCTGATTCCTTGCATGTTGTCGTGTAGAATCTAGAGGAAAGATTAACTGGTAGCTTCTTGTCGCCATATATACCTGTTATAAAATATATATTTTTAACCTTTGGGTTTAATGTTTGACATTTTGGACTTCTACTGGAAATAAACAGAATAATCCTCACTAATTTAAAGGTCTGTAAAGAGTTTTGGGTAGAAATCTCAGATTATCTGTCGGTCTGTCTGTCTGTGTATCTGTCTATCTGCCCATATGTGTGTATGCGTGCATGTATGGATGGATGGATATGCCTTTTTGTGAGGATTGCCCCAGCTAAATTGAGAGGGAAATCACTAGATTGGCTACCTTGTGATTTTATTGATTTACCTCAGCAACTCACATAGACCATCTGCAGACATGTAGACAGACTACAATTTATGTTGGTGTAGGGAGATACCCTTCATTTCCATTTATAAAATCACAGATATATAATATATTAAAGGAGTATGAAACAGTTGATAAATATTTTGTAGACCCAGAAATCAATCAAGTATTTATCAAGTATTTATTAAGCACCTTCTAATGTACCAGTCACCGTCCGAGGCTCTGGGAATACAAAGACAAAAGAGAGTTCCTCAAGGAACTGAGGTTCTCTTTCTAGGTAGACCCATATTCATAGGTAAGGAAATACAGAATATTTAACAGATAAACACTTAGTAGGGTGGGTGGGAAGGGGTACTAATGACTGAGGGAATCAGGAAAGGCTTTCTGAAGGACAGCATTTGAACTGAGCTTTGACGGAAGCTTAGGGGATTCTAAGATGCAGAAGCGAAGAGAAAGAACATTCCAGATGTGAGAAGACAACCTATCAAAAGACACAGAGGTGGGAAAGACAATAATGCCAAATTGGTTTGTAGCATTTTTATTTTTTTGTTTTTTATTTTATTTTGTTTTATTTTAGCATTTTAAAAATAACAAATTATACAAAGTATAAAATCACCCACACAAAAATTCAACATTATAGAAAAGGACAACAATTAGAGATAGAATGGCTGTGTTAAAAAAAAAAAAATCCCAAATTATGGTTTCCTTTCCTGAAGTCCTTCCTGTTGGAAAATCACAAATATTTATAATCAGGTGACATGGTTATTTTGCAGCATGAGATCTATAAGATAAATATATGCATAAATAAGGGGGAAGGGATTCGAAAGTAAAGTTGAGACTAAAAGGCCAGGAATGATGCATTGGAAGAAGAGAGAGGTAATGACTGGAGGTCACATTGAGTACAGAATCAGTTTAGAAGTGAGGCAGAGAATGAGGTGGAAGGTTAAGAGATTTTAATCAAAGAGGGATGATGTATACTTGTTTGTGTTACTTATTCCACTCGATGTCTTCAGTCACTTGAAAATCTAATGATAGGCAAAAGGGCGTTAAAGAACGAAATATTTCCATTCAAAAAATGTTATAAATTGGCAGTTGGCCAAATGACATTCTAGCTGGGTTTCATTATGTTAAGATATTACTTGATTATAATACATTGATGATTTATAGTGTAATATGTGTGTATATTACATAACATACTGTAACATGTCATTGTTTTTATATTAAACCTGTAGAGGTATATGTGTACACACATGTATACATATCCACATGTGTGTATATGTGTACATATATACAAACATATACAAGCAGCATGGCATATAGGGCTAGCATCTTGGACCAAGAATCAGGAAGATATAGGTTTAAACTTTTTTTTTGCTTTTTTTTGCAGGGCAATTGGGGGGTTAAGTGACTTGCCCAAAGTCACACGGCTAGTAAGTGTGTCAAGTGTCTGAGGTCATATTTGAACTCAGGTCCTTCTGACTCCAGGGCCAGTGCTCTATTCACTGAACCACCTAGCCGCCCCTAAACCTTTTTTTTTTGACTGGCTGTGTGACCAAGAGAAAGTCATTTAATCTTCCTCAGCCACAAGTTCCCAGTTTATAAAATGGAGGCAATATTACTTATATTCACCACCTTACAGGGTTGTTATAAAGCTCAAATGAGATAATGTATGTCCAAGTATTGTGAAAATATTAAAGTGCCATATAAGCATCTCTTATTACTGTTATTACATGAATAGACAACAAACTTGAACACTTCGGTATTCAAAGAGAAAGAAGATCGTGCTATCACTAAAGAATACGAACAGTTTTCCAAAATAATTACAAACTAACCACCATATGAAGAATGCTTCAAATCACCAATAATGGGAGAAAAACAATAATAATAACCTCGAGGCTTTATACTCATACCCTGCAAATTGGGAAAAATGACAAAAGAAGAGTCTAGTCATTGTTGGAGGTTGACATTGTTGGTGGAATTGTGAATCAGTTCAAGTTTTTCAAAAAAACAATATGGAATTATTCAAATCAAGTGACTTGTGACCCTAAACTTAAATGTACATACCTGTTGACCTGGAGATTTCACTACAAAGCTTATACCTCAAGGAGGTCATAGCTACATAGCTAACAGTGGCAAAATGATGAAGAGTAAGCACCAAGTAAGAAATATGAGAAGACGCCCCCATCCAGTGGTGTGCTGGAAGCAGATCTACCCTGGCCATATTAAATTTTCAACGTGAGCATTTATACTTTGGAAATTGGTAAATAAATCTAGGCTTGATTTATTGTTTTGTTGATCATCTAGAACAGTGGTTCTCAACCTGTGGGTCGCAACCCCTTTGGGGTCCCATGACCCTTTCACAGGGGTCACAGGGTTCGCCTAAGACCATCAGAAAACATATAGTTAAGACCACCTGCTCTAGGACTAAATATAACACTCTCCTCCACCCCCCACCCCCAGTTTGACATTCAAAGCCCTTCTCAACCTGGTCCCAGTATGTCTTTCCAGCCTGATTACTCCCCTTCCAACATAGTGCCCCCTCTGCTCCCCTCAACTACCTTTTATTGTGTATATATTCTCTATATAACAACTGTATGTACATATTCTAATAGGATGTAAGGTCTTTGAGGGCAGTGACTAATGTAATGTAGTCTTGTCTTTGTATCTGGGTTATCTTTCACTGTTTCTGGCATACAATAGGTGCTTAATCAGTGCTGGTAGATTGATTTTTGTTATTTTTGCTGTATTTTAGTTGCCATTATGGATAAGGATGGAGAGAAAAAAATTTTTTTTTAATGCTTTAGATTTTATTTAGATTTTTCTGCCTTGCTCATTTTGTCTTTCTCTGTTCTTTTTGTATTCCCTTTTCATTTTGTTATTCCCCTCTCCATTGGTACACACACCAAGAAGCTAGGCTGCTTGATTTCCTCACTTCTTCATGATGGGGGATATCTTAAGGCCCAGATTCCTGCTCTGAGTAACCTCTGAAGGAAGAGAACTGGAACAGCTGGTTTTCTGGTGCCCTTTCATTCTGGCCTGAGGCTTTGCTTCCTTCTAGGCTGGGGTTCTGAGGGCCTGCCCAGCATTTAGCACAGTGTCTGGCACAAAGTTAATGTTTATTGACTATGACTGCCTTTTCCACTCTCGCATTTTTAGCCTTCCTCATTCCTTCCACCATTCCATTGTTTCACCTAGCTGGGCCAAATCAGTTTCTCTCCCTTCTTCCAAAAGGTCAGGTTTTCAGGAAGAGTTGTTCCAGAGAGGGAAGATAATCTATTCTAATCCCTTTATTTTACCGATATGGCAGTTGAGGCCCAGAAAAACATGTGGCCCTCACAAGTATTTTAATGTGAAATCCAGTATTCTTTCCCTGACAGAGCCCCCTACATATGTCCTTCAAATGTTCATTACTGCCAGATTTTCTACTGTTAAAATGGGTTATGTTTTCTGGGAGGAATAAATCAGTAAGATATTGTCAGTCATTAAAATGTTAATATGTTACTCATAATTACAGAATCATTGATTCTTAGAGTTGGAAGGGACTTCAGAGGTCATCCATTCTAATCCATGCCTCCTACTGTATCTTTTTTTTTTTTTTGAGGCAGCCGGGATTGAGTGACTTGCCCAGGGTCACACAGCTAGTAAGTGTTTGAGGCCAGATTTGAAATCAGGTCCTCTTGACTCCAGGGCTGGTGCTCTATCCACAACCCATTTCCTACAACATCTTAACAAATGGTCAGCTCCGGCTTGAAATTTCTAGTGACTGGAAACTCATTACTTCCCAGTGACCTCCCACAGAAACCTATTGTTTTTACTGGTGGACAACTCTTAATTGTTAGGAAATTTTCCCTAACTTTCAGCCAAAATCTATCACTTTGTCACTGCCACCCATTCATTCCTCCAACTTCTGCCATCTGGGACCTAGGAAAACAAGTCCAGGGGGGAGGTGTTAGAGAAGCAGATTTTGGCTTGATATTAGAGAAAAAAATTTGTAAGCAGTTATCCTAGATTTAGAACTAGAACAGATCTCAGGTCATAGAATCCACTCCCTCATTTTATTGAGAAGGAAATTGAGGCCCAGAGCAATGAACATCCTGAGGCTGCAGAGGTAGTAAATGGCAAAGTCCAGAGGTCAACCCAAGTCCTCTTATGCTCCTGCTTGTTCTGGTGGCCCACAGGACCCTGGGAGGAAAAGGCCAGTGGCAATGGGAGGTAGAAGGGAAGGTCAGGGGCTGGGCTGGGCTCACTCTCTGGAAAGGCTTGTGGGAAGAGGCTCTAGATAGCCTGGTGAGAAGGGGAGTGGCACATAGCAAGTAGTATGAGTTTAGAGATAGAACTTCAGCCCATGTCTTTCTAAATATGACATTTTAACACCGCTCATCTTTTATATGGACAATATTTTACTTGTGTATTTAGCCCACTGCCTGGCACATAATAGTAGATGCTTAATAAATGTTTATAGACTGACTATTTAGGAAGCTGCTGCATTAGCATTTGAGAGGTTCAGAATCCTTAATGTCAAGTAGTCCTAATAAACTCTCAGCCCTGTTTTTTTCCCTTGCTTCTGTGAATTAAATTTATTGTCTTATTACAGTTTGCCAGAGTGCATTCTGCTCTTGTGAGTCCATGTTAATAAAAATTTCTGCTTTTGAATCTTCTGTTCAGTCACTTTGGCTTGGTATAGAAGAGTGTGTAAAATGATTTATAATTTATTATATAATAGAGTATTCCATCATGAAACAAGTATTATCTGGGACTAGCACTGAGTTAATGACATAATGAAACATTAATGTTTTGCACTGTCTTCACAACTAGCCACTAATTCTGATCTCTTTTATGATTTTCAATATATGAAATGCCTTGTAAGTACCAAATAATTCTTTGAACATCCCTTTGAAGTGAGTCATGTCTGGTTGTTGGAAAAGAACATTTAACGTGCTTAATTGGTCATAAAAGCTCTTTCCACAAAGCTCCAAGTAATTTACAGGTGCTTTGTGAATTTATTTAACCTGTATGTAGGAGGCAGGTGGTGTCCCTGTTTTTATCTGAAATATGAAACCTAATCAGTCTCAGTAGTGGGTAAACAGCTGACTGAGGAGTTTGGAAGACTTGAATTCAAACTGAGAGATACTGACTGTGTATCCTGAGCAAATCACTTAACCTCTCAGTGCCTCTAAGATTAAGTTATTTAACAAGGAGTGATCTACATGGGTAGAGACTTTCCTCACTCAGAATTCTCTTCACCAATTAAATCAAAAGTTCAATTCAAAAAGAGAGGAAGAGAGAGATGGAGGGAGGAAGGAAGGAAGGAAAAGGGAGAAGAAAGAAAGGAGGAAGGAAGGAGGGAGGGAAGGATAGATGAATGAATAGTGTGTTTATTTGTCACAAATCAGAAATTAGAGTGAAGTGTCTTAATTCCTAATCCAGTGTTTGGCCTGCTTAAACCAAATAGCTTTGCATAGTGACTAGCTATTGAGAGACCTGGTGCTAGCCCTTGCCATGCCACTGACTAATGGCATGACCTTGAATAACTTTTTAACCTTTTAAGGATGATTTTGATTTATACAAAAGCAACAGGGGAGACTGGTTGATTTTAAAGCCCTTTCTGTCTCTAAACATTCATGAAATATGACAATCAAGGGACACCCCCTGGTGGCCACTGATCACAGGTAAGAGCATCAGACAGAGGACTGGACAGGCAAGGTTTGGATGTTGTTTCGAGCACAGGGGCACTAATGAGGTTAGCCTAGCTTAGGGTAAGGAGGAAGTACTGTGATTGGTGAAGGACAAAGTCCTGCAGTTCTAGCCAGGGAGTTTGAATCTGGGCACTGGTGCAGAAGAATTAAAGTACATTGAAATGGGTGGTAGTGGCAGCAGTGAAGGAAAGCAATGACCGGTATAAGACAATTAATTGATATGTCCTACTTTGTTCTGAAACATGCTGTCATCTCATGTGTGCACATTGCAGCCCTGTAATTCTTAAAATTCTCTCTAGTTGTTCTAATTCAGTTAACCTCTCTGGGTCTCAGTTTCTTTATATGTCAGTTGGTAGGAATGGACTAGGTATGTCTAATGTTCTTTCTAGTTTGTAAATTTCTATGATAAGCAATCTTTAGACTGGGAAAGATAGGACTAAAATAGTTAACAGATATATTTGAAAGCCAAGGTAAAGTTGTTCGATAATATGTTCAATGAGTTCGTCACTGATCATGTGACAATAAATAAACACACTATTCATTCATCCTCAATGAGTTCAAGTCCCCCCCATGCTTGGAATTCTCTCTTCTCATATTGGTCCCCTGGCTTTCCTTCAAGCCTCAGCTAAAGTTCTACCTCCTGGAAGAAGTTTTTCCCTGGCTTCCTTAATCTTAGGCCCTTCCTCCCCCCAGTTTATCTTGTGTATATCTTGTTTATATGTAGTAGATATGTTATCTCCTGCCTTAGATTATTAATTCCTTGAGAGCAGGGACTATTTTTTTCATCCTTTGTATTCCCAATGCGTAACCACATTTTTTAGCATATAGTTGGCATTTAATAAATGCTACTTGACTAACTTTGGATTTCACAATTGTTGATTCTCCTGGTACCTGATGGATTTCTCATGGTTCAGGTGGTCAGATATCTTTTTCACAAAGGTGGTGCCAACAGATTAGCCACAAAATAATGTTTAGAAAGCCATTATTTTAAATGATTTTTGTTATTAAGATAAAAAAAGACATATTTTGGGTTAGGTATGATTTGAGAAACATTTGACTTCTAGTTTTAAAGAAATAATGGACATTTAAACATTTTAGGCATTTTAAAACTTAAAATGCCTAAAATTCTTAGGAATGGTTAAATGCAGGAAAGTAAAAATCTGGTTAAAAGGAATATTTATTCATAATTATGCTTCACTTTCCAAATAAACACACCCACACAAAGTTGTTTAAAAACGCTTTTTGAAACAACCTTTCCAAAATTGAATGAGTGTATAGAAAACCCTTGCCTCTAGGATTGTGGGAAATAGCATGGTGTAAGTGATAAGAGTCAGAGTCAGTTAATGCCTAGGTTCAAACACTGTTTCTGACACAGACTGGCTGTGTGACCTTAGGGAAATTATTTAACTTCTCCAGAATTCCAAATGTGTCTTTAAATCTGTTAAGTTGCAGAGAAAGCAGCCTAGTGGTCTGCTTTGTTAGAAAAAGTTTCTCTGTCCTGGGAACTTCCTCATACCAGTGAATTGGCACAGTGGATAGAGTGCTGGGGCCTGGTGTCAGGAAGACATAAGTTCAAATCCAGTCTCAGACACTTGCTAGCTGTGTGAACCTGGGCAAGTCACTTAACCCTGTTTGCCTCAGTTTCCTCCTCTGTAAAATGAGCTGGAGAAGAAAATGCAAAACCACTCCAGTATCTTTGCCAAGAAAACGCCAAGTGGGGTCA
This sequence comes from Pseudochirops corinnae, assembly GCA_028646515.1. Taxonomy (NCBI): domain Eukaryota; kingdom Metazoa; phylum Chordata; class Mammalia; order Diprotodontia; family Pseudocheiridae; genus Pseudochirops; species Pseudochirops corinnae. The sequence goes on along the minus strand of CM053588.1, from coordinate 126,494,803 downwards.
CATAGAGTTGGACACGACTGAACAGCACCAAAAAATACCAGTGAAATAACAGGTCTGATGTCGTTCCTCCTTCCCATTCCCCTCTAAATCTCCAGTCTCCCATCTAGTCATTTAGACATACTTAGAAACAGTGCTAAAGCTGTGCTTACCTCCATGAATTTTTGGTTCCTCCCTAGTGATTATAAACCTATCTTTAATGGAAAAGTTTCTGACTCAAGAAAGAATCCACCCAAATTGACCCTGGTCCTAACCTTAACCTTGCTGAAAAGATCAAAGATCTGAATAAATTAAAGGGAAAAAAAATCTCCTCATCTATTAAGTTAAAAGAAAGCCATCACAGCCACTAATCCATCATGACAATCCTATTTGGTTACACAAATCAGGAAGTCTGCTATTAAAGTGAAACTATTCCAAATGTCTTAATTATTTGTACAAATAACATTTGTTTTTGAACTCTGCAGAGGAAGCATATTTTGCTTTATAATAGCTCTCAGTTGTATAACTGAATTATTGTTTTCCATTTTATCTTACCACCCTTTTTTTTTTTCTGCACCCACACAAAGCCACCCACATTTAAGTAGGATAGGATAACAGCTGTGAAAGCTACAAATTTCAGGTGGCCTTAATCCTTCAAAGAGAATATTAATTGGTAGAGAAGCTATGAAGACTCAACTTGAAATACTTCTAAGCCTTATCTAAATTTATTCTAATCGGAAATGCAGGGACCCTGTTTTCCTATATTTTGGACACTAATGAAATATTTGAAAAACAGTTAACTGGAACTTAGTGCTTTTATTGTCTTGATAACGCTAGTTGGCATTAACTTTCAGTGAGGTGCAAAGATTTTAACATACTAGAACCAAATCTAATTAGATGACATTTAATAGGGTTAAATGTAAAGCCTTAGATTTGCAACCAAAGAATCAACTGTCCAAGTACAATGTAAATGAAATGGGACTGTAGATCAGTTCATGTTAAAATTACCTTAGAGTTCTGGTAGCTTGCAAGCCCTGAACTACTACATAAAAGTTAAAAAAAAAAAAAAAACCTAATGCAAATAAATATTCAGTCATTTTTCAGTCATGACTGCATTTGGGGGGGTTTTGACTGGACAAAGATACTGGAGCTACTTGCTTTTACAGCTTATTTTACAGATGAGAAAACTGAGGCAAACAGGGTTAAATGACTTACTCGGGGTCACACAGCTAGGAAGTGTGTGAGGCTGCATTTGAACATAGAAATGAGTCTTCCTGACTCCATGCCCTGCATTCTATCCAGTGTGCCACCTAGCTGCTTAATAAATGCTTATTGAATGACTGCTTTTCTCATTCTCCCAATCTCACTCCCATGGGACATCACTAGATTAGGATGTATAGGTTTTTAGCTCTCCAAAGTGACAGTGTGGGGAGGGGCTATTCTCAACTCTTCACCGTGGCTTTAGGTGCCTCAATTGTTGAGCTTAGACAGACCTTCCCAGTATGTCACTCATCTACACTGCTCCTCACCCTCTTCTTTTATGGAGGATTTCTGTGGGTGAGTTTTGGGGTATATTTTCAGCATATACTTTTTCACACTTAAAAGATCTCATAAATAGTTCATAAATGTTTTCCAAAATTTCCCTGAATTCTTTATGTTTGTCAATTTTTTTTAGTTTAGTAATATTCTATTACATTCATATACAACAATTTGTTTAACCATATTCCTATTGATGGCATCCATTTTTGTTATCCATGCTGCTATTAACTACTGTAACATCATAAGCAAGATACTTGTTAAGAGAAAACAGTGTTTTCAAAGGGCTTTGGCGTGTGTCCATTGTATCCATGTATCCATGTGTATCCACATGTGTCCATTCATATCAGAAATGGGAATTTGCTAACAAGTAGAGCAGGCTGATACTGGGTATTAAACGGAGCTGATAGAAGGGAAACAGATTAGAGAAACAGGGCTGAAGATGCCAAATGTTGAAGCCACGAGGCTCCTAAAGGAGACTAGACCCTGCAGTTTACTAGTCTGGGAAAAAGAAATTAAGAAGATGAAAAGATAGAGACTTCCTCAGCAGTATGGGCAAAGCACAGTGCCTGCCACATAGGAAACATGTCATAAATGATTGAATCACGGAGAGGGAAAAGAAAGGTGGCTGGATGCCTCCCAAAAAACCATTCCGTGGCTGCAAGTTTCATTAGCTTTAGAAAAGAACACTGTTCTATAAAGTAGTCTGATTTTGTGTCCTCTACTGTCTTGATTTGCTATTCCTTTCACAAAAAAAAGGCGGTTGAACAAAATAGTAAACACATTCCCTTTTGCCTCATCCTGCCTCTGTCGCCCACCCTACCTGGACCAAAGGCACCAGGCTTGCCTCTCACTGTCAATCCTATGCTGAAGTCACTATTTGTTAATACACAGATCAACTTCTGATATCTCTGGTGTATTCCTTTATATTGTTGTGGCTATGGTACTAATTGTTTTACTTAATTCACTCTGTAGCAGTTCATAAATGCCTTTTCAAATTTCTCTGAGTTACTTCTATTTGCCATTTTTATGTAATGTAATAATATTCCATTATTCCTATACCATGGTTTGTTTAACCATACCCCTATTGATGGACACCCATTTTTATTTATCGTGTTGCCATTATCTCCATAGAGTATACACTCCTCACATGCCTTAAAAAAATCCTGTCTTGTCTTAGCTAAACAAAGAAGAAAAGCTCTTGTTTGTATGTACCTACGCCAAGAGGAAAGGAGGGACAGAAGTCCCCAAGAGGGCAGGCCTGGTGCTTGCTGTAGACATCTTAGTTTCTTAGAAAGAGGATAATCCAGGGTAGAAAATGAAGCAAGAAAGTATTGATGAATCTTTCTCACCTGAGTGATACATGACTCTCACCAAGATGACCATTAAGATTATGTGAAGTACTTGCTCGGCTCATACATACTTTATCTTCTAAGAAGATACTCCCCATTCTTTAGAATTCAGACAGCTCACTATACATGTGTTCTCTTGAAGAGGAGACTGTAGGGGAAAGAAATAGTGAAGGAGAAAGAAAATGGGCCTAAGGACTAGGGATCTTAAATCTGTAGTTCTCTGAGTGGCAATTAAAAAAAAAAGTATGTAATTTTGTTCAGGGTCTACCCTGGGCCTAGTAGAGGTATCTCTATTTCATGGTATATCTCTTGAGAATATTCCTGCCTAAAAATTACTTAAACCTCAGTTTTTGTTTCTTTTAATTGGAAAGAACTCTCTTTTGCTAGTTTTAAAAATTAAAAATCCTAGAAAATGATTTGACTGAAAATGAGATATAACAACATTAGTGTGCATAGACAGAGTTCATCATAGTGTACACTTATGTCACTATGTAATATTCCCCATTTTAAGTCAAATTGTGTAAATTTACTGTAAGTAAAAGAATTAAGATATTCAGTTTTCAAGTTGAAATCTGATTTTAGGCATAATGTGAATTTAGAATTTGAATCTTGGTTACAAGTAAAAAAAGTATCCTTCTCCCCCCTCTCCCTCAAAATAGCACACAGTCTGCTCATGAGTTTTCTTTTTGTCCTTTGCATTTGAAGAATTGATGGCTTCTTCTCTCTTTCCATCTTTTCCTTTCTCTTTGGACAAATAGTGTTAATAAAGGACTGATAACTTTTTGTATTTAGACATTTGTAGAACTGGGTCCAAGTATGGCATCAATCTGAATTAGAGAAAAGAAAATGTTTATACTTTTTTTCTAGTAAAGGAAATCCTAAAATTGCAGAATCTCAGAGTTGGAAAGGCTCTTGGAGGCCATCTGGTCCAACTTAGATTTGAAAAATAACCCCAGCACAAAACGCTCAGTGATCTTACCTTTGCTTTAGGATATTCAGTGAGGGGTTACCCACTACCTCCCACAGTGCTCCATTCCTTTTCTGAATAGCTCTGTTAGGAAGTGTTCTCTTACATCAAATCTAAATCAGCCTCTTTAGCTTTCAGCCCTTGCTCCTAGTTTTGCCTTGTAGAACCAAGAGGAATAAATCTTTTCCCTCAACTATGTGATAGAATTTCAATCCTGCCATCTTGTATAGATTAGGAAACTGAGGCCTAGAGAAAGTAAGTGCATATAGATCCATTAGAGCAATGATTGAACAGAAAATCCAGTTTATATTTTTCATTTTTGTGTGTGTGTGTGGTAGGTTGGAAACAGTAACGTGTGACTTGGAAACTCTGCTTTGATTTTATCACCAATCACTGGTATTAAAGGGAGTGACATATAAAGCTTATAACAAAGAGAAACTGCCTCTGGAATTCACATATAATATGGTAGCAGTCATGAGAAAGTGTAATGATGTCTGGGGAAAAACACGACTAGCATAAAGTTTGGGAGTAAGTGTTATTGAAAGATCTTTTTTTCTTCAAGATTCTGGTTTATGCTTTTTGGTGGGGAAGGTCAGTGGCATAGAGGGGCAAGTTTTAGCGTTTCATGAATCTGAGCTTTTATGACCAACTAAGACAATCTTTCAGATAAACTGCTTTGCTATTTGGCTGGTTAAGGGTAGACATTCCAAGGAGAAATGTGTTGATTAGCCTGGGGAGAATGTGCTAAGATGAAACATTTAGAACAGAAAGTCTTGTAGGAATTTTCAACTAAGGGTCTCCTCTTTTTTTTCCATAGATGTTTAGTCATTAATCCTTACAGCATATTGGGAGGTAGGAATATATATGCATTTCAAATACAGAGAAACTGAACTACATGTGGTTTCATCCATCTCTAGTCACTGCTTCTTAGCCTGAGTCTTGGTTAGCAATGGGACAGACAAAGAGATAGCAGAATTAGGAGTCAGGTTGGCCCATGGTGCAGTAAATACAGTGCTGGGCCTGAAGTCAGGAAGACTCACATTCCTAAATCTGATGTCCAGACACTTGCTAGCTATGTGACCCTGGACAAATCACTTACTCTGCCTCAGTTTCCTCCTCTCTAAAATGAGCTGGAGAAGGAAATGAAAAACAACTCCAGTGTCTTTGTTGAGAAAACCCCAAATGGGATCATGAAGAATCAGGCATGACTGAAAAATGACTGAACAAGAACTGATCCAGAGGTTTCTGTTACTATAAATAATGAGAGTCTGGACAGCAAGAAAGCTCCAGTAGTCAGGAAGTCAGCTGGCATAAGGAAGAACCTTAAGAAAAGTAAAGGAAGGTGGATAGAAAGAGACTTGGATGAGGAATCTGGAAAGAGAAGCCTGGACAACAAGAGTCGACCTGAACACACAAGTCCTGAGTAACATGTTAGAAACTAGGCATAGGGTTAGCTACTTTGTAAGGGGGAACCACGCTCACCAAGAATGATCTTAGCATTCTTCACCAGTGGAAAGACCTTGGACAAGTCATGTACTTCCTTCAGTCTCAGTGTCCTCCTCTATAAAGTAAAAGATGTGAAATAGATGCTTTTTGTAGTTGTTATGGGAATCTGAAGATCTTCCCTGTCCCTAGGCCCTTTGATAGGCTTAAGTGGCTCTGAGAACCTTCCCTGACTTGAAAATATACTCTGACCCCTAATAGGCTGAATGTGGTCACATGGAGCCTGTGGCAGGAGGGTTGTTCTTCAGGAATGCCCACACCTTATTGCTTTGTGATTGGACAATGGATCAAGAGGGTTGTGACATTCTCCAATCAGGAGAAGGCTATATATACTCTGATGTGAGTTTTTTGCTTTGGGGCTCACTTTGGAAAGAGTTATGTGGTTTGGCCAGATGAGACTCTGGGAAGCTGTTGAGCCCTACGGCTTTGAAAACCTAGATGTTTGTGCTTCCCTCTCTGATAACTGACTAGGTATGGATGTGATGGTCAGACGGCTGGAAGCCCATCTGCTGATCTGTTTCTTTGTCTGCTTGTAACTTTTGTTTGTATTCTGTTTGCATTCTCTGAAGTTCAGGGTGCTAACTTTTCCCCCGGAATTAGGTAAATGATATATGATTGATTAAAGTAAGACTGTTAACCCATTTTGAGTTGCTTTCCTTTAGAAAAGCAGATCTAAGAACCTGTGTTAGCAGCCACCCTGGGTATGCTAGGGTGCTTGCTGATACAGTAGTCCTTTCCAGTACTAAAACTATGATCAGTCCATCAGCAGCATTTATTAAGCAAGTTGCTAGGTAAACAGATATAAAGAAGAGGGGGAAGCGAATAAGCTTTTTTGAAGTGCTTACCGTATATAAATATTATCTTACTTGTTCCTTACAACAACCCTGAGAGGTAGGTGCTTTTATTTTCTATATTTTATAGTTGAGGAAACTCAGGCAGACAGAGGTTAGGAGACTTGTCCAGGGTCACAGTACATATCTGAGGCTGGATTTGAACTGTAGTCTTCTTGGCTCTAGGTCAGCAGTTCTCAACCTGTGGGTTAATGTTCAATTTGTAACAATGAAAATATATCCTGCATATCAAATATTTACATTATGATTCATAACAGTAGCAAAATTATAGTTATGAAGTAGCAATGAAAATAATTTTATGGTTGGGGGTCACCACAACATGAGGAACTGTATGAAAAGGTCATTAGGAAGGTTGAGAACTGCTGCAGTCTAGGTGGTATATAAAGACTGAAATAATTCCTGCTTTCAAGAGGCTTATATCAATAGGAAAACTGTGAGAGAGAGAGAGAGAGAGAGAGAGAGAGCGAAAGAGAGCGTGTGTGTGTGTGTGTGTGTGTGTGTGTGTGTGTGTGTAAAAATATATACGGAATAAATATAAAGAGATGAAAACAAGATGGGGGGGCTTCATGTAGAAGGTAGTGCTTGAGCTGTGTCTTAAAGGAACAAATGGATGTTGTGAATCAGAGGCAATGAAGAAAGAGCGGGTCCTGTTGACTGAATACAAGAAGGGGAGACATGTACAATGAGGCTGGAAAGATAGGGTGGAGCCGTGTTAGGAAGGTCTTTAAAAGATGAACAGAAGAGCTTATATAATGTCCTAAGGGCACTAGGGAGCCACTGGAGTTGATTTGAGTAGAGGAGTTACATGATCAGATCTGAGCTTAAGGAAATTCACTTTGGCGTCTTGTGTTGAGGACAGATTGGAGTGGGGAGAGATTTGAGGAAGGAAAGATGCTTTAATCTGTTTCTCCAGGGCCAGTATGGGGGTCAGGATGTGACAAGGAGTGAGCCCACAAGTGGCAGCAAGCAGGAACCCTTGACTAGACTAGAGGAGTAGGAGTGGTCAGGAAGTTCTTGGCTATATCATTTAACAGCCATGAAATTAGACTCCAGATCTATTTATTAATATTATTTCTAGGGCATGGGGTCATATGTTCTTCTCTCTTACTTAATTAGAAAACTATGAAATAATATTTGAATAAGTATTTTTGCATCACAAATAATAATGTCTAATAAAATCTCCTCTCACCCCCTATATTTCACATTAGACCAAATGTTCATCCTTTATTCCAAAGGCACCAGAGCACATACATGTTTCACAGTGATGGGCTGGCAGGATATGAAAGGAGAATTTCAGTGCCAGTTTTTTTAAGCCTGGTCTCAATACGAGTCTGTTTCTCATTTATAATTTGGCAGTAGAAAAACCTGACCACAAGGCGGATGCTGTGGCGAATCAGGTTTAGTTACCTCAAAGGTAACTAAATAGTCCCATGTGTATGTGATATGAGACCTCAGGTCCTGAGCTGCTCAGAAGTCTTAGAAGTAAGGGTAGAGTCTCCACGTGCGCGATTGTATTTACAGTGACCTGCCAGCACTTGTCAGTAGCTCCATGACGTTTTCTCCGACAGTTCAGGAAGCGATTTATTGGCTTTGCTGCAAAGCTTCCTTGGGGCTCGAAGCCACAAATAGAGTGGGAAAATTTTATTTGATGTTGTGGCTCCCTGAAAATGAGCTCAGTTTGAGTTTGTGGCTATAAATAATGCCGGTGTTGAGGACTGGGTGGATATCCTGTCAGTGGAGTCTTAATTGTGACCAAAAAAGTAGTATATCTGGTCAGAGTATGTCTGTGGCCTCTCTAGGAGTGCTAGATAAATATCCATCAGGCACATGGCTACACTTACTCTGTAGCTGAACCATAAGCAGGCATGGAGTAGGCAGAAGCCTTGCTGTGGTTTCAAGTGGAGTTATTAATGGACTGAATGGTCATGTTTTGTAGGAGAAAGAGAACTGGTCAGTAGGAACTGGGTTTGAAAACTGCCTGTGACTTACTGGATGTGTAGTCTTCAGCCAGTTAACCCCTCTGAGACTCAGTTACCACAGCTGTAAGATGGGGATAGTGATAGTAATTTGATTCTTAGTAATGGCTGTGAATTTCAGATGAGAGAGGGCCTCTGTATAATGCTTTACAGATCTTAAAGTAATGTAAACATAATTATTATTGCTATCTCATTCTGTTTTTCAGTAAGGTTCAGGTAGAAATAAGTTCTAGGACAAGTCACCATCCTGCTATTATTCCTGTTTATTATCCCTTTCACATCAAGGGGGTTAGGAACATGGTGCCCCTGCGATCTGGAAAATCCATGTAAAATTTTTTGGATCTCACTTTGTACCAGAGAAGAAGTCTGAATTTTTTTTCTTTTATGGAGTATTTATAGTCCCCTTTTGTAAAATTTGGGTTATGTATTCGGTCATAGGCTATATGTAGGTTAATGTTAATTTAAAATACTGTATGAAAAAAGAAATCTGAAAACTACAAAGTAAATATGAAAATTAAAAGTGTACTGAGCAGGAGAAGGAGAATGTGTAGAGCTACACCCCTCGTGGTATGAGGTAGGAGTGGTGGAAGTGCAGTCTCCCTTGGGTTGTTATTAATTTTTGATAACTACCTGTGATCCATGGAAACCTTGATGGAGAAAGTCTTGATGTAGAAGGGATAACTGTAATCTCATTCTCACTGGGTTCATCCAGTATCTGTATTGCAATTCCAACATCCAGTAGCAGAAAGAACAAGCAAAGAATGAATGAATGAAGTTTTTTTTTAAGTGTTGAGCACTGAGCTAAGCCCTTGGGATGTAAATACAAAAGCAAAGATGGTCATGTGCTCAAGAAACTTAAATTCTGACGGCACAAAACACATGGTAAAGTGGTGACCTGGAAAGGGAATGTTGATCTTGAAAATGAATAGCTCAACATATCATATTCAAGAACAGTGTTAGAGTTGATTTGATCACATGGGCATATGGATCTAGAAAAGGAGGAGGGGGGCAGGGTGGCTAGAGAAAGGTAGAGGAAGGGTAGCTAGGTAGCTGTTCAGGAGATTGTAGAGAAGTGGCCAAAGGGGTCTGGTTTGTGGTGAGAGAGGCAAACAACTATCTGGAGAGTGAAGCTCCAGGGAGGATGTTCCTCCTGGACCTAGGCTCTGGTGTAAGTGATAAGGCTACTATTAGCTAGGGGGTTTTAGAGGAGGTGTCCCAGAGGAAGGAGGAAATAAGAATGATGTGTACCTTATCCTTTTCCCACATGATTTTTGTCTGCTTGGTCTTGTCTCTGTCCTTTGAAAGCTTTTCATTTTAAGTATTCGTCAATCAGTCAGTCAATGCTTATTTTTTATTTTCCAGATGCTGTGCTAAGTGCTGGGGATATAAAGAAAGACAAAAGACATTTTCTACTTTCAGGGGGCTCATATTCTAATTGGGAAAGCAACATGTAAACAACTATGTACAATTGAGCAATATACAGGATAAATGGGGGAAAAACCAGCAGAAGGAAGGCACTAGAATTTAGGGGGATTGGAAAATATTTTCTGTAGAAGTTGAGATTTTAGTTAGGACTTGAAGAAAACCAAGGAATCCAGGAGACAGAGATGAGGAGGAAGAGCATTCGAGGTATGGGGGACAGCCAGTGAAATTTGCTAGCGGTGAGATGCAGTGTCTTGTTTAAAAAAAAAAAGGCAAATCTACTATCACTGGACTGTAGAGTATGTAGAATGTTGTAAGGTATAAGAAGTCTGGAAAGATAGGGATTGGGTGAGGCTATGAAGACCTTTGAATGCCAGAGGATTTTATATTTCATTCTGAAGGTGGTCAAGATCCATTGTAGTTTATTGAGTAGAGGCTGATATAGTCAGACCTGTGCTTTAGGAAGATCATTTTGGCAACCAAGTGGAGGATAGACTAGAGGGAGAGAGACTTATGGCGGGGAGACTAGTAGTCCAGGTGTAAGGTGGTGAGGGCCGGCATCATGGTAGTGACAGTGCCATATGCAAGACATTTTTAGGGAAGAAAGATCAAAAGCCTTGGCAATGTATGGCATATATGGGGTGACAGAGAGTGAAGTGTTGAGCATGACACCTAGCTTGTGATACTGGGTGAATAGGAAGATGATGGTCCCCTCAACAGTAACAGGGAAATTCAGAGGCAGGGATGGTTCTTGGGGAAGAGATAGTTCAGGTTTAGTAATGATGAGTTTAAGGTATCTATGGGACATCCAGAGATGGTAATAGCTGGATTGAGAGTTTGGAAGTTAGGAGAAAGGTTAGGGCTAGATAAGTAGATATGAGAATAGTCAGCACAAAGATGATAATTGAATTCATGGGAGCTGAGGAGATCACCAAGTGAAATAGTATAGATATAGAGGAACAAAAAGAAGAATGCTCAGGACAAAGCCCTATGGGACATCTATCTTGTGCAGGCATAGTTTGGCTGAAGATGGAGCAAAGGAATCTGAGAAGAGGCACTTAGATAGAAGGAGAATCAGGACAGATTATTGTCACAAACACCTAGAGAAGAGAGTATCAAGGAGAAGAGAAGATGGTTGGCAGTATCTAAGGCTGTAGAGAGATCATTAAGGATGAGGACTGAGAAAAGGTCATTAGATTCAGCAATTAAGAAATTCATAATATTTGGGATACTGACATTTAAAAAAACCCCCAAAAGCTATTATTCTTAAGTTTTTGAGTAAATATTATAGCTAGGTTATTGTGAGCAGCAATTTGGTCTCTGATGACAGTCCTGTTCCATTTTATTGATGGAATTCTTCAGAATATTTTGAAGTCTTGTTATTTTTAGCATGGGAATTTGTTATTTGTCAGTCCATGAAAGATAGGGAGCTTCTGGTTGGTAATTCTAACCACCAGAACACATCTTCCTAGGTATTGGACTAGTATTAATTTGTACAGCCTGTATTACTGTTACACTGTCACAACTACTTCCTGCATAATTTACATTAATCACCAAGTTCCCAGTCCTTATGTTTACCTGGTAATGAACTATCCTGAATCTCCATCATAAAGTTTTCAATTTCTACAAAGAAATCTGTATGATTCAGCCATTTATTCTTTTTTTTTTTTGATTGGATTGTTGTTGACTGAGTTTATGCTGTTGTTCACAGAAGACTTTTTGGCCACCTATTCTTGTAGCTTAGATTTTTTTCATAGGCTTTATTCAAAGAGATGTACCTGTTATCGAGCTTGCCTTTTACTTGAAATGATGTGTGATTATTTATTGCAAAAGTATTTCTGTAGGTTTATGACTTGTTTGATTCTTTAAGTTCTCTTTATCAGTCCTTTTCCTCCTTTTTGGCGAGGAAATGTTAATCTTTTATAGCTGCCTATGTTTTGTGAGAATATCTTCTAAATAGGATTTATTTTGCAGTTCCAAAATACTGTTAGAACTTGTATTCAGAATACCAGTTAAAATTTTTTAAACTCTGGAGTGTTAAGAGGAAGGAATTAAAGATATCTATAGTCATATGAAAAAATGCTCTAAAGCACTATTGATTAGAGTCATGCAAATCAAAACAACTCTGAGGTATCACATCTCACCTGTCAGGTTGGCTAACATGACAAAACAGGAAAATGATATATGCTAGAGAAGATGTGGGAAAATTGGAACACTAATGCATTGTTGGTAGAGTTGTGAACTGATCCAACCATTTTGGAGAACAATTTGGAACTATGCCCAAAAAGCTATAAAAGTGTGTATTCCCTTTGACCCAGCAATACCACTTCTAGGGCTGTATCCCAAAGAGATCATACAAGTGGGAAAAGGACTCATGTGTACAAAAATATTTATAGCAGCTCTTTGTGGTGGCAAAGAATTGGAAATCAAGGGGATGCCCATCAGTTGAGGAATGGCTAAACAAGTTGTGGTATATGAATGTAATGGAATACTGCTGAACTATAAGAAATGAGGAGCAGATGGACTTCATAGTACCCTGGAGAGACTTATATAAACTGATCCTGAGTGGAGGGGAGCTGAACCAGAAGAACATTGTACACAATTACAGACATACTGTATCTGTGATGAATAACTTTGATAGACTGGGCTCCTCTCAGCAATACAAAGTTAGAAGACAACTCCAAAAGACTCATGATGAAAAGGACTATCCACATCCAGAGAAAGATTTACAGAGTCTGAATGCAGATTGAAGCAAACTACTTGCTCTCTCTCTCTCTTTTCTTTTGTTTTGTTCCTTCTTTCTTGTTCATTCCATTGGTTATAATTCTTCTTTACAACTTGACTGATGTTTAATGTGAAGGTATCTGTAAAGCCTATATCAGATTGCATGCTACCATGGTGTAGGGGATTTAGGGGAGGAGAAAGAGGGGGAGAAAATTTGTAACTCAAGGGATTGTGGAACTGAATGTTATAAACTAAAAGTAAATTAATTTTTTTTTAAATTCTGAACTTACCACCAAATAAAATGAGCATTTCCATATAAAAAATAGAAAAGAAAAAGGATTGTACATGAAGCTGTGGATGTCAATTACATACAATTTGCTTTTCCTTTTAATAATAAAATATATTTAGTATGTAACTTTCAAAGATATCCTACTTGTCTGTGGTACCTACTTAATGAATGTTAGTAATTTTGAATTTAAAAGGATCACGGATTTAGAGCCAGAAGGAAGCTTAGAGGTCATGTAGTCCGTTCCCTCATTTTACAGATGAAGAAGTTGAGCCATAGACATGTTAAGTGATTTGCCCAAGGTCAAACAGCTAGTTAGTTTCTGAGGCAGTATTTGAACTCAAATCTTCCTGGTTCCAAGGCCAGCAGTCTTAAGGAGTGGACTTTTATGACAACAAAAAGTTTGAGGTCCCTCAGGTCAGGACACACTTTAATAAATGTGATCCACTCCATCTCTTTATTGTCCTCTTTAGTTCTGAACCTCGCTCATCTTTTGTCTGCAGCCCTTTTTGGAGAGACAGATGGATGAATGAATGAATGAATATATAAAAAGCACTTATTAATTGCCTGCTTTGTGTCAAGGACTGCTAAGTAATGGGGATAGAAATAGAGAAATTGAGGCTGTCTCTGTCTGCTTTCATGGACCTGATGTTCTAATTAGAGAAAATGGTATATTAAAGAAAATTTAACTGTTAGCCAGATGGAAAGGCCTGAAAATCTTAAGGTTTTCAGCAAGAGGGTACATGACACAACCTGGAGGTCCTTCGGTTATTATAAGAACATCAGATGCCAGTGCTGGGGGAATTCATGTGATTATCAAATTCTGACCTTTTTACATTTGGAGTCAGAACTTTGGTTTAGATCCTGGCTCTGTTATTTACATACGTTTGACCATAGGTAAGTTAGTTACTTAATCTTTCTACCCCACAGTTTTCTCATATGTAACATAGGGTAGTTGAATTAGATCAGAGATAGCACATGTGCTACCCACCACTGGAACTAGATTAAAATGTAATTGGGAAGTATTTAACAAAATAAATAAGTCACCATGTGGCACACAGGGATCCTTATGTGTGGTTTAGAACTAGGTACCCTTCTTTCTCTTTGAGTTTGACATCACTGGACTAGGTAACCAACCATTAAGACTTTTAGTAGCTTCAGAACCTACCATTTCCCAAGAGGAAATATTTTCTAAGGTTTTGTTCACTTATTTCAGTATCGTTTGTGAATAAGAGCACTTGAAGAACTTCAACTCATAAGATGCCAAAAAATTAAAATAAAGTACCAAAAGTTATTTTATATCTGTTTTTAGAGTTGTGATTTCCTTTTACTATGTGAATTATTCCTAGAAGCCTTCATTTGATATTTACTATAGCAAAAACCAAAAATGACATAGGACATAATCCTAAATATGATATTAAATTTTCTGAATGATATTTTCAGTAGGTCTCATTCTGGCATTAAATCATTTAACCATGTATATTCCTATTGGCTGAATATTTTCTAAAGTGCAAGATCTGAACCTGAGTTTTCTTGCCTTGTGATTTAAAAAGTTCATACCTTTTTGTAGCATTGGTAATATGGTATTTAAAAACAAACACAAACATATCTATATAGTTATCTCTGTGAAAAAATAGTTTTAAAAGAAGAGCAAAAAGTGTATTAAATTTGTCATTTGGTAAAGTTCCAGAAAGGACAGCTGGACACCTCCCTCAGTAGAAATAATAGCAAGACATAGAGTTGCATTTGCATGTTAAAACTCTTCTTAGACATCAGTCATTCTTTTTCTACTATTCATTAAGCAGTATCTTATCCATTTTATTAAGAAAAAAAAGTTATATAAGAAACAGATGGCAAAACAATTCAGTATTAGAGAAAATGTGTGCGTATGTGTGCATCTATCCGTAACCCTTAGACAGAGGAGTATAATAAGTGGATCTAATTATGGTCCAGATTGATCTTGTGAGTTGAAGTTTTAAGTACTTTTGGAAGATGTCCTGGGACATCTTTTGTCCTCTTACTATTTCTTCTATAGTTAACTAAAATTGGAATTGGTGTGGCTATCACTTTATAGATTCATGCCAATGCAAGAGAAATCCTGTGATGTACATTTTGGGCTGAAGGATTCCAAAGTGAAGAGTTCAAAAGGTCATGTCCTAAGCTGCTGCTGTCATGAAAAGGTTAACCTGAAAGATGCCTAGCTTAATCATCCTACCTTTCCTACAAATGAGCCTGGTGATTATTTCTGGATCTGGGTCTTCTGAACCTTTGAACTGAAAATGACAGAACAAACATAGCTAACCGGAAGTTGATGCCCAAGATAATTGAAGCGATCATGAGAATACTTAGTTGCCCTTGATGAATTCAAATTATCTGATCCAGATCAGCTATATCCTTGGAAGTAGCAAGGCCTATCCACCTCTTAGGACACTTAGTTAATTTTGTTACGTCTTTTACTAGTTATCAAAGAAGCAACCACAGTAGAGTTTGGACTACCTAAGTAACCAGACTGCTTTAAGGTTCACATTGGAAAGATAAATTTGTTCATTTATCAGTAGGGTTCAGAAGGGTTTCTTCTTGACTTTGAGTTTGTCTAATTAAGAAACAAAAAAAGTATAATGAAGTAGTATATTTTGAATGGTAACTTGTGGGGTAGTGTGTGTGTGTGTGTGTGTGTGTGTGTGTGTGTGTGTGTGTGTGTACATATTAGAATTGGGTCCATGGTAAGAATAGACACTAAATGTGTCTGAAGAGCTCTCCCTTTAAGTAATATTTATAATGTTTAAGGTTTAACATTTCTGACTATTATATCTATTTTGACTACTCTTATCTTGCCTTAGACAATATAGATCATAGATTTAGAACTAGAAGGACTATAGAAAGCATCTAATCTAACCTCCTTATTTTCAAGATGAGGAAAGTGAAGGCTAGGGGGAGAGAGAATAACTGCCACCAGGAACCTAAAAAGCATTACTAACAATTATGGAGTTTTAGGCAAGAAACTGAACGGAATAGATCAATTAGTCCTCAAGCATTTGTTAACTTTTTACTATGTGTCTGGCACTGTGCTAAACCCTGGGGCTGTACAGAGAGGTGAAAGACAGTCCCTGCCAACTAAGAACTCAAATTCTAGTGGGAAACCACATGTAAATATGTAGGTACAAAAAGCCGTATGCAGGGTTCAGAAGGGTTTCTTCTTGCAAAGGATGCAGAAGAAAATTATTTAGGAAAGTCAAAATATGACTAAGGAGATGGTGTTTGAAAAGGTGGTTTGGATTTCTGGATTTAAAATATAGGGATGATAGATTTCTGGCCAGAGATGGAAGTCATCTAATAAACCTGATAGAATGCGTTGGTTGAGTGTCTTGAAAATCTAATCAAAAGAGAATTACTCTAGAAAGCATGGGGGAGGAAGAAGGCTGTCTATATCCCTCAAGGTTAATATTTTGAGAGTAGCTCCAATGAAGGAAGAGGAATAGCTTTGTTCACATCCAAAAATTCCTTGGAGACAAAATACAAGAAAGGGACTAATAATAAAACCCTTGACCTCAAATGTCTATATACAATGTAGATAACAAACAAAATCAAGGTCATTTAAGCTAAGGGGAAGACTATATGTTCCTGTGAAAAATAGAATCAGAGATACTAAAGCTGAAATTGAGTGGTTGCTGGTAAGGGGAAGCTGAGATCAACAAAAAAGGGTGGGTTTTTTTTTTTGTTTTTGTTTGTTTTTTAGTTACTTGGGGAGAAAAAGGAAAATCAAAGGGATAAGAATTTTGCTTGGAGTAGATGAGATGATAACTGTCAACAGAGAGAAAGCAGAGCTGCTCATTTCTTACTTTGCTTCTGTTTTTTCTGCCAAAAGAATATAACCTTTGAACTGGAAATGACAGAACAAACATGACTAACAGGAAGTTGATGCCCAAGATAAGTAGGGAGATCCTAAGAGAGAGTACCTAGTTGCTCTTGATGAATTCCAAGTCACCTGGTCTTGGGTCCTAGAGGAACTGAGGATGTTATTGCTAAATTATTGTCTGTGATGCTTGAAAGATCATAGAAAATAGAAGTACCACAGGATTAGAGGAGAACAATTGTCTCAGTTTCCCCTCTGCATCTTCCCTTCCCCCCAAGTGAAGAGAACAATGTCTGCAAAGTATAAGCTTAATGAATGTGGCCTTGATTTTTGGGAAAATTCTAGAGGGATCATTAAAGCGGTGGGGAACATATAGAGAAGAAATCAGTGATTACAAAGGGCCAGCATGGTGTTTCATCAAGAGAACATCATGCTGGACTAATTTAATTTTGCTTTTTTTTTTTTTTTTACATGAAATGAATATAATTTACCTAGATTGAAACAAAACTCCTGATAAACGTTTCTTATATATTCTTGTGAATTAGATCAAGAAATGTGACCTAG
Source organism: Pseudochirops corinnae (assembly GCA_028646515.1). NCBI lineage: Eukaryota > Metazoa > Chordata > Mammalia > Diprotodontia > Pseudocheiridae > Pseudochirops > Pseudochirops corinnae. The sequence continues at coordinate 126,477,793 of CM053588.1, read as the reverse complement.
ATGGTAAGACAATTAGATGAATTCAGAGCTGATGAGATGAGTAGACTCAGTAGTTGTTAAATGTTCAATGTCAGTTTGATAGGAGGGCTCCTATGTAGCCTCTTGGGGAATCTATGCATGGCCTTGTGCTTTTTAATATTTTTATCAGTGACTTGGATACAATCTTATATGACAGGCTTATTAAATTTGCACATGGCACTGAATTGGGTGAAATAATTAACACTGGACAATAGAATTGGGATCCAAAAAAGATCTTGATGGCCTGAAACAATGGGGCTAAGAGTTTCTGGATATGGTAGGAACTAAATATGTGTTTAATGAACTCTTCCACTGGGCTATGGCCTTAGACAGGTTCCTACCTTTAAGCAGCTCATAGTTGTATGCAATCAGGCTTATGTGCAAATATGTAGCAACTATTCTTAAGGCAGAAAGACAAGGCTTCTTGTTCCCTATCAGAAAGGGGTGATCTCTTTGCTTCCTATTTCAGCAGTGAATATATACCACACTGAGCTATCTACACATACATTTTTTAATTTATAAAATTATTTTTAGAATAAATTTTATTGATGCATTTGAATTTTATATATGATACACAGTGGGAAAGGATACACTGGTCCTGGAGTCAGGAAAACCCAAGTTCAAATTTGGCCTCAGACACTTACTAGCTGTGTGACTCTAGCCAAGTCACTTAACTTATGTCTGCCTCAGTATCTGTATCTGTAAAATGGGGATATAATAGTACCCACCTCCCACGGTTGCTGTGAGGATCAAGTAAAATAATAATTATAAAGTGCTGTAATGGTAAGGGAATTTGAAGATCTTCCTCGCCCCTTCCCTGGGCCTCACTTGGAGTACAACAAGAGAACCTTGCTTGGGGGAAGCTTGCTTTTAAGGAAGGCCCACCTCTTGTTACTTTGTAATTAGGCATTAGATCATGAAGGTTGTGATGTTCTTTGATCCTGGTGAAGGCTATATATTCACCTTGGAGGTGAGGTTTTGCTTTGGATCTCACTTACAGGAAGAGTTGTGTGATTTGGCCAGATAAGGCCTGCCCAGAGTCTCAAGCTCCTTGGCTTTGAAAACCCAGATATTGGTGCCTCTTTCTTTGGTAACTAACACTGTATGGATGTAATGGTCAGACAGCTAGAAGTCCTGCCTCTTGGTCTGTTGAATTGTATTATTTTTTGTTTGCGTGTAATTTCTGTTTGTATTTTCTGAAGTTCAGGGTGCTGATTTTTTTTCCCCTGAACTAAATGAATGATTTTTACATATGTGTGGTGTGTGTGTGTGTGTGTGTGTGTGTGTATTTGATTAAAGTAAGCTTGTTAACCTCTTTTGAGTTGCTTTCCTTTAGATAAGCAGATCGAAGAACCTGTGCTAGCAGGTCTCCTGGGTATGCTAGGGTGCTTGCTGATACAAGTGCTTAGCATAGTATCTGGCTCATAGTAAATGCTTTATAAATAGCTATTATTATTATGTATGACAGTCATTTCCCAAGCTTACTCTTTTGCTGGGCACACATACTGAACTCTCTCCTGTATTCCAGAAAAGAGTTAAGCAAGATGAGCTAACCATGTTCCTTAGTTTGATAGTATTATACAACCTTGGGTAACTGGAGTTCCCTTCTCCTCTTCGCCTTGTCTTTCTAGAAGTGGGAAATGTGTGTAATCATCTGTTCTTTGGACCAAAAGATTCATCTTCGCTTTCTTGCCCTGTCCCTCTGGGACCAGCAGTCCCTGTTCGCTCAGTAATATTAAGCTCCCATAGGGCTGGCCAGTGGGGGATTCTCTGTTTCCCTTGGGTACCGGGCAGCATCTGAACTGTTTGTTCTCATCACTCTCACTAGAAAGTTGGGCCTCTGGGACCTAGTGTATAATTGATTAGCTTCTAATTGTTCTTCCCAGAAGTTATTTCCTCTTGAGAAAGGGCTCTCAGGGCATGTTCTCATTCCTAGGTCCTTCCCCTGGGTTTGGGGTTTGTTGGAAATTACCGAGTCCTTCACTCAGTCTGTTGTTTATTTTCCATCTACCTAGGAGATAGTTTCTTTATCTTGAAAGGACTGTTGTGGTTCTATCTCTGAAGGCTGGGGTGGTCCACCTCTGTCCCACCTCACACCAAGGAATTATGTCTTCCCGTATCAGGGCCTTTCACTGTGTCATTCTGTACCTATGTTCATCTCCCCCATGTGAAGTTCCTATGTCTGTGGAAGGCAAGTATGAGGAGCTATGTACACTTTCTGGATATAATTATATAACATAGATGAGTTGCTGGCCTGTCCCTTGGTCTTCCAGCACAAGGCATCTTTATATCAGCTTCTGCTGCCAGCCCAAGCTCCCAATTAGGATGTGGAGAAATCTCCATTGCAAAGAAAAGCAACCCTTGGGTCAACTTCAGGTCTCTTATCTCTTGGTTTGCCTGTCATTTTAAGGTAGGGGAGTGGCATCCTCTACTTATTGATGAACGTTCTCACTCCTGGTCATACCCTTCTGTAATGTTAATGGTATATAAGATCTTCCCTGCCCATTAATAGGTCTCATGTGGAGCCATTAAGGGAAGCTTGCTTATAGGAAGGCTTTCACACCTTTTGCTCATTTCTAATAAGGCACTGAGTCATGCATGAGAGTCGTGATGCCTTCTGGCTCTGAGAAGTGTATATGTAGTCTGAGTTGGTGTTTTGCTTTGGGAGCTCACTTATGAGAAGTATCTTGTGATTCCCTGGTTTTATGTTCAGAGCTCTGTGCCTGCTCAGATGTAAAGACTCTCTCAATCCAGGGATGTATATAAAGCATATAGTTGATTCAGGCAGTCAGAGCCCTGTCTCTTGGTCCTTATTTTCTCTGTTTGTATTTTTTCTGAAGTTCAGGGTACTGACCTTTGCCCTGAACTAGTGAATGTAGTTAAAAAAAGATTGTTGATCCCTTGAACAGCTATCTTTTTTAGTAAGGCAGATCTAAAGACCTGTGCTAGCAGCCATCCTGGGTCTGCCAGTGTAGTTGCTGCCACACCACATCCTAGCAACTCTGAATTCTTGTAGACCATCATCCAAACCTTCATTATTTGCTCCCTGCCATCTGATTCCTCATCTCTACCCCCTTCATCCCTCCTCTCTGGAATTAACACCTCTGTTTCCATTTCTTTTCTCCATATTGCTATTTGGCTTGATAAACAAGTATGTGCAGCAGAGTAAGAAGACCAGAAAGATCATGGAGGGCGTGGAATGCTGAGTTGAGGAATTGGAACTTTTCATTAGATAATGGGAATTCAAGGGACAATTTTGTGCTTGGGAGTTGTTTGTCCATAGCTGTGATCTTAGACATTAGCTTGGCAGCTGTGTGCTGGACAGATTGGAAAGGAAAGAAGCTGGAGACAGAGAAACCAGTAAGGAGACTGGTGGCCCAGCAAGACTTATTACAAGCATAAACTAAAGCCTTGAATGGAAAGAAAGGAAGGTTCTAATGAAAGAGAATTATGAAAGAAGAATGGAAGGGATTTGGGAAACCTTTAGAGACTGCAAGGAAGGGGAGGAGTCAAAAGTAAGCAAGGCTGAGTGGCCTTCCTAGGAATAGGGAAGTCAAGCGGGAGGGCATGAGGATAGGAAGGGAACAAGCATTTATTCATTAAGCTCTCATCCCTTGCCAGGCACTGTGCTACGTGCTTTACGCATATTATCTCATTTGATCCTCACAACAACCCTGGGAAATACATGCTATTTTAATTCTCGTTTGACAGTTGAGGACATTGAGATGAATAGCACTTATGTGATTGCGTGGGGTCACACACAGCTAGTAAATGTTTGCGGCCAAATTTAAACTTGAGTCTTACTGTCTTAAGAATAATCAGAGCCAATATTTCTATAGTACTTACGGTGGGCTGGACACTGTGCTAATTAAGCATTTTATAATTGTCACCTCATTTGTTCTTCACGAACAACCCTGAAAGGTAGAGGCTACCATTATACCCATTTTATGGATGAGGAAACTGAGGCAGACAGAGGTTAAGATAACTTGCCCAGATCACACAGCTAGTAAGTGTCTGAGGCTGGATTTTAATTCAGGTTTTCCTGACTGTAGGCCCAGGGTTCTACCTATTGTGCAAAGAGACACCTGCTTTGACTCTGGGTTCTAGAAACCCTTAAATAGCAGGTTTCTTGTGGTGGTTGTCCTCAAATGGAATAAGACGCTATTCAGCCATTTGAATACTTACAATTATAGCTGACCCCAAAACTTAACACCCTTTTCAGACCAGCTGTTACAAATCTGGTTTTGGTTTTTATTTTTATTTTTTTTTTACTATATCCTTTCTCCTCCATCCCAAGCTAATTCTATGTTGCTAATATTTTGAAAAATGTGAGGAGGAGGTAAAGGAGTTCATGGGAATGGACCAATGTTGTGTAGACCTGTTGAATGAGAGATGCTAGTTATACCTTAATTGCTGAAGACTGAGGGAGATTTAGATTCATAGAGGTACTTTCATAGTCTCCTGTCCAAAGGGGCATAAGTGTAATCATGGGAATGTCTAAGGTCGTTAAATAAGGGAATATGAAAAGAGAGAACTGTAGGCTTGACTTTAGGAAGTAGCTTTTAGAAATGGGATGAGGAGCCTTGAAATAGTTACCCTACCCAACAGTTTAAAAAAAAAAATCTTAGCCCTAGTAAGTATTTGTGTATTTGAATAAAAGGAACACCAAATTTGGTATGGGACTATCAATTTCCTGCTTTCTAATGTGGCCTTGCCCCAGGCCCTTCAATGTCCTTAACTCTGTGGATTTCCTCATTTCTAAAAATGAGGGAGTTGGACTCTGAAGTCTCTTCCTGGTCTTAAAGATCCAGTGGTGAATTTGGAGTCAGAGAATTTGAGATCTCTCATTTTCTGATAAGAATGAAATGCAGAATCTTAGTATTGGACAGTGTTAGATCACCAAAGTATTGGTCCCACCTAGACTAATTATTTTACATGTAATTATTTTGAGAAAAATGTTATATTAACATGAGCTGCTGTCATGATCAACATCATCATAACCTCCACTGTCCTTGTATGTTTAAGTTGTCCCTTACTAGAACTGCAAGGTCCTTGAGGGCAGGGAAATTGTTTGATTTATCTTTATTACATTCCTTGCCTAATAAACTGCCTCATAGAGAATAATACTGTTAAGTGAACATTTAATCTGATGTTCAGACCTTCCATGGATGTTATTGTTGAATATCGTAGTAGTAAAGCAGAAAACCAAACTTAACACAAGTGAACTGACATTAAAAAAGGTGATTTTTTCCCCCCCAACATCTGTCATGAAATTTTTATCCACAAGTGTTCTTTTTTCTTCTGGAGTCAACTAAACTGTGCTGATTAAACTGGCTTGAAATGTTATCCCCTAGATTACATCATTTTGGATTCCAGTCCCAATTACCATAACAGAAATCAAAGGATTAGTTAAAAGACCTAGGGCAATCTGATAAACACATTAATGGTTTAGGAACAAGCTACAAAGCAAGAAAAGTAACTTTTAGGAACTTTGGGGGCAATTGTTTGTCTAGAAAAGGGTCCAACTACTGAGATTCCATTTTGGGCAAGAAACTAAACCCATCAATATTGAAGATATGTTTATATCCTGGTTCCAGCATCAGTGATTTACGAAACAGACATTTTATATATGGGAATTGTGTTCCAAACTGGTATCTACAACATTCTCCATATAGTCTTAACTTTTTTTTTTCTGCTCTGATTAAAACATCATTTCTCTGTAAATCTGCTATTTGATTCATGATTTTCTTTGATTTATCAAGGAGATAAATAAAAGCATTGTTTAGAAGAAGGAGAAGGTGATGAGAGATGATACCATGCATGTCTAGCCAGGATGAAAAAAAGAGAGGAAAAAATTATGCATTCTTATTCTTATAGAAATCATGATAAAAAGAAATAATTTTTAAATTATATAATCATTTATAATCATTTAAACAATTATAATAATTAATTTTATAATATATAAAATTTTAAATTATAAATTTTTATAATATAAAATTATATAAATTATTTTTAAATTTAAATTTTATAATAATTTATAATTGTGAAGTTATTATATAATATTTTAATTACCATGCAAATATCACAAAATTACTTGAGATCATAGTTCTGGCCTTCCCCTTCCTCTCTTTTCTTTAAAAGCAACAACAACAAACTTAGAGTTTTTTTCCTACCTAATTAACAGGAACTGATCAGTTCCCTGGCTTCTAACTTTCTTTGTATTACAGAATAATTAAAGTGTCCAATCACTCCTGTAATTTGGCAGTAAATAATAGTTCTCTACTCAAAGGTTCTTTTTAAGTAGATAGCCTAGAGATGGATGGAGGGAGGGAGAAACATAGAATTAAAAAAGTATACTAGTGAATGCAACAATTCAAGTAAAACAATTTTACATTTTATTAATCGTGAATGTTTTTATTTCCATTTCTATGGTGCCTTTGTGACAGGCTAGAAGACTAACTTGGTAATGACAAATAGATTTTTTTTCCAGATGGCTGCATCAGTAATGTACCAGACATCTCTTTTCCTTTCTTCCCTCTCTTGAACTATAAGGAATATAAGGTAATACCTGTGTAAAGGACTTTAATTTGTTCAGGTGCCAGGAGTATTTGAATAACTTACCTAATGGCGAGAAATGGAACCCAGAAAACCAGGAAAAGTGCTTAGTCTAAACCAGGGCATATTCAGGCATTAAAACATCAGATTTAATCATCTTAATAAAACATTGGAACATTTTAGGGAACACTATTAGATATCTATTTTGAGCCTCCCTTTGAAGCCAGGGAAGATGGGGAGAAATCAATGCCAGCCATTTACTGGAATAAGATAAACGAGTAGGCAGTTTAGAGATTAAAGACATTATTTATAAGCCATTAATGATCACAGTTGCATGAGTTGTTCTGTGCCATAAACAACATTATAAGCAAAAGTATTCCTGGAAAAGGAGACATATGTATGTAGCAAGAGTAAGTGACAATAAATGTTACCAAGACATTAAAGGAAAAAAAAGAAAGGTTTCTCTCACATCTTCTTTTAGGACTTTATGGAGATGTTATAGGAATACAGTTAAGAACTGCATAGTTATAATTGTTAGACTAATACTCCCCAAAAGATCCAAGGAAGAAGAAAGGAACCCCCCTCACGTGCAAAAAAATACATGGTTATTGCAGCTCTTTTGTTGTAGCAAAAAGCAGGAAATTAAGGAGGTATTCGTTAATTGAGAGAATGACTGAACAAATGGTATGTGAATATAATACAATACTACTATGCCAAGAGAAATTATAAAAAGAATGGCTTCAAAGAAGATTTATATGACCTGATGCAAAGTAACATGACCAGAACCAGTTGAACAGTTTTAACAGTACTTGTTAAGAGATACAAACCAGGGAAGACTTAAATGCTCTGATAAAGAGAGTAACCAACCTGTCTCGAAAGGTCTAATGATGGGGAAAGTGATAGACTCAAGGTACAGAATGAATGATTTAAAAAAAAATATAGCCAGTGCAGGAATTTGCTTTTGCATGACCATGCATACTTATCGCAAGGATTTATTTTATTTTTCTTTTTTTGAGGGAAGGAGTGGGGAAGAGAGAATTAGAGAAAAAAAGAATTAAATTTTTTAAAAAAAGAATCTTGTAGCACAAGAAGATGGGAGAGATTGTGATCTGCACCAGAGTAGGAAAGAGTCATATCAGTGAAAACATGATTCAAAGTATCAAACTTAATGAAATTTAAGCTCAAGATTACAAAAGAGTTAAGGCAGCTAGTTAGGTCATGCAGTGGATCATGCGCTGGACCTGGAGGTCATTTTATTCTAAGCAATATGAGTAAGAAATAGCTTAACATGGATATTGCTAGTAGAAATAGGAAGAAGGGACAGATTAAAGTGATTGTGGTCATAGAGTTGATGGGGCTTAGTGGCTGAATTCAGTTTTTCAGATGCAAGTGGAATAACTGGTAGACTGTTCAAATGTGATACTGACACCTAGGAGAGATATTAGGACTGGAGCTAGAATTTTGTTAATTATTTTCAGGAGTTGGGGTTAGATTGCCAATGGAGAGAGAACTGCTTTATTATATGGCATATCCTATCTTCAGTCAACAGTTACTAACTTTCCATTTCTTTGAATTTTTTACAATTTATTATCAATGAAAAAGGCTAATGTTGGAAACACTGTATAAGGACTAAGAAATAACATTCAGACTTTAGATGATAATAGTCTTTGAAATAAGGCTTTTCTGTATTTTTTTTAATACAAGAAAACTAATGAATCCTTTTGTTTCCTTTTAGCTCAGTCATTAAAAGAATTTGCTCGATTACTTATTGCAGTGGAAGAAGAGAGGAGAAGACTGGTATGTATTATTTTCTGCCATTTTGAAATGTAACCACTTGTACAAATTCAGAAATGATGGCATGGAATCTTTTTTTTTTTAAATTTACTTGGTGAATAATATATGTGGTTTGGCACATTTTACAAAACCCCAGCATCCACATTTGAAGCTCCCACAGTGTATAAATTCCAGAAATAGGCACTTAATAAATGCTGATTGACTGACCAACTGAAATAAAACAGCATCAAAGAGTAATTGTGGTTGCTAAGACATGCAGACACATTTCAGTAGTTTCCATTTTTTAAAAGGATGAAACGGTGAATATTTTATAAGTTAATATCATCGTTATGCAGTTTTTATGTTAATTTTTTCACTGTTTAAAGTTGTCTTCATTTATGTAGCTATGGTACTTGTAGCCATTGTTCTTTTGGTTCTACTTTGCTCGTTTTGTATTACTTTGTACAAGTCTTACCATGTTCTTTCAGTCTTTCTTTTTCATTATACCTTATACAGTTAATATTTCAGGTCATTCACATATCAGAATTTGCTTAGCTGGTCCTGAGCTATTGCTTCTGCTGTTTATAAATAATGTTGTTTTAATTTTTTTTTTTTTTGCATAGCTAGGTCTTTTTGTTAGTAAACCCCTTTATTTGATTTATTGATTTTATTATAGTTTATTGATTTTTGGTCTCTGGACATAGGGAAGTCACATTTATTAAATTAGTTAGAATTGAACTATAGAAATAGAAAGAGATCTTACAGATCAGTTATTCTACCTTAGGTTGTTTTGGTACTTTGAAAAATGCCAGTTTCATTGGTGTGGATGCCCATTCCACTGATGCAGATTATAATTACTCCATGGTTTCATAGATCACTTATTTTTATGATTGAACAATCTGTGACATAGTAGCCTACCTTCTGATGGTGAGCCTCTTTGGATTTAGGTTCCTCTTCAGATGATAGATTTATGATCAGAAAGCATGTTGAAAATTGTGATTCTATTTTTTGCTGGCATCTAGAAGTCACATTAAATATTGTCTTCTTTGGGACCTATTCCTCTCTTACTTTCCTAAAACATAACTCTCTAACTTTCATTGGTAAAAATGAAAATTTTTGAAACCCTGAATCCCAAATAGAATTTTATAAAAGTAAACATATAATGTCTGTTTTATTAAAGAGCCTAAGTTGTACTGTCTTCTTCTTTGAACATTTTATTAATAAATGGAATATCTTTACTTGGCTAATTTTAAAGAATAATGGAATTTTTGGGAAGGAAATCAGATCAGTAGTTTTGTTTCTCAATATCTTCTCCAGATAATCCAAGAAAAATGACTACTGAAGTTTCCATGGAGACAGTGCACATAATTCAAAGTGCACCTGGGCAAATGCAGGGGAAAAAAATCTAATGACTCTTAAGCCAAAAAAAAAATCTGAATTTTTTATTTCAAGTCTATTATATTTTGATTTACTAAGTTGTTATGAACAGATATGCCTTGGCCATTTCTAGCTTCAAAACATCTCCTATCCCTTCTCTCCCTTCATACAGTCACTACCACAAGACAGAACTAGTACATAAAGGAACAGAACTCATCTTTCAAATCTGAACTCCTTTCTCTCCTCCAAAGTTCCTTATTACTTTCACGTACACTACCCTCTCCTTGTTACTGAGGCTTATAACCTCAGTGTCATCATCTGTGATACCTTACCCACATTCACCCCAAAGAGCTAATCTGTTTCCAGGTCTTGCTTTTATATTCACAACCTTTCTCATATGTGCTCCCTTCTCTCTATACACACAGGTGCCATCTTGCTACAGGCCCTCATCCCCTCACATCTAAACTATTGCCATAGGTTTCTGGTTGCTTTCCTGGCTCAGTCCTTCCCCTACTGTGGTCCATCCTTGTATTCAGCTATCAAAGTGACCTTCCTTAAGTTTAAATCTCAAGATGTCTCTTCCTTCTCCCTCACCCCATTCATTAAATACCAGTGGCTATTGTTACCTTCCTATATCTGTAGGAGTGGTTTTGCAAATCATGGAAATTGTAAATGGAGTCACAGGGCAATTAATTGACATACTTTTTCCAGGAATGGTACTTGTTGATTTGATTACTGTTCCCAGAAAGTTAGAATGATAAGGCTAGTTGGTGTGATATGGTAGGAACATGGCCAGAGTGGAGCAGTGGTCAGGTGAGGTTGTCTAATTGTAGTTAACTCTCAGCAACCTGTAGAGCATTCCATGGTAGGAGCTGGAACTAGAAATCTAATTCAGAAGGCGAGGAAGGGGAGTGGTGGGAGGCGGATTTGGGTGGAGCAGCTCTAGCTTCCACCTCAGTAGGGTCACAAACAGAAGGGTGCCTGGGCTGCTGTCATAGGATCTGATGTAATATAAGCCCCTTGAGTTCCTAGGACATAGTAGGTACTCATTAAGTGATTGTTGAATATTTTCTCTCTGTCGCAGTGCAGTTGTGGGTGCCATTTTCTCCATGTATAGATTGGACCATTTCATTCATGATCCCTTCAAAGAAGTTGTACCTTCTGTGAATCACAAATGTCTCCATTTGCTCTGTCTTATGCACTCAGTAATTCAACTTGTATTATTATTGTTTAATTGCCATACTAGTTCACAAGTTTCATGAGGACAAAGACTGTTTTCTTTTTCATCTTTGTGACTTTAATTGCAATGATAATATCCCAGAGTTGAAAGGCAACTTGAATGTCAACTCTTCCAACCATAACCAGTAACATGAAATTTCCTGTTTTCTTTGAAAACCTGAAGTTTATTCATGGCATATATTGCAAGAATTTATTTACTTTAATATTTGATTAAACAGATCTTTCCATTCTTCACTGTCTGTGGATAAATGAAATTTGTCTGTTCTTTTGCACTCACCTGATTTTAGAAGAATGAATCAAGCTTAAATCCTTACAGATAACTTTTTAGTAAATTGTTTCATTCAGCTTCACTTGACAGAAGTTTGTTTTGTTTTAATGCCAGTTTGAAATGTCAGAAAGGTATTCTAGGCTTGAACCCACCTTGGCATTAACAAGTAGTACCTGAAACTATGAATCACATATATCATGTGTACTTGCCTCATCTTACCCTTCATTTTTGGGAACATAGCCTAAATTGTTTAAATCCTTTTTATCATTTAAAAAAAGGCACAGGGGCAGCTAGGTGGTACAGTAAAATAAAGCACTGGCCCTGGAGTCAGGAGGATCTGAATTCACATCTGGCCTCAGACACTTAACATTTACTAGCTGTGTGATCTTGGGCAAGTCACTTAACCCCAATTGCCTACCTTTCCTCCTCAAAAAAAAAAAAATACAAAAGGCACAATAAAATTACATCCTTTACCTCACATTTTGATTTATAAATATAGAAGAAATATAGCTTTAGATTGAATGTGATGCTTTAGAAGCTAATTCTCCCTAATGTCCTATATTATATGTATGGAGAAGTTAAGTGTGCCAGGGGCTGTGCTAGTCTCAGGGGAGAGGAAGAAAAAAAATAAATAAAAAGGAAACCCATGCTGGGCCTCAAGGAGCTTGCATTTTATTGACACAAAAGAGTGAATGTGGAACATCTAAGGAATAAGCAGCTGCAAAACCAAACCAAAACAAAACACAGCAGTCACTGTAGAACATTTCCAAGTAGTACTTCGGTCTTGAAGGTTGATTAAGATTACAGGAAAATGCATTTAATTTTCTCTAAATCATTTTAGTACTTAACCCATATTTATGGTTAGATTTGAGGAAGAGAGACTAAGAGTTTGAGTTTTGCACATAAAAGCTGAATTTGCAATCTCGGTTGCCATGTTGAATCCTCACACTCAATTACTGAGTATTAAAAATCTCTAAAAAGCACTTGGGGGTGGGGCAGGGTAATATAACCCATTTAAATGATCATATATGGACATTCAATCTAGGTATCTTGTCAGAGCCTACACAGATATGCCACGGTCAAATTGAGCCACTCAGTAGAGGAGGTACTTCACTAGCTCCTGAAAAATTCCAACGGGTTGCTTGGGCAACACAGAGCCACAGTTCTTCTGTTTTCTCTGCCTACTCTTATTATCTTGGGTCTTTTGACCCAACTTGCTTTGTGTTCAATTCTGGAGGCTTCTTGGACTTTATATTCTCAGGTTTGTCTACTCCTGGTCAATGCTAAATTACTTTTCCTTATTCTTCTCAGTTTGAGAATGATCTTAACTTTCTCTCAGAAAGCTCTTGGAATGAGCATAACTTTCTAATCATGCTTGAAGTCTCCCCTGTACCTACAGTTCATACTGAATCTGGTCACCCTCACCCTTCCCCTCTACTTTCTCTCCCACCCCCAACCCCAGAAGAAGATGGTGGGAAGAATATATTGTCATGAAGTAGGACACACTGCTTATTAATTTGATTTCTGAAATGTGGCTCCAGTTCCTTTGATCCTCCAGACATTGCCTTGAGATACCAACTAACTTCTTTCATTCCTGGTTCCCTTCAGATGTGGCACTAAGTTTAGTTATTAAGTGCTTTAGCTACTGGAGGGTAGAGGGGGTGGGAGAAAGGATCAGAAGAGGTAGGCAGAAATCTATCTTTAACACAAGTGCTTTCTTGGAATAATATTTTAAACTATTATAGAACAAGTGAAGTAATTTGATGCAATCTGATAACTAGAAATTTTATGAACAGTTAATAAGCTATTTCTAACAATTCTTTTAAAAAAATTAGGAGAGACCACAGAATCATTATGGGGCAGTGAACTGTCTCAAACTAACCTAGGGATTCAGAGAATACTAAACGCATTTCACTAAGCATTTTCCCATCATTTTGAAACTGGTGTGTATTCCAGGGGAAATTTAATCCATATGTTACTGATTCATTGACACTCAATTTATCAAATTACTGGTTTATGAGAGCAAATTTTTAAAAAATAAATAAATAAATTTATTTTCTTGTTTATATCATTCATTTCCACGAGATTTTGAATTACAAATTTTCTCCCCATCTTTTCCCCTACCCAACACCTCAAAACAGCCATTCCACTGTATAACCTCTCCCCCAATCTGCTCTCTCCTATGTCCTACTCACCCCTCTGACTTTCTGGTGGGGGCAGGATGGATCTCCCCACCACAGTGCCTGTATATCTTAATTCCCAGTTGGATGTAGTTAATAGTAATAATGATAATAATAATACAGATAGATACACACACACGTATATTTTTAACATTTGATCATAGAACCCCAAACTCCAGCTTCTTTCCCTTCTTTCCTCATCACACACCCCCACTGGAAGGACAAGCAATTAGATACAGTCTATACATGTGTAGTTATGCAGAACATCTCCACAGTGGGCATATTGTGAGAGACTGATTATATATCCCTCCTTCTTATCCCGCCCTCCCTCCCTTGTTTTATTCTCTACTCTGTCCCTTTACAGAAGTGTGTACTTCCAGCAACCCTCCTCCCCACCATGCTCTCCCCTCCGTCATCCCACCTCTATGAGAGCAATTTAATCCTTAAGCAACTCTAATAAACCTTTTAAAAAAAGGTTTATAAGCCTTATTTTCTTTTCACTTAATGCTACATCTAGCCAGTGCTAAATGCACTTTGAACCTGGAAATGATGTAAATTTGATTTTAAACTAAGAATCTATAATGTTGAAGAGAATTTGCAGTAATTGGTGAATTAAATTCCTTTCTAATAGCAATAATTTTTTTCTTTCTTTAAACTTTTGTAATAATTTTTCACAATGTAATTATTGATTCATTAACATTGGGATTTAAGCTAGATACTACTATCTACAGATTCTAGTAAATTTAGAAATCATCTAATTATTTTCATTGTAACAGATAAAGTGTAAATAAGTACTCTATGAACATATGAATTTTTGATGTCTTTTGGTTGTACATATAACTTCTGTTGGAAAAAAAAATGTTAGGTATATGCTAACATACCAACATTCTTATGCAGTGACTGCTTTGTGCCACCTGAATCATCCAAAGCTGAAAATTCCTTTATGAAAGATTGGGGGGAGGGAGGGTGGTAAAGGAAGGAAGGAGGGAATCAGTTGTAGTCTAGACTGAACAGGAAGAGTAGGATTTTTAAACAGGTTTGTTGTATGTTTCTAGACTATTTGGACTTTGGTAGGATTCTCTCCTCCACTCCCCACCCCCCACCAAGTACTTTAGGGATTGGACAGAACAATAATTTTAACATTCACAGAATTACAGAGTGTCAGAGTTGGAAGGGAATTGAGAGTCCATTCAATCCAACTGATACTAAAACCAGAATCCCTTTTATAGTATATACCTCAATAAATAGTCATCCAACAAAGACATCTTTTAAGGGACTGGATCCTTGGACATCAGATACATTCTTTCTTTCAGCCCCACCCTCAACTTTTTGGTGAATCCTCAGTTTTAGAAATTTTTTTTTTGAGGGGGGGAAGACAAGGCAATTGGGGTAAATGACTTGCCCAAGGTCACAACAGCTAGTTAAGTGTCAAGTATCTGAGGTCAGATTTGAACTCAGGTCCTCCTGACTCCAGAGCTCTGTTCACTGTGCCACCAAACTGGCCCTGAATTTTTTTCTTAAATTTTTCATAATCCTTCTCCATCTTAAAATTCTATCTACCAATTCTCATATGATGTGATCCCAGGGCCCTTTAACATCCTGGTCAAACTTCCCTCTTAATTCTCTTTAGCTCATGACCCCCAAATGGACACAGTGTTCCATATGTGGTCTAATAAGAGCAGGGTATAACTAGACTGTCACTTCATTTTGCTGAACAGTATGCCTCTCTTCATGTAATCTAAAATTGCATTAATCTTTTTGGCTAATCTGTTGTACTGATGACTCATTTAATTTGTGTCTACTAAAACTCTGGTACCTTTTTTTTCCCCAGAGAAACTGCTATGTAGACAGGTCTTCCCCGTCTGTCTTATGCTTAGAGGTTGATTTTTAGAACCCCAAAACTTATTGAGTCTAAACTTTTGATGTCATAGGATTCCAGTCTTGGTGTCTTAGAGATTATGAAATAGTTATGGCAACCTTATTACATTGTCTAAAAAGATTGTAGACTCCTTGAAGGCAGGCAACTTGGTTTCCTGAATTTCTTTCACCTCATAGTGTCTGAAAGAGTAAACTGCAAGTCATATACATTCTCTCTGTTTTAGTGAGTTTATATAAGTGCATAATGGCCTTATTTCAATAATAATAACAAAAGTATTATTATATAGCAACAATTTATTTTTTTTTTAAATTAAAAATTTTCTTTTTATTTTCTAAATTTCTACCCATATGTTCTTCTCCCCCAGAGGCATCTCTTGTAAACAAAGAATTTTTTTTTTAAAGAAAAGGAGGAAGAGGAAGAACCCAGCAAAACCAATGAATACACTGAAAAAAATTGGCTTTATATGCAGTGTTCTACACTTGTGGACTACTCACATTGGCAAAGAATTTGGGAGTAGATATCTTCTCTATTAATTCTAGCTGATTTTTGGCTTGTCCTTCAAAATTGTCTTGCCTGCAGTCAGATCCATGCCAGAGAAGTATAAATTTGGGATAGCATTCATTCTTTTAAAAAAGATTTCTGGCTTTTTCTTTGCAAGCTGTGGGGTCCCAAATCTATTTTATAACAAGTAATTTACAGGCTTTTGGGGGGTGGTTTTCTTTCATTCCATTTACATTGTTCCTATTACTCACACACATATACACGCAAAGTATACTTGGCTCTGCTTATTTTACTTTACATCTGTTTTTATTGTTTCTCACAGGACAGTAATCTTTCATTGCATTCATGTACCAAAATTTGTTTAGCCAGTCCCTAGGCAACAGCATCTACTTTGTTTCCAGTCCTTTGCTACCACAAAAAGTACTACTATAAATATGTTTTATGTATAAGAATACAAAAGGGAGCTTATTTTGATTACACGAAATTGAAAACTTTTTGCACAAACAAAATTAATGCATCTAGTAAAAAAAAAAGCAAGTCAACTTGGGAAAATTGTATTTAGCTTCTTAGATAAGATAGATAATTCAAGATATAGAGATAACTTGTATGTGTGTGTATGTTTGTGTGTGTATTTGTGTTTTTGTGTGTGTGTGTGTGTGTGCGCATCCGTATCCGTATGCCATTCTTCAGTGGATAAGAAGTCAAAGGATATAAACAAAGTTCTCGAAAGAAGAATTATATTTTAATTTTACTTTATTGTTTCATTATTTCAAGGATCCCTGAGATTATGAGGTCAATGAATGCATATTCATATTCCTTTCATTGAAGGAAAATCTCAGGTCTTCTATTTTTTTAGGAAAGAGTCACCATGAGTGGTTAGATTTTTTTTTTTAATTGGAAAACCTTCTGATAATCAGGCTTTTTAAACTTACCTAGGCTGGTCAGGGAGGGATGGGAATTGACAATAGCAGGGTAAAAGAGAAAACTCTGAGTTTTCTAGATTCCGTTATGAGGAGAAAAGATATGAAGAAAGAAAGACTCTGGAAAGAAGCCAATGTGAGTAGAACTGGGAGTCACTCTTCATTTCAAATACAAGTGTTAAAACCATTTTTACAATGCAATGATCTTCGAGGAAAATTATTTACTTTGTTTTGTCTGCTTTAGGGAACTACAGTGACTAACTGTGCAATCAAAAGCTTTGGGAGGGGTATTAAGGGAAATTAATAATTCCTCTTATGTCCATTAAATTTGATAGATGATGTGGGGGATAGAGTGGGTCTAGAGTTTGTAGTGATTATTCAGTCTGATCTTCATAGGGCACTCCCTTTTGGTCATTTTGCTGGGTATTAACATCTATACCTGTAAAGGAAGAATACTGTTACACTGTAATATGGGAGGATTTATATGAATTGATACAAAGTGAGCAGAAATAGCAGAATAACTTTTGCAATGACTACAACATTATAAACAACTATGAAAAAAGTTAAGATCCTATGATGACATAGTGACCAATCACAACTACAGAAGACTGATGATGAAGAATGCAACCACCCCTTTTCCCTGGCAAGAAGAAATGTACGTTTTCAATCATGACCAAGGTGTACATTTGT
Source organism: Pseudochirops corinnae (assembly GCA_028646515.1). Classification (NCBI taxonomy): domain Eukaryota; kingdom Metazoa; phylum Chordata; class Mammalia; order Diprotodontia; family Pseudocheiridae; genus Pseudochirops; species Pseudochirops corinnae. The sequence continues at coordinate 126,460,393 of CM053588.1, read as the reverse complement.
TTTGCACTGATAAACTTACTTGTTATAAGGAAGACCTTTCTTTTTGGTGGGGTAGGAGGGAAAGTTAGTAAGGGAATGTCATTATACTTTAAAAAAAAAGAAGAAAGAAAAGAGCAGTAGGGAATCAGTCATAAAAAATTAAACATGGGAGAGCAGAAGTAAAGTAAGAAAGGGGCTCAAGAGCTAGACAACCTGGTTCAAATCCTGCTTTTGGTGCTTATATTGTATGATCTTGAATAAATCATTTAACTTTTCTGAACCATAGAGAAGCTGGGAAGTTTGAGAAATCCTGTGTTAAACTTAAAATATAAAAACAAGTGAACAACCCAAGCTGTACATAGTGGAGAATCACAATTTCCTATGTGGTCCTATTTTTCTGTTGTTATAAATGTTCTTGTTTCTTGATATTTTTCAAAGTTCATCACAATATAGAAAAATATTTTTAAATCTATATTTAGAGTATAGGGGAAATAAAGGAAGACATGGGTGAAATAACATAATTTTCATACTTATTAGCAGAGATAGAAAAAAAGTTAGGTGGAAGTAAAGTTCAGATAAGTACATGTCTCTCATGTGGTAATATGTTATTGATTTTCCTTTCTAGAGGCATTAAGGCATCTGTGTCCCTGAGGGGATGATATATGTTATGAGTGTGTCTGTTTGTGTCCTTCCCATAGGCCCAAAGATATTAGATGCTACTTTTTGTCTGTGAGCCTCTCCCCTGCCCTAAGGGCTTTCCAGTGCTAATCAGAGCTAGCCAGGACCCTGACATCATGGAAAATTGAGAATTGATTCTTGTTAAAATCGATGCACATGTTGGGAAAGTGGATACATTCCTATGCAGGCGCAGGGTTTCCTCTTGTAACTGATATCATCCTCGTGGAATTTATGTCATAACTTTAGGCTAGACTGCCAGATTTAAATGTGCACTTCATAGATTCACAAATCACTGAAAAAATTCCCAAGTTGGAGTTAGGAGAGAGCACAGGAACATAGATTTTGAACTGAAAGAAACGTTAGAGATAATCTAGTCCTACCTTCTCATTTTGCAGGTAAGGCAGCTGAGGCCCAGAGAGGCCAGGATTTGCCTAAGCCTAAGGTCTCACAACAGCAAGTGATTTCATTCCAAATCCAGATCCTCTTTCACTCAGCATCCCTTTTGAGGGTTGGAGTCTCAGTTCCCATATTTATTATGTGACCTCAGACAAGTCTCTTTAGCCTCTTAGACTCTTTCAGCCTTTCTTTCTTCGTGTGTCAGATGGGGATAATACTTGCCCTGCTTTCCTCAGAGAGTTCTTGTGAGAAAAACACTGCAGACTTTAAAGCACAGGTAACCCAAAAGTCTTAGTGCGGTTTTGAGGTTTAGTAGTGTAAAACTGCCCTGACTTTTGGGACACCATATATACATAGTTTTCCCTAGACCTCTTTGTCTGGGAATTGACTTTGCCTGTTATAAAAAAAAGGATCTGAAATACAACATTAAAAAATAAGCTAAAATAAAATGCCTGTGATGAAGTTATATTGTTCCCATATTCTCTACCTTGGGATGAACCTATGGATGTGAGTTTTGGTACAATGGAGAATGCACACTGGCTTCGGAGGTAGAAGGCTTGGGTTCAGATCCCATCTCTGATACTTATTAGCTGTGAGAATTTGAGAAAGTCACTTAACCCCTTTGGGCCTCAGTTTCCTCATATGTAAAATGAAGATAATGGACAGTAAGCCTATCTTATAGCTCTAATTATGATCCTATTATCCTGTTAGGTCTGTGATTCTCTGAGCTTTTTATGCTCTCCTAGAGTTCTTGTTGGGTTGAAGTCCGGAAGACTCATCTTCCTGAATTCAAATTTGGCCTCAGACTAGCAGTGTGACTCTGGGCAAGTCACTTAACCCTGTTTGCCTTAGTTCATCATCTGTAAAATGGACCGGAAAAGGAAATGGCAAACTATTCAAGTATCTTTGCCAAGAACACCCCAAGTAGACTCACAAAGAGCTGGACACAACTGAAGTGACTGAACAACAATGAAGAGTTCTTACATTTCCAAAAAGGTTACCTTTTCTTAGTCTTACTTAGTCCTTTTCTTTCCTCGCCTTTCCCGTCCATCCTTGCTTCACAGGCCTAATTCTAAAGTTCCATAATTGCACAGAAGATTGAAATCTTTATTATTATTATTTTGCAAAAGTTTGTTTCAAAGTCTTCAACAGTGTGGGCTAAGACTTTTCTTTAGTAACCAGAAACATCTTTTCTACATTTCACTGTTAAAAAAAAAAAGAAACATTCCCCATTTTTCAATTGCTTTGTTTTGCTATTAACTTTCTGTGTTAGACTTAAAAAGGACGTTAAAGAAAGTAAAGCTGTATGAAGACATTGACTGCCAATGCTTTTAAACTCTTAAGGCCTAGACCAAGGTAGGTGCTGTGTTAGAATGTTATTGGAGAATAAAGTTGAGCTTCTGCTTCAACACAAGCTATGCCACAAACCAGCAAAATATCTAAATTCTGTACTATAAACCATACTTGCCCACAGCAGCTTTGGGTCATCAGAAGAGTTGTGGGAGGAGAGGAGGTGGTGGGAAAGGCAGAACATAATGAAAAGGAAGATTTATTTTTTTATTTATAGGTTTTAAAAAGTAAAGACCTTTTTGATAGTAAAAATTTTGCAAGCTTGTAAAAATTTGTCATGGACTGCTGGTTGACCAATAGTTGAGCTGTGAAGGACAGAGTAAAATAATGCCACATAGTTATGGATGATGGGGAAACAGCAGCAGCTGACATACCACTCTGATGTGTAGGAAGAAGAAACGGAGCCTAACTCTCATTTTATTTAAAGACTTTTTATCTGATTGGGGCAGATTATTTTTTATATATACATATGTATATATGTATGTATGTGTATATATTAAACATAATGTATAGAAGAATAATATATTAAATATTGAAAAAGAATCCCCATTAAAATTATTTTCAAATGATTGGTTTTTCATCAACATGAACCTAAAATTGAAAGAAAATTCACTTGGTTTTCTTTTTTTTTTTTAACTTTTTGGAGGGGGGAGGGTAGGGCAATTGGGGTTAAGTGACTTGCTCAAGGTCACATGGCTAGTATATGTTAAGTGTCTGAGGTGGGATTTGAACTCAGGTTCTCCTGACTCTGGGGCCAGTGCTCTATTCACTGCACCACCTAGCTGCCCCTTCACTTGGTTTTCTAAAAGAATATAGTGAAAGTAAAAAACAGTCACAAGTTTTACAAATTTTCTTGATGGCTTTACCTAGATTTATATTTTGACATATGCAGTCTGTTCCTTAGGGGTTCTTGGACAAGATGTCCTGTGTTACTTCAAGCCTTGATTTCCATTTGAAATAATGGCCTTGTTATTTTCTAAAAACCTCCTCCTAGTGTGGAAATGGTACTTGGTTCTCCTGGACTATGCCAAGAACACACAATCTCTGGCAGATCTTTCGAAAATGGAAAGACTTGGAGGACTGGCCCAGTAATGGACTGAGTATTTGAATCTGAGGACCAGTCCAGCGGAGTCTCGGGATGTGGAACCCTAGATTGTCTTCAAGAAAGGTAGTTTTTCAGGCATATTTATTCCCATAGATAATCTGCTAAATTGTAGAAGTATTGCTGTATATCCACAGTGACTAAATCACAGATGTTTGAAATATTAAAAAAGTTCTTCTGGTATGGGAATGATTTTAAGAAATACTTATATCATTAAACATCTATACTGGTAATTATATCTCATTTGTAAAGTACTCTAAAGTTTGCAGTATGCTTCCTTAGATGACCTCATTTGTGATTCAAAATAACCTTGTAGAGTAGGTGCTATCCAAGGTGGATTGATTTGCACAGGCCCACACACTTAACAATTGTTCGAGGCATAATTTGAACCCAGGTGTTTTGTGATTCCCAAATCCAGTACATGATCCACTGTGTCATGATGGTATTCCATGGGTTAAATTTAACACACACACACACACACACACACACACACACATGCACACACACGCACACACACACATACATATATGTATCATTGATCTTGTAAAAAAGTATTGATAGTTTTTTTCTTTTGAAGTGTCATCTTGGTGAACAGAAATCCATAGACCTTGGCTTCAGCTGTTTCTAGATTTTAACCATAGGAAGTATGCTGTTTTTGTTGTGTTTTTGTTGTTGTTGTTGTAAACTGAGTTAGAAAGTTTTTTCAAAGTACATTTGAAAATATAAGTTAAGGTAAGGATAACCTTACCTTTTCTTGTAGTGGATTACTTAGTTTTTATTTTGCTTTGCAGGGAATGGAATGGAAGAAAATAAATTAGAATGTATTTATTTGTATATGTATTTTAGTGAATTAATGTTGTAGACAATACAAATCAGCCTGTGATAATTTTGACCTGGTCTTCTGTAGCAGAATGACTCTCTCCACGCTCTGCTTCGCAAAATTTAATTACTTACTCTCCTAGTTTTTAGTGTTTCATTCCTTTGTATAAGAAGCTATTGAAAATGAAGAATAAATTTTGATTTTATTGCATATTGCCCATTTAATGAGATAAAGATTAACGGAAAACTTACACATCAAAATATTTTTTGGTGAAATTCCTCTTGTTGGAAGTTTCAAAATACAGTAAGTTGTGGGAAGGCATTAGATGGTATTAAAAATAGAATAGAAAAGAGCCAGTGTGTTCAGCAGCTATATTTGGGCACAGTAAATATCACAAGAATGAAGTATTTGGTTAGGATGCTTTCGGCTCTCAAGGTGGTCAGAGGTGCTTCTTGGGAAGAGGCACAGATGAGCCTTTTCATAAAGGTATTTTCTTTGGGGAGTGGTGGGGAAGGATAGGGAATAAGATTTGGAAAGAGGTAAAGGTCTGGTAAAGGTTTGGCTTGGTGTTGAAGCTAGGTTTTCATAAACTAACCATACTTTCCAAATAGATCAAAGGCACATTTTGTCATCCTTGGGAACAACCTTGTTTTACCCCTGCCGTAGTCATCAAAGTCAAGTCCACAACATTTATTAAGCTACTAACCATGTGACATTCAATCCAAGTGACTAATAGTTGTCATACTTAAGGATTTGGAGTCTGGAAGATATACATTGACTCCTTCCTTAGATATTTGCTAATTTTGTAACCCCAAACCCCACTTAACCTAATTTAGCCTCCTTTTTTTTTTTTTTTTTTTTTAATCGGTAGAATGGGGACATAATAGCATTTATGTTTCAGGGCTGTTATGAGAATCAACATTTATTCTGTATTTAAAGAGGATACAGGAACTACACTATATACAAATAATTCAGTCCAGTAGAAGATAAATGTACAAGATAGGTTCAAACAGGATTTTGTGATTAATTAAAAGAGGGGAGAGATCATGGGTAGCTGGATGTGGGTGCTGCTGGGAGTAGTGGGGTGATGGTCAAGAGAGACAATGAATGAAGTGTGGTGACTGAGCTGAGCCTTAAAAGAAGAAAAGGATTTCATTAGTAAAGAAGGAAGAAAACAAATACCTGCTATGTTCCAAGCACTTTGCTAAGGGATTCACAAATATTATCTCATTTTATCCTTATAAGTTAAGGATCCCAAGCCTTCAAGGTAGGTAGTACATCATGTCCCTTGAGGAAAGACTGTGGGGCACTGGGGTGTGTATCCAATATCTGCCCCCAAACAGCCATTTCCATCTGTGTCAGCACAAAGTAATTTTTACCTTTCAGTACTAGCTATACTTTAACTCTTTCTCCGTGGCTCATTGGTAGAATTGGGGGAGTTGGGATACTCCAGTGTATCCAATTGCCACTAACAGGTTGTCTCCCTTCCTTTTTAACTTAGCAATCCATCTTCCTTTGAAGTTCATACTATTGCTATCTATTGCCCAATCAAAATTCTGGTAACTGTAGTTTGTAGACCTCTAGGACATTCCGCCTCTTTCCTCAATGAGTTCAATACCTTGCTTACAACTTTTCTTTCCTCCTCAACTCTTGCCCTTATACTAGAGGACTTCCAAATATATATTGATTCTCCCTCAAGAATTTTAACTACTCAATTCTTCAGCCTATTAACCTTTCTCGAGCTGCTCCTTCACCCCAACCTCAGCTGCTCATGAATGGGGTCATACATCTGATCTTGCTGTCACACACAAATTTACCACCTCTTACGTTCAGGAATTCTTCAATCTCGTCATCTAACTATATATAATCTGTTTACTTTTCACTTCTTCTGACCTCTCTTATAGAACCCTACTCTTTGTCTGCACTGTGAACTCTCTACTTTTTTGAGCCCTCAATTCTCATCCAGGCCATCTCTCTTGTACTAACCTCTCTCTCCTTTTGTCTTCAGCTTGATTCCTTCGTGAATCAATTGAGCTCTACACTGTCCTCATCTCTTTAGTCCCCTGCCCCCTTATCATATTGCTGATTATGCCCTGTCAAGTCTCACCCTTGAATCACTCCCACTTTTGTCAGTTCTCTTGCATATGTGCTCCTGAACAAAGGTGCAGAAAATCAGGCAACCTTTATAACTACCAGATTTATGTTACATAACCTCAACTACAAATTTATACTATTTAATCTCAACTGGACTCTCACTGCTGCTAGGTAATCCTCCTATACCTCCCTTATCAACTCAGTATCCCACTCTCCACAGAGGCTCTTCTAAACCTTTTTATCTCTCCTTAAACCTTCCCTCACTCCCCTTCTCCCTACTCTGTTAGTTGAGAACCTTGCCTCATATTTTACAGAAAATATTGAGGCTATTAGTCATGAGCTCCCTCTTCTCCTCACCTCTTCTCCTATCACTCAGAAGTTCCTTCTTCTACTTTCTCCTCTTTCACTCCTGTCATACATGACGAAATACCTTTACTTCTTAGCAAGGTTAACTTGGTGGGCAGGTAGGTGTCACAGTAGATAGAGCACTGGAGTGCTTGGAGTCAAGAAGACTCATCTTCATGAGGCCAAGTCTGGCCTTGTATACTCACTAGCTGTGTGACCCTGGGCAAGTCCTTAACCCTAAGTGGGTTACAGAAGGAAATGGCAAACTACTCCAGTATCTTTGCCAAGAAAACCCCAAATAGGGTCATGTGGAGTCGGTCACCCCTGAAATAAAGAACAACAACAATGGCAAGGCTAACTTGTTCTAATACACACACACACACACACACACACACACACACACACACAAGATCCATCCACTTAAAAACTTTTCTGGTGTTACTATACCAGTATTTTTATGTCGTCATTGGAGATTTTTTTATAACCTCATTTGTTATTCTATCCAACTGACTTCTTAATATCTAACTGATCTATTTTGTGGTGTTCAGCCACACCTCTAATGGAGCAATTTAACTCATCAGTCAGGTTTCCCGTAAACTTGCCTATTTATGCTCTCAGCTTTGCTGTTTTTCTTGCAGGTATTATCATTTCCCCAGGTCTCGGCTAGTCCCTTAATTTAGGCCCATTACCATTCTTCTAGACTATTGTAATAGGTTTCTCTGCCTCCATAGATACAGTCAGTATCTCCCCTTTTGACTTTATAGTTCAGCTGCGAAAATAATATTCTTATTGCATAAATCTGACTGTTATTAGTGGGTTTTAACTTGTTTATAAGATATAAACTCTTTAGCTTGTCAATTAAGGCCCTTCTGGTATGGCTCCAACATGAAGTTGTCTCACGTTACTAACTCTACATGCTCTGCTCCTTACCTTTCCCGCTCCCAGCCCCACCCATATCCCTGTACCTAGAGGGCACTGCCTTTGTTCCTTCTCCAAATCTTCCTTTACACACCCAGTAGCTTGGCAAAGTTTTCCGAGACAGAGAGAGAGAGAGAGAGAGAGAGACAGAGAGAGAGAGAGACAGAGAGAGAACAACAGGGATCACAGCCGAAAAGAGTAACATGTATGTATTGTTGATGGAATTCTGAATTACAGTCCTTTTGGAAAGCAGTTTGAAATTGTATCCCAAAATCATTACACATTGACCCAGCAATACCAGTACTAGGCCAGTGTCACAAAGAGAGAAAAGAAAGAGGAAAAATGACCCATATGTACATAACTATAGGACTTGTGTGGTGACACAATTGTGAGCCAAAGGAGCATTCATCATTGGAGGGTGACTGAACAAATAATGACATATGAGTGTAATGAAATATTATGACTTTGTAAGGAAGTATAAAAGGTGGTTTCAGAGAAACATGAAAAGACGTATCGACTGACAATCAATGCAGTAAACAGAACCATGAGAACAATTTATACAGCAACGATATTGCAAATATAATCAACTTTCAAAAATAAAAGAACTCTAACCAGGATTTCAGAGGGCCAATGATGAAGTGTGCTATGGACCATTTGTCAGATGCTATGAATTCAAGATAGAGAATGAGACATAACCTTTTCACCTCCATGACCAGTATTCCCTTTTCCTTTCAAAAAAAAAAAATGAGAAGGGGAAAAAAAATACCGGAAAGAATCTTAAACAAGTAAATTAGCTTTGGAAGTTACATATTGGTTTTATTGTATACTCAAAAAGGAAAGTAAGCTTTATATAATAGAGATGCAGTTTCAAGTATTATTCCCTCCTGTTCCATTTGTATATAGAAGTACTCATTTTATTTGGTATTTGTTAAATTCAGAATAAAAAAAAAATAGGACAGGCAAGGGGAAACCCTTCTCTTTTACCACTGAGTTTGGATACTTCTTCGTTCAGGAAGCCTTCTTCCATCCATGTAGTTGAAAATGTTCTCTCCTTACTTAGATTTTTCTAGAGTACTTTGTTTGCACCTTTCCCCTCATTATTCTACTTGTTTCATACTTATTCTTCATGTTGAATGTCTTCAGTAGATTGTAAACTGATTCACAGAAGAAGCTGTAATTTTTTTCATCCATAGCAGATAGACACTTAGATAAATGTCTAGTGAATTGAATTGAATGTAGGCTTCATTCTATGTGCTAAATATCCAAAGGGGAGAAGACTGAAAAATCAAGTGGAACATGGAAGTCAGTCAGTAGGTCTCAGCTACAGGTGTTAGTAAGGACAAAAGGCCAGAGATTTAAAAGTGAACAAAAAGGACAGCAAGTGTTATATCCAGAGAGTGGAAGAAGACAGTTTCTTATCTCCTTATAGACAGGAGTTCAGGGAATGTGTCTAGTAACTTCAGGGAATGTGTGTATTAAGTGGACAGTACTAGATACCTATCTTTTAGTGAGCAGTAAGTCTAGGGATGTTCCACTAGTGGAAAGCCAAGGGTCTGTCCTTTTGTGTACCAGAATTTAGAGAGCTGACAGAACTTTAGCATCCAAATCCTAAAAATCTGCTTAGCGCAGACGGGAAGGGTGATTGGGGTATGGTGATTAGAAAGTAGTAGGCTGTCATTTTAGTTTTAAAGGGCATATGCTTCTATTGGGAATTCCATCATTAGATATATAATTACATAAGTCTGTCAGAGAGAAGGCTCCAAGATAATCCTTTTGTGACTTATCTTTTCCCATGAGATTATACTAGATAAAATTTGCCATATGGGGATGGTGATGTGGGGTTTATGCTGTAAGAAGTATAAATAAAGAGAAGCAGCTTTAATTCAATAAACATTAATTAAACACTAATTATGTTTTAGGCACTATACTAGGTTCTGGGTATACAAACATGAAAAACAACATAGCTAGAGATGTATATACATGGGAGGAGAGAGTATGAGAAAGGAAGGAATAGATGGTCAAAATATGACTTTTTGCTTAAATATCAAAGATGATGAAGACTGGGAATAGGAACTTGGGCATGATTAGGAAGAGATCATAGTATCATAGATTAGAGTTAGAAGGACCCTTGGAGGTGGCCCTAAGGGATCACTCAATCCAGCAGAATTTAACTGACTTGCCCAAGATCCCAAAGATAGTAGGTAACTAAGATGAGATTTGAACTCAAACTCTCTGATTCCAAATCCATCTCATTCCACTGCAGCCCTGGAACATTGAGCTAGTGTGGAAGTACTTGAGTAGTGAGTGGAAATGATTGTAAATTTTCCTCTCTAGAAACTTAGTGGTATAGAGGAACACAACAATAACATGAACACATGTTGGGGCATTGGGTTCAAAGGAAAGTGGACCCAGGGAGAGAGAGGAAGAAGAAGAGAAGAAGAAGGGAAGGAGAAAGATTGCTCAGTCATCATAAAGTTCTTAGAGAAGTTTTGATTGGGATCTGATCAGGAGAATAAATAGAATGGTTAGCCTGGCCACTTTGAGATTAGAGAAAAGAAACAGTATTGAAGAAGTATGGGTATGGAGGGAGCTATTGAGAAAAGATGGCTTTAATCTCAGCATAATTTGCTGAGAGAGAGAGAAGGGTAGGAGTAAATGTGTATTTTTTGACTGAGTAGCCAGTGTTGAGAGGAATTTGATAGAGGCATTCTGAGAATTTACATACAGTGTTAGGGGTCCAGATGAGATTAAATGACACTCATTTGTTGTAGACCCTGCTAGCTCTGTTTCTTAATGCTCTCCATTTGGATCTGGTGGGAACCAATATGTGGTTTGTAGTTTATGTGGAGTGGGAAATGACGTGAGGTTGTAGTTTAGTGGATTGGGAAAAATGAGAAGAAACAGAGAGGATAATTATGTAAGAAATTCAAGAATGAAAGACTTTCATTGAAGGGACTGAATACAGAGATAGTGAGTGAGATCCTTATCAGTTTTGTTCACATGTTCATTGTTGACTTGCATAAAGATCATTGAATTTGTGGGTTTCATGAAACTTAGAAGGCTAATATTAATATTGGACATCATAACTAACATGATATATCATATTGGATATAATTAATATGTTAGACCCACAAAGATCTTGACAGCTTAGAACAATGAGATAGATGATAATTGATAGTAATCATTGTAAAGTCCAACATTAGAGTTTAAAAAATCAGCTTCACAAGCACAAAATGAAGGTGTGGCTAGACAATAGTTTATAGGAAAAAGACCCAAGGGTTTTAGTGTTCTCTAAACTTTTATGTGAATCATCAGTCTGATATGGCAGCCAAAAAAAAAAATCTAATGCAATCTTAGGATTCATTAATATAAGCATAATGTTTGGAATGAAGGAGATTATAGGCTTGCTGTACTCTGCTCTGATCTCTCTGGAATATTGGCTTCACTTTTGTGTGCTACCTTTTAGAAAGGACATTGACAGATGGAGCTCAGGAAAATAAGTGAGTAGGACTATGAGGGAACTAGAGATGTTTGGAACTAGAGGACACTTGGAAATGTTTAGTCTAGAGGACAAAAAAAGATACTTGGGGAAAACAGGGGTGAGGAGAATGTCCAGGCATAATAGCTATCTTGTAGGATTCATAAGGTTGTGCTTGATGGAGAAAAAAGCAAACCCCAGAAAAAACAAAGCAAAAAACTTTGATTTTTTTTGGCCTTCAAGGAGGAATGAGTGGAAGCTGCAGAGAGGCCAGTTTTGCCTTAGTCAAAGGAAAACTTCCACATGATTAGAGCTATCCTAAAGGTAAACGGTACAGTGAATTAATTTCTCATCACTGGAAGAAGTCGTGTAGAAGCTGGATCAACAGCTGCTTGACATCATAGTATCAACTTTATACAAGATGGGTATATAAAAACTTCACTCTGAGATTTTGAGCTTCTGTTACTCTATTAAGTCAGAAGAGGAGTTATAGAATGGTGATATCAGTCTGTAATGGTAATGGAATTTAAAGATCTCCCTGTATTGGCTTGGTTTTTGGGTTGAGTGTTGAAATCCAGAGCTTGTGAATCCCACTTGTGGGATGGACTTGTTGACGTGAAGAGAAAGGGCTGAACTGGGAGGATCTGGTGCTGTGGATTTAAAGAGAGGCCCAAGCAGAGAGAAGGCCCAAGCAGAGAGAGAGGCAGAGCAACTTTTGGGGAGCAGCATCATGGAGGCAGAGAGAGAGAGGAGAATTGCTGGGGGCCAGAGTTGCAGAGAGAGAGAGAGAGAGAATTGCCAGCCAAAGCCGCCCGGACTGCTGAGGGTCAGTTGGAGCTGCTCCGGACTTTTGAGACTTGCCACCTGGAACTGCCGAGAACTGAGGTGGCATGACTGTGATGCCGGTATTTTGTCTCTCTGTTTTGATGATGTCCTGGGGAAGGAGAATGCTGTTGTTGCAAAGGTCCTGGAACCTTGCTGTTGGTTCAGAAGCCCTGAAGGAGTATTTTCTTGTTGTATGTTTGCAGAAATCCTAGAAGAGGGTCTTGCTGATGTTTTCAGGGGTCCTGAGACTGTTCTGCAGGCAGAGAATGAATTGATGAGGACACTGGCAACTAGTATATTGTGGCTTTGTTTAGCTTTGTCTCCCCAGGAACAGAGATTGCCGAGAACTTGCCTCGGGTCAAGATGAAGAAAAGACTTCTCCTATTTGGGGGATAATTGTAATTGTATAATGATAATGATACGAATAATTGTAATTCAGCTGTCATCCAGTGCTTCACCAAGCAATTTGAGTTTTTGTGCTCTGTGACTGACCAAATGAATGTATTTTGTTTGTGATTGGAAACTAATCTCCATTTGAGAAGAGAGTCTTTGTGATTGACTAAATGAATATACTAGCCAGGGGTGGGGTACTTTGATTTTATACTTTGTGATTGAATTGAGATACTTTGTAATTGAATTGAGAACTTACTACCAAATGAATGTACTTTGTTTATGATTAGAAATTAATCTCCAGTTGAATAGAGAGAAGACTTTGTGATTGACTAAATGAATGTACTGCCAAGGGGTGGAATAGTACTTGGACCGTAGTACTTTGTGATTGAATTAAGGACTTTGAATTCCTCTTGGTGAATGCTGTATTTTGATTTTCTCTTTTCTGTGAATGTTTTGCTTTAATTTGTTACTGAATAAATGGAGAGTTACTATGCTGGTATTCTAAACCTTGAAAGTTGCCTTTGCTTGGCATTACACAGTGAAGGTACCAGAATTCAGGTTAAGACTAAGTTCAGGAGTGTGTGGAATTTGGTAGTAGATGTAGAAACACAAGCTGTTGTGATAACAAACTATCAGTTTCAAGATTGTTTTCTTTATAGCAGTTTTAGGTGATTATGAAATCAAGTTTGGGTAGTCCATTTGGATGATGAGTGAAAAGACTAAACTAAAGCTAAAACTTTTTTTTTTTAAAGGAATTTGGGAGAGTCTACTGGATGACTGAGACAAGGGCAGTAGAACTGAATAATATGGTTTTTAAAGGAGAAACTGCTGGATGATGATGGTGGGGCAAGGGCTTGAAGTATTACTGGGATCAAGATCAAAACCCTTCTTCTTGCCTTTGTGGATCAAAGGTCATTAGAATGAGCCCCCACCTCTAGAGGAGAAAGAGTTGTCTAGAAAGGAAGTAGTCAGTGAATTCTGGGAGATGTAAAAAGTAAGAAGGAGGGAGTGAAGATGAAGGGAAATCGGAGCAGCAGAAGACATTATGGAAAAGGACCACAAATGGAGACAGGAGTAGGGAGGATTATAGAGCAGCCTGATATGGGTGAGAAAACAGGGCAAGTGACAAAGGAAAGGTTTTTTTGTTGGTTTGTTTTGTTTTGTTTTGTTTTTGCCTGTACAGGAAGTAGTGCTATACAACTGAGATTCAAGGAGTAGGAGTTTGGATTTTGCTTGCTTTAGTGAAGGAGGAATACCATGTAGGCACAGATTTGTTGAACTTGTATTGTTGACATGTGGTGCCACCCTTATATGAAGCATTCCCTGGTTCCTTTATTCATAACTGCTTCTTCTTGCTATACTTCACCTAGTACCTTGCATTTATTTTGTTTTGTTTTATTGATACCAGTTAACCAGCAAGGTTTTGTGTGTGTGTGTGTGTGTGTGTGTGTGTGTGTGTGTGTGTGTGTGTATGTTTTGTTTTGGGTCTTATATGCTCAGACCTTTTGGGGACAGAAAAGAAGTATCAGATTTGGTCACTAGCTCAAGAAGCTTCTTATTTGTTTGCATTGACAAAATGAATACAAATGGAATGAGTAGAAGCAGTCAGATGTTAAACCATGTAGAAGTATGAGAAGGGCAATAACATCTCAGAACAGAGTTTTTTGGAATTGCAGAAGGCCATTGAGGGAATAGAATTTGATATGGACTTATCAAATTGGAAAATAGCATGGTATGGTAGAAAGGACACTATGCAGTGAATTGGTAGAGCTTTATTTTAATGACATCTTTGACAATAATTCATTGTAAGACTTTAGTTTAAAACATGACAACTTTTTCTTGTTGAGGGTAGTGACGCATAGCAAGATAGGCAAAGGATTCTTGTAAGTCTATGGCTTTAAGGTAAGACAGGATAGAAAATGGGGAAAGCAGAGAGTAGGAATGGGTCAGAAAAGAGAGATCTTCCTCCAATGATTATAGAAATCACATATGAAGCAGTGGGAATTTAAGTTTTAATAGAGCAAAATGTCTTCAAATGGTTTTTCAGTGCCTTCTACTAGCTATAGAATGATGCCAATTTTCCAGACCTGCAAGTTTGTAAAGCTATGTTAAGCTGTTTGGGGGAGAAAAAAGAAATATGATTGTTGGCTCCTTGCATGGTCTATCTAATGAATCATCCCATTGTTCAGAAAGGTGGGAACACTGTTTGGTGGTAGCAAAATCTTGTCTTTCTGCATAAACTAAAGCAAGTAAATTGCAGAAATGACAGATAAATATTGAACTTAGAGGAGGGAGTATTTCCCCTGTTTCATCTCCTATTTCATCCTTCTATATTCTTACATCATTTTCATTTTTCACCAATTCTTCCCACCCCTTCCCCCCAATTTAATTCTTTCTATTGTAAAGCCCTTAGGTGAAATTATACTAATTATTTACAAAAACAGAAACAAAACCTCAAGCATTTTGAAGAATGTGCCTTTCTGTTTTCATTCTTATTTTATCATAATCAAATAGTAGTACTTTAGTCAGAAGGGCTCATTTGTGGATTGTAAACTGATCTAGATCTGAGTCCAGCAGGAATTATATCTGTCTGGTTATTGTTCTCCTGAATGGACTGACTTGTGAGTAGAACCTCTACTTTGAAGAGAATTGCTTGTCCATATAAAGTGATTATTTAAGTAAAACACCATTAAGAACCTATCTATATAAGCCTTCAGCCATATTCTCCTTTAGGTAGTTACTTCTATAGGATATAATCTGAAGTCAAGGTAAGTAGAATAGAGGTTGATTATGTATGGGAGACCATCATCATGCCCAGAGAAATTATTATCTTAAATGACTTGTCATGAGAATAGGATTTAAATGAACTAAAAGCCCAGTAAAATTGAAGAGAATGATTTTAAATCATGAAACATTAAAATAAAAATACAAAGAAAATATGAGGAATTCAAACCAGAGATATGAGGATCAAGAAGTTGAACGATGGAAGAATCTGACCCAGAAAGGAATAATAGTTTGACCCCTGAATAGCTGGAGCTAATTGGTTAATTGCCCAACATGTATTAAATACCTATTACATGCCAGGCACTGTGCTAAGAATGGGGCATGCAAATACAAAAATCAAACAATTCCTGCGCACAAAGATTTTATGTTGTTGAGGGAAGCAATGTGTTTCCATATGAGTATAGTGATCTCTTTAGGCTGATTCCCCAACTAACTCCCACACACAGGTTGGGCTCCTGAGAGGATAATTATCTCACATTCCTAGGTATTTTGTTGGTCTGAACACCTAAAATATATTTAACTCCTGTATTTTGAAATGTTTACTTTAATGCACTAGAAGACACAGGTCAGTGCAAAGGTATTTACTGAGATGCCGTAGTGAGAAAAGTAACAACCAGATATTTTCCGAATATCTTAAGTATGAGGTGCGTTCTCTCCCAAGTATATCTAGCATCAGTAGGGAGTATGGCCACCCATAGAGGTTATGAGGAGAGAGGCACACACATAGGAGAACATGTGTGACCAAGGAAAAGGACTTTAAAAAACATAGCTCTACCAGTGACCTCGGGAAATGATGATCAAGGAAAGGTTAAGCCTTAAACGTGGGATTCCTTATAGAAAGAAGGCAAAACAGAACTAGTCAGCTCATTTTCCTTGACCAGAAGAACACTAGTTACTTTACATGGTTTAAAGTGTTGAACTTGGAGTCTTGGACCTGAGTTCCAATCCTACTTGTAATGCCATGCATGAGCAGCTTCCCTAAAGAACGCTACTGTTAACAACTTTTAAGGTTTTGATTACACAATATAGTGAACACTCCATTTATTCTATAACAAATCAAGGCAAACATTCACAACAAATCACAATAGAATATTCACAACATCACATCTTATCACAGAAAATCACAATATAGTGTTCACAACAGCTTAACAGTAGAATGGCCACATAGTTTTCACCAAAGTGGTCACAATATTTAGAACAAAGAACAAAAGAACAATCATCTGGTATCCCTAAGGAGGTTTGCCTCCTTACTCAGTCATTCAGTTATCTCAAAATACAATAGTCAAGTCTTCTACTCAAGGGGTAATCATAGGTTAACTTAATAAGTCACTTACCTAGCAATCAATCACTAAGTATCATTAATAACTAAATACAATCATTAGAAAATTACACAAACCCTCCACCCCTCGGTCTCTAATAAACTTCAGTTTCATCACACATTCAGTATCCAAGGAGAGGCCTTTTCTTCATCTTGAGTTGGGGTGGTCCCTCAGATTCCCTGGATCCCCTTTGCATGGGATAAAGAGATCCCTAAATCAATTACTCAGCAACAGCTCAAGGTGAAAATAGAGAAAGGTCTCTTTATTAGAATCTCGCGATAAGTGGGCAGTCCAATCACTGAAAAATCCAGGAAGGGGAGGCCGAGGCTCCAGGGCAGAAGGGTTAATTTATGCTAGCCAGGTGGGTGGGGGGTGGAGTTTGGGAGTGGTTAGGGAGGAGTTGGGGCTTAAAGGGACAGGCACTTTCTATATTCACTACGCAGACGCATTGCTCATAATTCACTGGGAAAAATCAGAGGGAAGGGGAGTGAGGGGTGTGATTTTTGCCTTGACACGTAACTAGGTAACTTTTGGTCAAGGATGAGTGACATAGGTCCAGCTATGGCTTATTGGGAGGATAGGCCTGGTTGTTTCAAGAGATGCCAAGTCCGGAAGCTAGACTGATTAGGGATTTCAGGAGGTCCCATCTTGGGAGGGAGTCATTTCTCTGATAGTGTTTTTCAAGGTTCCCAAGTGCAGCTGGCCACTAAGAACAATGGGGTCTCTAAACTAAGCATTTGTTGATTAAATGCTTGGACAATGTGTTCATGAGAAGCCTCCAGCTCAGGGAAGAGGCTGGAGGCAGGGGTGAGACAGAGTTAAAGTTAATGCCTTTATGGCTGAAGGAAAGTGTGACTTTTACAGCTTACTTACTGTATCAGCAATGCAGTATTCACAATGCCTACAGTAACTATAAATATGCTGATATAGTTATTAATCACAAAATGGAACAGGCTCTCTACATAAGAAATATAGATAGTGCATTCATTTAAATACCAGAACACTGAGTCCCAAAACCAGAAAGTCAAAGCCAACCCAGTAGTGATGAAGTTGGCACATGTGGCCAAAGTAGTAAACACCCACATCCTCAAGCCTTCAAACAGGACAGGCTACCTCAGGCAAAGATCCTCCTCTCCTCACGCACGTAACTGCTCAGCGTCCAGGCAGCTTGGTCCCAGCCCCTCTGGCCCCTGGCAGTTCCTGCCCCAGGCAGTCCTCAGCAGGAGTCCTTAGCAGAGATTCTGGCCCTCTGAAAGCAAAAGGAGTTCTCAGCCGCAGCCACTGCCTCTGACGCCACTTCCAGTCCGCACCGCACGGAGACTAGCTTGGTTCCGGCGTTCTCTTGCTCCACCCCTTCCTGCTACGTCAGCAAGCTCAAGGGGCGTGGAAGATCTTCAAATCCCAGTATTGTTACACTTACACAGGCTTATTACAAACTGATGTTACATACATAGGTGCCTGAACACAAGTGAGATTTTACAAA
>CM053588.1:126424704-126441929 GCA_028646515.1 Pseudochirops corinnae | reverse complement strand
TTCCTGGTTCTGCTCTTCTCACTCAGCATCAATTTGTATAAGCCTCTCCAGGTAATTATGAAGTCCATCTCCTTCCCATTTCTTATACCACAATAGTATTCCATTACATTCATATACCACAACTTGTTCAGCCATTCCCCAGTTGATGGGCAACCCTTATATTTCCAGTTTTTTGCCATCACAAAGAGAGCTGCTATAAATATCCTTGTACATATGGGTCCTTTTCCCACTTCTGTGATCTCTTTGGGATATAACCCCAAAAGTGGTATTGCTGGGTCAAAGGGAATTCTTAATCTAAATGTAGGCCAGCTAGGGGGCACAGTAGATAGAGTATGGGGCCCAGGGTCAGAAAGACTCATCTTGCTGAGTTCAGATCTGTCCTTAGACCTTAACTAGCTGTGTGACCCTGAATAAGTCATTTAATCCTGTTTGCCTCAGTTTCCTCATCTGTAAAATGAGCTAGAGAAGGAAATGGCAAACCACCCCAGTGTCTTTGTGAAGAAAACCCCAAGTAGGTTCACAAAGAATTGAACACAACTAAAACTACTAAACAACTTCTGATTTCAAATTTAATACAGTCTCTACTAAACTATACTGCCTTTCAGCAAATGCTTTTCTGTTTTTATTGCTTTTCATCACTGGTTCATTAAAATTTTAAAAGCTTCAATTATGAATGGAATTTAATTGGTTTCTGTAACCAGTTGTTTCAGGTGTCACTCTGATCTTGAGAAACGTGTGCTCTACTTACTCCAAGGTCCACAGATATTCCTAGCCTCTGTATTGCCCTTTGGATAAAATACAAACTCTCCTATTTGGCATTTAAAGCCCTTTACAGTCTGTCCTATCTTTCTACACTAATTATACAGACATTCTATGGTCCAAACAAAATGACCCATACTCACTGTTTCCCTATTTCTGAGATGTTATTCCTTCTCACCTATGACTTTTGGAAGCCCTAACTGAATAATCCTTCAGCACTAAATAATCCCATGTCCTTCAATTTCTCCCCTAAATTTTCCCCTAACAATTTATTAATATTTTCTCCATCACTGTGTAAGATGTTATTGATTAATTGACAGAGTTAGCCATTAGTTATATGTAAACATCCTTCACAGCAAATCTATTGCTAAAGCATATAATAGCTCACTATTATTTTTTTCAAAAGTATTTTCATGCTTTAGAAAGAGTGCTGAGTTTGAAGCCAGTGGATCTGAGTTTATATTCTGCCTCCTTTATTTTTTTTAAATTAATGTATTGGGGCAGCCAGGTAGTGCAATAAATAGAGCATGGGCCCTGGAGTCAGGAGGACCTGAGTTCAAATCTGGCCTCAGACACTTAACACTTACTAGCCATGTGACCTTGGGCAAGTCACTTAACCCCAATTGCCCTGCCTTCCCCCCCCCTCCAAAAAGCAAATAAATAAATAAATAAAGTTAATTTATTTTTAGTTTTCGGCATTTACTTCCACAAGATTTTGAGTTTTAAATTTTCTCCCTCTCCCACCACTCCCCCTTCTCCAAGACAGTGTGTAATCTGATATAGCCTCTATGTATACACTTACATTAAACATATTTTCACAGTAGTCATGTTGTAAAGAAGAATTGGAACCAATGGGAGGAATCATGAGAAAGAAGAAACAAAAGAAAACAACAACAAAAAAGAGAGCGAATGGTAATTTTCCATTTGCCTTCAGACTCCAAAGTTCTTTCTTTGAATGTGGATAGTATTTTCCATCATGAGTCTTTTGGAGTTGCCTTAGATCCTTGCATTGATGAGAAGAACCAAGTCTATCAAAGTTAGTCATCACACAATGTGGCTATTACTATGTACAGTGTTCTGGTTCTGCTCACTTCACTCAGCATCAGTTTATATAAGTCTTTCTAGGTTTTTCTGAAGTCTGCCTGCCCATCATTTCTTACAGCACAATAGTATTCCATTAGATTCATATACCATGACTTGTTCAGCCATTCTCCAATTGATGAGCATTTCCTCAATTTCCAAATCTTGGCCACCAAAAAAGAACTGCTATAAATATTTTTGTACATGTAAGTCCTTTTCCTGTTTTTATGATCTTTTTGGGATACAGACCTAGAAGTGGTCAAAGGGTATGCACAGTTTTATAGCCCTTTGGGCATAGTTCCAAATTGCTCATCAGAATGGTTGGATCAGCTCACAACTCCACCAGCAATGCATTGATGTTCCAATTTTCCTGCATCTTCTCCACCATTTATTGTTTCCTTGTTTTGTCATATTAGCCAATCTGATAGGTGTGAAGTGGTACCTCAGAGTTGTTTTGATTTGCATTTCTCTAATCAGTAATGATTTAGAGCATTCCTCCCCACCCCCTATATGACTAGAAATAGCTTTGATTTCTTCATCTAAAAACTTCCTGTTCATGTCCTTTGACCATTTATCAATTGGGGAATGACTTGTATTCTTGTAAATTTGACCCAATTCTCAATATATTTTTAGAAATGAGGTCTTCATCAGAGTCTCTGGTTGTAAAAAAAATTGTTTCCCAGCTTTCTACTTCCCTTCTAATCTTGGTTGCATTGACTTTGCGCAGAAACTTTTCAATTTAATATAATCAAAATTATCCATTTTGAGTTTCATAATGTTCTCTATCTCCGGTTTGTTAAAAATTCTTCCCTTCTCCATAAATCTGAGAGGTAAGCTATTCCTTGCTCTCCTACTTTGCTTATAGTATCAGTCTTTATATGTAAATCACATACCCATCTTGACTTTATCTTGTTATAGGGTGTAAGATGTTGGCCTATGCCTAGTTTCTGCCATACTATTTTCCAGTTTTCCCAGCAGTTTTTGCTAAATAGTGAGTTCTTATCCCAAAAGCTGGAGTCTTTGGGTTTATATCAAACAGTAGATTACTATAGACATTGACTATTACCTAAATTATTCCAGTGATCCACTAGTCTATTTCTTAGCCAGTACCAAGTAGTTTTGATGATTGATGCTTTATAATACAATTTAAAATCTGGTACAGCTAGACCACCTTCCTTTGCATTTCTTTTCGTTAATTCTCTTGATATTCTGGAGCTTTTGTTTTTTTAGATGAATTTTGTTACTGTTTTTTCTAGTTCTTTAAAATATTTTTTTTGGTATTTTGATTGGTATGGCACTGATTAAGTAACTTAATTTGGGTAGAATTGTCATTTTTATTATATTGGCTTGACCTACCTATGAGCAACTGATATTTTTCCAAATATTTAGATCTGACTTTATTTGTGTGAAAAGTGTTTTGTAATTGTGTAAATATAATTTCTGGGTTTATTTTGGCAGGTAGATTCCCAAATATAATATCTACAGTAACTTTAAATGGAATTTCTCTTTCTATCTCTTGCTATTGGGGTTTGTTAGTAATATGTAGAAATGAGGATGTTTTATGTGGGTTTATTCTGCCCATTTTATTTATTACCTGTGATTTGGGGCAATGTATTTAATGACACTCAGACCTAGACAGATTAAACATAAGTCACAAAGGTTGGAGTATGTGACCCCCCAAATCTCGTCCATGTCTATATCTATAATCTTATATTTTGGATTTTATGAAGGGGGAAATTTGGATCCAATACTTGTATACATACTGATTTTTATATCTAGTTCTTTACACACTGTAAAGTACCAAGAAGGTGCTCAATAAAATTTTTTTACAATCATCTGATTGAATTTGCACATGTATAACACACGGTTCAACTTTACTACTCTTTCCATGGTTTGGGATGAATCAGTGGATTGGGAGTCTGCAGATCTGTGTTCTAGGCCTAGGCTTCAGTCTGCTAGTTGGGTGAGTTTTAGCACATCACTTATCCTACTTTGGCCTCAGTTTCCTCATATGTTATGTGGAAGAGATAGATAAAAAGACCACTTGGACTAGAGTCTATTATAGGCCCCTTCAGTCTTTATTCATTAATCTGTAATTTTTCTTGACTCTGCTGTTTCTATTTTGTGCCTTGGATTTTTATATTATAGGCCCCTTCAGTCTTTATTCATTAATCTGTAATTTTTCTTGACTCTGCTGTTTCTATTTTGTGCCTTGGATTTTTATATCTACCTTTGACCCTAAAGAAAACTGAGGAATAACTTGGAGCTGATGCTTTGAATGATGACTTAATTTATCTACCTATGTGGCTAGTGGAGTTATGGGTAGTAGAGACTTTGTGTGATTTGGAAAGAACTGTTATGTCCAACAGCGAGTGTCTAAAAAGTTTCAAAAAAGAAGCAAGAGTTTGTCATTAAATATAAGGGTAAAAGTTTCAAAAAGGAGTGGGGGAAGAGAACAGAGACATTAAAATTGAGACCAGACCATGGAGAAATAATGACAAAAATAAGAACTACATTAGGTTTACGGCCCAAGAAAACTAATTTTTATAGTTTCTACTTTTGTAGAAAAATAAAAAGCTTCCTCTAAAGCTGGCAATTGTGTATGTATACACACATGCATATATGTATGCGTATAAAAATGCATACATATGTATGCATATATGGATATATATTTCTTTTGTGCCAAACCCAAAAAAATTTGCTAATTTTATCACAGGAACAATGAAACTAGATATTGTAATTAATTTTATATTGTACTCAGTTTAACTCAGATTTCATTTTTAAATACTCAGTTTCACACTGTCCTCAAAATATGATTGCCTAGGAATTGCATTCATAATATATTTTTCATTGGTTGTGTCGTTTTGGGGAACAGTTATTGAATTGTTGCATTTCTAGTCTACTAATTCAGAGTATAGAGAATTAATTTTGTTTTAAAACAGTTTTGTCTTAATCAGTATGTCAGAGGATACTAATGGATCTTTAAAATAGGGTGTGAATTGCTGATTTAAATATTTGCAAAACTATTCTTTAGATTCCTAAATGATTTATCAGTCTTCAGTTCTTAGTTCCCCTTCTGACGTTAGTGTGAAGTGAATATTTCATATTAAGTAGGAATGGCAGATAGCTATTTAATCTTTTTGTGACGATTGTTAGCTCAGACACGGACCAGATGAGCAGTCATGGAAGGCCTGGCATAATGCGCTTTTGGAGGAAACTTCTGAGTTGATGATCATAGATCCATTTGAGCATTTGCACGATTATGAAGATAACAGTTGTAATAGTAACCAACATTCATGTAGGTTTGTAATGCAGTTTGCCTACAGAATATCTTACTTGATTGTGGCAAAATTATTAACTGCTCATAAGTTTTTTTATTAGGGTTTTCTTAATAAAATCTCTTTTATATATTGGTTTTTACCAAATACATTTTGTATATTTTTCTTCTGTCTACAGTTAGTTATAAGATGTAACAAAAGTAAGACCTCTCCAGAGATTATGCAACCCACATTTGCATTGGAAACCCCAGTGATTTATTGAATATGAGTAGGTGACCTCTACAATTATTGTAGAAGTCCAATGAGAAATGTGGTGAGCTAACTCAGGAAAGATTTCAGGCATGGAACAGTTTGCCTTATTTGGTCATTGTGGTTTACTGGCCCCAGATGGTATCATTGGTGAGATCACTGTGAGATGTATTGTCTGTTTAGGCCAAACTTTTGTATTTCTTTTTTTTGTCCACCAGAATTACCGTGTTTAATAGTGTTTTTTTCACATGTCTATTGACAAAAATAATAGTAATAACAATAATAATGGCTAACATCTATATAGTGCTTACTCTGTAAGGCACTGCACTAAGAATGTTACAGTTGTTATTTCATTTGGCCCTTACAACAACCATGCAAGGTAGGTGCTTTTATTATGCCTACTTTGCAGATGAAGAAAATGAGGCTAACAGAAGGTAAGTGATTTGCCCAGGGTCACAAAGGTAATAAGTGTCTAAGGCTGGATTATGAAACAAAGTAGAGCTTACAAAGCTTAGAACAAGTGTAAGATCCTTGAGGGTAGGAATTGTTTTGTTCTTTGTCTGTCATCTCCATGCCTACTAGCCTAGTGCCTAGCCCATAGGAGGTACTTAATAAATGTTCATGACTGACTTACTGAAGGAACAGAAGACCATTTGAAAAATTTGAGATTAAATATAATCCCCCTCTTAAAATTCTTCTATTAGCAGCCTTTTCTTCTTTCATATTCTGTTCAGTTCATCTTATTGAGTCCCTAGGGAACTTCTGTTTTAATTTATACAGTCAACTACAAATCAGTTTTGGATAGTAAATTCACATATATTTGAGGGATTTAATGTATCTTTTTGCTCAGATTAATTTACTCGGTCAGGTAAGAAGTTAAGGTGTAATATTATAATTCAATTTCTCCTTTTTTTTTTATCATTTGACATTTTATATCCATAAGAGGCAGAGAATCAGAATAATGTCTGACACTTGTCTAGGAAAAGCTCTAATCCAAGTCTCTTTCTCCCCTCGCCTTACTTCTCTCCTGACACTGCTGGTTATATTTTCACTACCGTAGATTGCAAAGGCACACAGATGTACAAAGGAGGATCCCAGGAATAGCTTTGAGGTTCCTGGTATGATGGCAAGAGAGAGGAGTCTTTTCTACTAATGCCCTGGTCAAGACCTTAGTTTCTCCATGGGTGAAGTAGAAGCATTAAATGCCTCAACCTTCCATTTCTTTTTCTGTTCTGACATTCTAGAATTCCTATGATTTAGTCTCTTCAAGTCAAAGTGGGAGGAATTCCATGTTTCTTCATTTTGAATTTACAGTAAACTTACCTTAAGTCATACCTATGTGTGGGTTAAAACATCTACCCAAAATTTAATAAAAAACTCAGAGGCTTCTCAAGGTAGGAACAGAAAGTATTTATTTCAATTCTTGCAAGAAAGGGGCCCACCTCCACCAGGACGGATCAGTGGAGGGAGGCAAGTTACAGAAAACAAAACGTGGTTATATACCCTAACGCAAGCAACCCCTCCCACTGACTTTACCCTCATTGGTTTAGAGCTCGGCCTTACAATCTAGCAGGGGAATCTACCCAGATATGAAGAACAGGGAAACAATTTTTAAACAGTGAAAACCGGGGAAAGCATTTGATACCTTATTTAGAGTGGGTGAAAGCAGGGAAGGGATAAGTTCGTAAAAGCCAAACTTAGGCCTATCTGAAAAAGCGGAACTTAGGCCTCGCTTGAGTTTAGAGCACTGTCTCCAATTTATGAGAATGCTTTCATTTACTTCACTCATGGTTCTATGAGAATAAGCAGGTATGATGATCCCACAGATTTAGTATACTACATGCAGATGTGCTTACGTCCTGTGTTCCGTGCTTTCTCCTGGAACGCTTCTGGGTCAATAGCTTATTTTCACAGAAAAAAAATGAGTTGAAAGCCCAGCCTTAAATTCTTTTAGGGTACTTCACCCATACTCCACACACCTGGATCCTACTTGGTGACTGCAAAGAAGGCAACCAGAGTTGTTCCATTGCTTTTCATTTTTTTCCCCTGCTAGATTTAACTATTCTACTTTGTTTACACTAATTTTCCTTAACTCATTCTTCTTTTTTTAATATATGAAGTAATTTGAAACATTTTCCATATTAACCATGTTGCAAAAGAAAAGCCATAAAACTCCCCAAGAAAAATAAAGTAAAAATGTATGGGTCAGTCTACACTCAGGGTCCATCATTTCTCTCTCTGGAGGTGGATACCATTTTTCATCATGCGTCTTTTGGGGTTGTCTTGACCAGAGTAGCTAAGACTTTCACAGTTGATGATCGTTATAATGCTGCTGTTACTGTACACTGTTCTGGTTCTACTCACTTCACTCTGTATCAGTTAATTTAAGTCTTCCCAAGTTTTTTTTTCTGAAACCATCCTGTATGTTATTTCTTCTAGCACAATAGTATTCCATCACAACTATATATCACAACTTGTTCAGTTATTCCCCAGTAAATGGGCATCCCTTCAGTTTCTAATTCTTTGCCACCACAAAAAGAGCTGCTATAAATATTTTTGTACAAATAGGTCTTTTACCCTTTTCTTTGATCTCTTTGGGGGAATAGAAATAGTAGCAGCGTTGCTGTATCACAGGGTATACACAGTTTCATAGCCCTTTTGGAGTAGTTCCAAATTGTTTTCCATATTATCAATCCACTGTTTTTCTATTTGACTTTCTTTCTCTGCTTATTCACTCCCTTTTCCTTGTAGATTTCTCTTATTTCTTTCTCAGCTTTCCTACCACGTTCCCATAGGCTACTTTCTGTTCTCCCCCTTTCCCTTTTTCTTTAACCTTTATCAGCTTTCTCTTTTTCTTTAACCTTTATCAATCTTACAAGATCAAAAATTATTTTTGCTGAGACATGAAGAAAACAAAAAGTAATATTTAGAATGTCATGAGAAAAAAGAGGCATTACCACTTTAAAATTTTCCTAAAACCTTAAAGGGGTGTGTGGGGGGGAGTGGAAGAGGGAAGACAGTAATTGCATTGTGCTGGCAGTAAAGCAAATCTTTTCTGTGTGTGTGTGGTTTGTTGTTGTCGGTTTTTTTTTTTCCATTGGCTCACCATCAGCTGAATCTTCATATCCCCTGAAAATGGTGAAAGTTGGGAAAGACGTATTGTCAACATCGAATTTTATTAATATGTAGATAGAAAGCAAATTAAACAGATAATCTAGTTGCCTATAATAATTAGAATATGTGATACATATAGTAATACAATAATAATAATATTATATAGTAAAATAATTAGAAATATCTAGTTTAGCCCTATCATTCCAGATGAGGAAGGTGAGACCCAATCATATTAAGTAATTGACTTAAGATCTCAAAGAGAACCAGAAATTGAGCCCAGGTCTTTTGACTCTCTAGTTCTCACAGTTCTTTTACTATGTTGTGCTGTTTCTCTTTCTGTAGTGTCTACTAGGAAAGAATATACATGTATGCACAAGTAAGAACACATGAGTTATGTCAGATAAAAAGTGACAAATTATATTGGTTGGATTTTTGAGAATTAATAGTCTAGTTGTGTACTGCAGGAGAAAGTATAAGGATGGGAAGGTTGTATCTCAGATAGTTGGATAGTTTATTATGAAAAACGCTGGAGATATTTAAAGTAAGAGACTCATTCAAAGACTGGGTTATAGAGAGCATTTCATTACTACGGTGTGGTTGGTTCAAATGTATGGGAGAAAGAGTAGTAATTCCTTCATTAGCCCACAAACATCCGTTAAAGATGAATTATGAGTAATACATTTTTTTCTTAGAAATGGGAGAAATGGAAAGATAAAGAGGAAAGTATAAAAGCTGGCTTGAAGGTTAACTTAAAAAACAAAACTAAGAACTTGGCAACTGCTCCCATCACTTCCTGGCAAATATTGGGAGAAGAAATGGAAGCATGTTACAATTTTATATTCTTGATCTCAAAGATCACTATGGATGGGGACTATAGCCATGAAATTAAAAGACACTCCTTGGAAGGAAAGCTATGGATAGCATACTAAAAAACAAAAGCATCATTTTGCTGACAAAGGTCCATCTATTCAAACCTACAGTTTTTCCGGTAGTAACATATAGCTGTGAGAGTTGGACACAGAGTAGCTCCTGAGAGAGGAAAGCTGAGTGCTACCAAATTAACACTTTTGAATTGTGGTGCTGGAGAAGATTTTTGAGAGTTCCTTGGACAGCATGGAGATCACATCAGTCAATAGTTAAAGAAATTAATTCAGGCTATTCACTGGAAGGTCAAATAGTGAAGCCAAAATTTAAATACTTTAGCCACATAATGAGATGATAGGACTCATTGGAAAAGACATTGTTGTTGGGTGAGATTAAAAGGAAAAGGAGATAGCAGAGGATGAGATGGATAGATAGTATCATGTAAACAACAAACATGAACTTGGACAGACTTTGAGGGGTGGTGGAGCAGAGAGGGGCCTGATATGCTATGGTTCATGGCAACCTCAGGAGTTAGATACAACTGAGCAACAGCAAAGGAGATATAATTCAGGCACTCAATCACCTGACAGTCTTGTAGGGGACAGATAGAGCCACAACCAACATGTTCCATGAGGATGCTATTACTAGGGAAGTGTAAAGATTTCTAGAATTTTACTCTAGTAAGGTTTGCAAAGCATTTTTCAAACTTTAAAATTATATATAGTCTGTTAATTATTACTACTTTAAGAAAAAAAGGTCTGGTGCTTCATTTTATTGCAAAAGGTCAAGGGTAAAACGTTAGATAATTTTGAGGAGGGAAGGAACATTGCCATAGTAGTAAGCAAAAACAAAAACAACTTTTTAAATTTATTGGTAATTGATATTAAAACTCAGTAGGGTGGACAGAGAGCCAGACTGATTGGGAGTATTGCTTCTGATACAAAGTGGGCAAATGACCATGGGCAAAAATCATTTACCTTCTCAACCCTCGAGGCAAAGCTTCAAGATTTCAACGGATGATCAGTTCTGATTCTTATAGGTATAGGAGATTTCCTCTGTGGGAATCCTGACAGGAAAGAAAAAACCGTTGTGTGGGGATGAGAAATCAGCTAAACTGAGCCTAATTGGAGGGTGCATGTAGAAGTTGTCTCTGCGAATTATAGGGAATTTTGCCCTAATGTTACCTTGAGAAAAGTAGAGAAATGTATATTTGTTGTTAAGGAAACTGGGGAACAGTAAAAAGAGCACTGGCTCAGGGAGCAGTAGACTTACTCCAAATCCCACCTGACACAATGACTACCTTTGGAACCTTATTAAACAAGTCATTTAACTTCCCTTTTCTTCAGATGCCTCATTTATAAAGTGAAGGGAATGGATTTAATGACTTTTGAGGTCCATGCCTGTAGGCCCCCTTTCACAAAGTTGAGAATCTTTGTGATTGTTTATAAGGCCTTTCAACTTTCACTGAGTTTCTTTTCTCTGCAAAGCTTAGGGACTATTTTTAGAGGAACTTGTGTAAATTTATTCCATTTTTTTCTGACTCCATACCTGGGAGGGCAGTGTTTTGATCCCCCAGTTCATTCTCTTAGAATGACCACTGAAGGACAGAATGTTGTTTTCCAGAGAATTGCAGGCATAATTTCTGCCTTTTTACTTTATTCATCTCACTCATTTGATTTTGTTTTTAAGATTCATTATCTTTGGTTTTTTTGGTTATGACATTGTTTCTTCTAACTATATCCCTATAACAAGTAGCGGCACAATACAGTGGAGGAAAAAAAACCAACCCCCAAAACCCTGGGTCTGAAGTGTGAGGATCTGGGTTAAAATCTTACAACTTTTGGTGAATCACTTAATGACTTGGACTCCAGTGTCCTCATCTCTAAAATTTGGAAGTTCAATTAGATGGCCTCTGGATCCCTTCTACCTCTAAATCTTTGATTCTTTCATCTCTCTATGTTGTTGCTCAGTGTCTGAAACGGAGAATAAAAAAAACCCTATTATTCTGAGGGTACATCTAGTTTATGTTATTTTATTCTGATTAGTAAATTCCCCAAATCATTACTTAAACAAAGTTTACAAAAACAACAGTAACATGAATCTATTTTGTATCAAAAGTATATAGGATTTATTTGACCATTTGGCATAAGAAGTTGCATTCTTTACCACATCTTTAAGGCCTGTCTGCTGTTTGGTGAGTGGTTGTCTTTGAGGAAGCAGATTCTTATATTGGGGTACTTTATTTTCTAAAGGTCAGAGAATAATGATTGGGAACATGACAATCTTGTTTTCTTAAGAAGGTAGTTATTTTAGTCAACTATTTCCTAAATGAGGGTGGGGGATGGGTAAAAGGACTTGATTGTATATGAGATGAGATCATGTTATATATTTCTTTAAAAATCTAGCCAATTTGTACACGTAAGTTAAATACATGCCAAAAAATAAAAATTACTTTTGGATGAAGTCATGAAAATGAAAATTTCACTCTTGAAACAAACCAGATCTCTGGCATCTCTGTTGTCAGCCAGTTGATTCTGTTGCTATTCCAGAAAAAAATTCGATTTATGACTTTTCCTTTAAAACTTCTCATATTCTTTGTCCAGAAATTGAATTTTGTTGTTTTTGTTTTTAGTTTCTTGTTTGAAAGGGGAACTGGGAAGAAAATATGTAGTCAGAATTCCATTACAGCATTGCATTTTGGGAATTCTGAGATAAATTAAATGTCCTGAGCAGGCATAGACCAGCCAAATAACATTTATTTTTGAAATAAAGTTTGTATATCCTAATACAGAGGTGTCAAACATATAACTCGACACTCTCTTGACTGCATCCTGTACCAAAATAAAATGTAATTGAGGAATAATTAACAGAATAAATACAGTAATACATAGATAATATTATATTTTGAAACTGTTAGTGTGCAGCCCACAGGGATCTTATGTACATACCAGTGGCCCCTGTTTCTTTTTTAATTTGACACCAGTGTCCTGGCAGATTCACATCTAAGTATACTTCTGTACTGATCTTTGCCATGGATAAACTCATGTTTTGCTTTGTTTTGTTTTAATTGAGTAATGTCTCTTACCCCACAATTGAGCATCAGTGCTTGATACTTAATAAATGTTGATTGATTGGTTGATAGCACCAGACTGAACAAATCTCAATCATTAAGTATTTTACCCTCATTGAACACCACAGAGCTCATAGTAGAAAGAAGGCTAGTGAAATGTATTGAGTATATGAAAACTTTGATGTAGTACTCAAACACCATTAAATCAATGTTTGCTAACTCATACCGGAGAAAAATTCTATGAATGCACCAAATGTTAGGAAACCTATAATTATCAGAAACTTTATAGCATAACAGCCCTTGAAAATGGGACATTATCTATTGGATTTTGCAATATTTTTTATCTTTTAGCATATTTATATTCTTAAGGACCAGCATACACACACACACACACACACACACACACACACACACACACACACTTTGAACATATATACAAATGAACGAATGCAAAAGCAATCATTAAAGTGAGTGTGGGCCAAGCACATAATAAGTCTTAAGCACTATGCATGCAAATATAAACAAGAAAAACAGCTCCTGTCCTCAAAGAGCTTATGATCTAATACAAGGTAATACATAAAAGGGAGCTGAGAATGCATACAGTGTATACAATACATACAGTGACATAATCTAGAAATCACCAAGAGTTGTCCAGGGGGCCTGGTTCTGGGCAACATATGGTGAAAGCTCAGGTATTATGAGCCTAGGATCTTTGGCGGTCTAGGAACAGAGTCCAGTTGGTGCTAGTGAAAGGGATTTGAGGAAGATGTTTGGAGTGGCAGTGACATGATCTGGTAAGGACCAGGGAGTTATGTAAGATCTGCTTCTTAGTAAGAGAAGACAAAAGCTCAGCACTCACTTCCCAGAGTCCTAGAGAAAGTTCACATTGTTCCGAAGGGAGGAAATTAAGGTAGGTGGGAAGTGAAGAGGCAGCACAATTTGGAAATGTCTGGGAAGTTAACATAACATCAGCTAAATTTTGTTGAATTTATTGAAGTTTATTGAAAGGTTTCAGAATGTGGCACAATTTAGTCTGGAGTGGATGCAACAGCACAAAACAATCTGCTTTTTCGGAGTGGACAAAGTGTTATTCTCTATAAGGTACCATCCAGGTTTTATGTTGCCATTTTAAAAGAGACTATAAAGGTAGTCAACTCTAATGACTGGATAGGAAAAGGGTTGTTATTTTTTCTTTCTCTATCACATCCAGGTTGGGGAGGGGTGGGGCAAGGGGTTTGTGTGAGACTTTCAATGTATAAAAGCCAGATTTTCAGTGGATGCAGTTGCCCGTATTGGGCCTTGGGAAAAGGCATATTAAGAACTTTATCTAGGAAATTTTAGAAAATGTTACCAAGCCAAGGAATTAGCAATCATCAGGAGTCAAGTGCAGGCCAGGTCATTCACCCATGCGTTAGTAATACTGATGATGTAGGGTTGGTGGGGATGTGGAGCATTGATAGGGTCTGGAAAATAAAATAAAAACAAGGCAGTGGTTAGAACGTGTTACTGGGAGTTTTTGCTAGGCTTACTGGATTGGCTGATGGAGGCTGCTGGTCTATATTGACTACCTTCTTACCCCTTCCCCTAGAAGGATTCAGCTGACAGACTGCCTTGCCTGGTGGAGAACTAGAAAAAATCCATTTCAGTTTTCTGCCTTAAAGAATTAGAAACTCTATTCTTCTGATATTTAGACAAGGAAGTAACTACATGTCAGCATTTTGAGAGACCCCAGCTGTAGCCCTCCACCCTGAATTAACCTTGTATTTATTTTGTACATAATGCAGATGTGAACGTTCTTCCTTCATGAGGGTAAGGATAATTTCATTTTTGTTTTTCTATTCCCAGTATTGAGCCTAGTATCACACTTAGAGTAAGCATTTTAATAAACATTTATTATTTAATTGGTTGGCAGCATGACAAAGTAGACAGGGCACTGAACTTTGAGTAAGGAAGACTTGAGTTCAAATCCTGCCTCAGACACATACAGAGGTATGACTGGGTAAATCATTTAATGACTTCTAATTATGAAATTGTTCTTAGCCATTTTAATTAGTTTTTAACTCCACAAACTTCAGAATATATGGTGGAAAATATATGGTCCACTATGGAAACCAATTAAATGTATCACATTTTCAGAGTGGTGATTGATAATTATTTTTATTTTAAACATCCTTGTATACTCTGGATGAATTTTTAAAAGTGCTCAGATTGGTCACTGTAGACTTGACATGTTAGCATGCACGATTAAGGAATACACTTCATATTAAGACCAAGTACCTACAAAAGCTACAGTTTTCATTTAAAAACTTGATCCAAAATCATCAAAGCCTTGTTTTTGTTTTATGAATTCTTAGCTGTATAAATTTATCATCAATTTTGGCCAGTATTTAAAAACAAATATGACTTATTGTCTAAGAAAACAAATGCCAAGTAATAAGCTTCAGACTGAATTTTAAAAGCTCACTTGTAAAGGCATAAATAGAGTCCACAAATGAAGAAGCAGCTGATAATTTTAAAAATAAGAACAGGGTCACTGTACCCAAAATACGTCAGTCAGTATGAAGGGAGAAGCCATTAGCGATCTAAAAAATAAATCTGTCCACATTTTACACAAAAGATTAGCTAAACACATTCTTTTGTGAAAACAGAAGGAGCACTTGGGCACTGACATGTAAAGTCATCAGCTCCTCTTTGTCTCCTAAGTATTTCCACAAAAGGGGAGGGTCATAGCCCAGAGGATACATTGACCTTTTTGTTTTATGTGGTTGTTCCATCCTTGTCTAGACCAGTGAGACAAAAGAGGTCAGTAGGGACAAGTGTTTTTATTTTTGTAGTGAAGAACATCTTACTTGTTTTGAATTGTTTATAATTCTTTGTGTCACCATTTTGGGGTTTTCTTGGCAAAGATATTGGGATGGTTTGTCATTTCCTTCTCCAGCTCATTTTACAGATGATAAAACTGAGGCCAACAGAATTCATTGACTTGCCCAGTGACACACAGCTAGTAAATGTCTGAGACCAGATTTCAACTCAGAAGGATGAGGCACTCTATCCACTGTGCCACCTAGCTGCCTTTAAACTATACATCTATAAATATGTAATCCTGATATTATCGTTCTTCAGAACCCATAATTGGACTTGTCCAATAACGTGATTTAGGGCATCTCATACAACAAACGAATCCTTGTTAGAATTCTTTCATCAAGATCAGGTAACCCTATGTTGGAAATAAGGTAGGTGGCAGAGATTCATCCTTTGAGTTAATAGTTGTTCCCAATGATTTATTAATCTCACCCAATTTTAAAATGCTTTGATTTTATGATTGCTTTATTTTATAATTTTTTTTT
The DNA here is from genome assembly GCA_028646515.1 of Pseudochirops corinnae. Lineage (NCBI taxonomy): Eukaryota > Metazoa > Chordata > Mammalia > Diprotodontia > Pseudocheiridae > Pseudochirops > Pseudochirops corinnae. The sequence continues at coordinate 126,426,168 of CM053588.1, read as the reverse complement.
CTTTTTACTTTGTGAGCTGACTAAACATGGTTAGAAGGCTACAGAATGTTTTGGTAAAGTAACCCTTGCTTCCTCATAGCTCTTAGATTAACATCTTGATAATCACAAGAGCCACCAAAATAGTGCAGGCGTCATGTACATCTACATTTGAGTCCAGGGCAATGTCATTTAGCCAACTGAGCTTGAACTGTTTGTTGTGATTTTTAAATGGCATTTTAATGGCTTCTGCATTCTGTTTATTAAACCAAATTATGTCAGCCAACCAATTCACCGTCTATGATGTTGTATTTTCCAGGGCATCACTTTAATTCTTGACATGGAATTAATCACTGTTTATAAATATTATCTATAATTGTATCTTGACTAAGGATACAGCGTAGTACAATGGTGGAAAGAACCTCAGATTTAGAGTCGGAAGACTTGAGTTTAAATATTGACTCTGTCATTATGTGACCTTGTAGAAGTCACCTCAACTTTCTTGGCCTCAGTTTCCTCTTCTGTAAAATGAGGGCATTGGACTGGTATATCCTTAGGTCCCTTCCGCCTCTCATTCTATGCTCAAACAAAATCTCCAATAGTAGCTAATCTAATTAAATGATTTTAAAATTATTTCAAAATAAATTTAGCATTAACATTGAATTTATGTTATTCTTTGTAACCATGCTGCCTGCATATTAATCATCATCCAATGCCCACTGGAACTTTGCTTTGGGACCACCTTGGATTTATATAGGTGAGGTCTTGTCTCATCTTGTCTGGAAACAGGCCTCCATTACTTTTGGCCACTATTTCCAAACTATGCCTCCCTCTCAGCATCCCAGACCCTTTCAGTCTTTCAGTTCCTGTGAATGATTACACACAGATACACACACAAATGAAAAATAAATAGTAAAATTTAGAAAAACAAGCAGAATTTTTAAAACAAGCTCAAAAGAAGAGGTATGAGGAGATACTCTTACCTCATCCCTTTGTGGAGGTGAGATGTGTACAAACATTGCACACTATACATTTTCAGACTTTTTTGGTTTATTGATCAGTTCTTTCTCTCTTTTTTGATCTTTAAAAATACCAATTATTCTATGAATTCGTTTTTTGAAGAAAGGAGGAAGGATATGGGGGAAACTGGTGATGTGAAAAGAAATATCATTTAAAAAAACTTTTTTAATCAAAAAGAATATAAGCTTCTGGGGGGCAGAAATTGCCTTGTTTTCTTGTATTTGTAACCCTACTGCTTAGCATAAAACCTGGAACTCGGTACCTGGTAAGATGACCAGCATGTGAAATGAAGCATGACGTGGTCTACTTAGTTTAGGCAGACGGGGTGTTATGGGAATCTAAAGATCTTCCCTGCCCCTAGGCCCTTTGCTAATGTGGCTACGTGACTCTGAGAACCCTTGGATATTTGAAAGTATACTCTGTTCCTTAATAGGCTGAATGTGGTCACATGGAGCCTGTGGCGCCAGG